>CM014732.1:43574027-44088882 GCA_004329165.1 Spatholobus suberectus
TAATTTTATCGATTCTGGTTGATTCAACTGTAGAGAAAATAAAACATTGATATCTTGGACACCTCAGCTGGACACATCCCCAATCTAAATAAATCAAAAAGAAAATAAAAGTGAATTTTTACATGATCCATATGATGTCATTAAGGGACACCTAATCCACCTTCTTTCTTTATAAATAGAATACTTAGAGATCAGATTTCTCATCCTTCTTCTTACCCAAAGCTGGCTGAAACTACCTCCCAACATCATCCTATCCATAAATTTATTTTTTTTAGTCTCCATTACTCTCTAGCTAGGCTTCATCAAAGGAACTTCCAAGGAGACCATCACTACCATTCTTCCTTCTTTTCTTCATCAAACATCCTTGAGGTAATGGTAGGGAGTGGGGTGGGTTCTTATGTTATTTCTTTTACATAGATGTTGGGTGGGTTTTCCCCCAAAACCCATTAGTCTTTTAATCTTGAAGCTTATATGTATGTGGTTGATGTGATTGTGTTGTTGGTTGAAATTCCAAATCTGACACTCATAGTTATTTTGCTTATAAATCGAGTTTTAGTTATTATTTTTTAGTATTTTTTTTTGTATAAAACTAGACAAAATTTTCTTCATAATAGACTCAAGAAACACTTGAAAAAGTTAAGAAATGAAAAAGATATGCCTATTGAAAATTGATGTTGCTATTTGACAATGTGAAACTGTAAGTGTATGCTTTTTCATGATTTTGAAATTTTTGGTTGATTATTTGGTAAACCTATTTGAACAACCAAAACCTAGACTTCTTAAGCTCTCCAGTGATATATAATATGCCTATATTTATAGTCGTTTACTATTTTTGACAAATTTTGGATATTGTTGGTCATGCATTGATTCTAACCAAAATTGTTTTCTAGAACTGCCATCTTTCAAACATCACTATAAATTGTATAAAGCATTGTTTTGAATGATCTTGATCAATTTAAAAATATTTTTGAATATACTTTTGAGAAAAAATTACTTTGCTACTAAATGTTCTAAGACAAATGAGAAAAAGCTAAAAAATGTTTGTTAGTCATCTAGTGGTTCTGTCTAACCTCACTGACTTGTTATTTTTGTATCTTTTTTTGTAGATTTTTGTTTAATGTGATCCTAGATGTTTTAGAAAATAGACAAAATTATCTTTCCAGCAAGATATGGATCACATTTTATAAAAATCATTTAATTGTTCAAACTTGAGGATTAAACTTAGCCACTGAATCTAGAAAAAAAAGAAAGAAATTTTGCTTATGATTTTAAACAAAGTTTTCAACCTCGTTCATTAAAAATTTTATTGAGTTTAAATCAGTTTTTAAATTTTACCTAAATTATTTCCCTAAAAGTGATTAATTAAAGTATTAGTAAAATTTTAGTAACCATAAATAAAGTTTAGTAGAAATTCAAATTTAAGTTGAGTAAATCATAAGCTTAGAATAATTCCTCTAAGTATGCAATTTGGTTTTTATAGTTAAGATTAAATCCTAATTAGTTTAATTCTTTATTAAGTACCTAAGATTCTAAGTTAAACTAAATTAGAATTTTATTGACTAATTACTTAAGTAATTTGGGTTTCTAGACAATGAAGTAAATAAGTTTTAAGATTTCACTAAATAAGATTAAAAGTTTAATTAGGTACTTAAGGTAATGAATAAAATGTATTAGTAAATTACTAATGTGATTAATTGTTTTCTTTGATCCATGACTTATAAATTATGAATTATTTAATTATAATTATATAGATATTTTGTAGAAGCATGTAGACCTTAATTTATTATACTGTGAAATAAATAGAAACTAAGTCTCTGCAATGAGAAATAGAAACACTAAAGAGAAAATAAACTGGTGCTCAAATAAGCTGAGACTTGGGAGAATCTCTACTTAAAGTTAAAAGTAATAAGTGAAAAAATGATAAGTTAGTGAGTGATGTGATGCGAGGGACATGCAGTGGCATAACACCCTGCATAGGAAACCACAGTTTGATACACTCAGGAATGAAAGGTAGGGACCCACTTGCAGAGGTCAGGTATCTAGTAGTGAAGGTCCCAATAGCCAGGGTAGCGCCCTTAAGTTGAGATATTTGCCTGACCAAGTTTGATAACCCCGACAACTACTCACATTCCAGGATTGGTGTGAGAATATACCTCTATATGGACAGTGGATGTCCTGAACTATTGCTCTATTCCTCGGTAATGATGAGGACTATACCATGTGATGTTGTAAGATGTATATGCACTCCTAATCACTTCCTGGTTCGATTGAGAACTATTACTCACAAATGAGAAGTATGAATCCATACAGAGTCAAGGATAGTATAACTTAGATAAGACCCTACGTTCCCTTATTTTATGAAGTATCTATGTATGACAGTAAGATACCTCACCATCTATGTGAAAGTGATTTTAAGAACAAAATCACCTCACTCCTCTATCTTTCTCTCTGTGTATGTTATTTATGGGCTAATAAGCAAAGATGGTGGTGATGCCCAATGACCACGCCCTGATGCTAGACCCAATGATCCACATACTACTCCAACAGATGAAGATTGGAACCCTATTTTTTTAGATTATATATGGGATGGGATAGATTATGTAGACACTACTCTAATGTAAGGCCCCCTTTGTTGTACTTAGTAGAGCAGGTAGTATCTCTTGATATGTATTTCACATTTTCCCTATATTCCATTAAATTTCTTTGTATTTCTATCTCAGTAATCATGATGTACATTAGTAACGCATATATGATAGACTTTGTTCCTTTTATCTTTTACTCCTATTTCCAAATTCTATTTTATTTGTGAATTTTCTATTTTACAAGTTTTGAAAAGTCAATTAAGCATAAAACAAAATCCAAAAATTTTACTCACATTTTCATCAACTCAAACTTAATAACTAATTAAGTAATTAAATAAATACAAGTTGTGTTCAATGTGAACAGGTGTCACATAATGAAGTTGGAATTAGAAGGAGGAAACATGTTACTTCACAAGGTGTTCAATATGCAGGAGATGTTGTCAGTTTATATAGTGACGAATTTCCTTCCTTTATTTTAGGGGAATGTGACTTTGGAGCTCTAATTTCACTGTTGACTATTGACTTTGGTTGGCATCTCATCGTATTTTAGAAGATCGATGTGCAATCTGGTCTACGTATATGATGTTCGTGGGGTGATACGCATTATACCTCTTTCAGTCCACGTCCTAGTTCTCGATGAAAGGAAATCTTTCTAAGATTCACTTATAGTAAATGGTGTAAGATAGTTTAGTCATGACCAACTTAGGGATTAAGTGTTGTATCTAGTTTCTTGCTCCCTCTTTTGATGTATGTGTGTGTGTGTGTATACTTGATGGGTACACTTTGTGTTGGCACACACTTTCACATTTTTGAGATCCATTGATCAGTTTTTTGTATATGGGCTATAGTGTCATAAGGTATAATATGTAACACCCTAAATTTCAGGTACTAGAAATAAACCACAAGGAAGCCTTTTAAGACCCTTCCAATGTGTTATTGGATAAAAGATGCCTTAAGAGTTATTGTTATTATTATATTTATGTATTTATTATTATTATTATTGTTGTTGTTGTTATTATTCCTATGTTGTGTTGTTGTTATTATATTTATTGTTATTATTAATATTGTTGTTATTATTATTGTTATTGATACCCTAGTATTAGAAATTAATAGGAATGAAATAATAGAACCCAAAAGAGCATCTAAGGCCCAATAGAGGACTTAAGCCCACTAAGCCATTTACCCACCCATGTGTTATAAGAAGGGAATAGAGAAAGAGAGAAGAGAAAAGTCAGAGAAGACAAAGAGAAAAGGAAGAAGAGGAAGAGAAAGAGAAAGAGGAGGAGAAGAGACCGAAAAACTTAAGCCCTAGAACTTAGCTCTATGTATCCCTAAAGGTGAATGCTTTCCCCTAAGTCCTTCCTTACCCCTTAGGTTGTGGTTTGTTCCTCTGTTTACCTTTCCCCTATTTGCACCTAAGTTAAGGATTTGATGAGTCTTAGAACAATTATGTATGATTGAGGAGTTTATAGAGTAGATTGAGTGTTTAGAAGTGATTAGGAATTGATTAATTTATTTGGGAGTGTTTGGAAGCCAAGGACAATTGTGGGTTATAGATTTTATGAACCTTCACAATCCACTGGTATATCTATGCTTAGCACCAAACCTCTAGAGAACTAGGGTAGTTCCTACCTCTCCCACGCTAAGCCCTACATTTCTGACAAAGAGCACTGGGTTCCTATGATCAGTGGCTGGTATTCCCCAAATGGTTTAGGCACGTGCCACTTTGAGAACCCTGGTGAGGGTATCTGTGTTTATTATACCATGATTAAGGAATATTCGAGCTGGTAGCTAAGTGTTTAGATTTCCATGGAGAATCTAGGATTCACGGTCTGCATTTCATTTGGTCACATTTTAATCAAGAATAATGAAATGAATAACCTTTGTGTGTCTATCTTGATTGAATGTATGATTATCTTATGTTTAGTATGAGGTATACGCTTCAAATGTTATGTTTGTTTCTTTTGGGTAGCTTATCCTTGCTTATGTGTTTTGTGTATGTGTGACTGTGATGATCGCGATTACCTTGATCACAGGGGCAAATGGCATTTCCCCCGTGGAATGATGCCTTTAGTGTGGAGTTGACACCAACCATCCAAGATGGGTGTGATGGTTAGACTATCGATGCGGATGCCCATCAAGCACGTTTTGACGGCCTGCTTCTTACCCGTTATATGCCACGTGACGCTTTAATCTCCATGATTCCGGTCACGATTCGGGTGGATTTCTCAAAGTACGCTTGGGAGGTTCTACATCCCCTTTTTGCTTTCCCTACACGAGCTCCTACCCCTCGTCAAGTGGGCAATGCTCGTGACTACTAGAGGATTTTTAGCACACGAGCTTCCCGTGGACGTGGATGATGACGAGGCTCAGGCCGGGTTTCTTTTATGGGAGATGACGACGATGATGACGACGCGCCCTCTACCTCTCCTCATTGTTTATAGGAGGCAATGTAGTTTATGTTATATCTTTTGAGTAGAGGTGACTAGTATGGGGAGTGAGTTATGTATCCCCTCCCCCTTTTTTTACTGTATTTTGGGTTCACCATCACACACCTCTCCCACTATCCTATTTATATTTATGATGGATCTTTATGGTGATGTGTCCCGTAGATTGCATGCTTGACATGCTATTTTATGTCTTTATGATTATGTGTTATGTTTTATTTTCGTGTATGATTTCCTTTTGCGATGCGTTGTCGATAGGCTGGTTTATTTTAAGAAAAAAAAAATTTCACCCACATTTTCACAAGCAAGTTAACAAAGAGTTTTCCTAATTGAACTTAAAATCAAATTAGATGACTAGTTGGTGTTTTTCGTTCTGTTATTTCCTTGTGACAATTCGTGGTGGTTGTATTGTGGGTTATCACCAAATTTTCATACAATAATATTGGACGCTTCAAAAGCTTTTTACTATGTAACAAGACTTAAAAGGCTGATCAAAACCAAATATTTAAGAACTCTAAAATTTAATAACTTTTGTTATATTCAAAATTTTGAGGGATTAGACACTTTATACGTCTTGGTTCCAACAATGATTTATAGGGATAAATGCTAATGATGTATATGCCTAATGTATGTTATATGCTTGATGTTGCAATGTCCTCCTTAGTTGTGTTCCACCTGCTTTTTATGTTTTCTGTGTTGTTGAGGGCTTAGTAAGAAATAGTTGAGTGTCTATTGTGTCCTAGGAATATGGGTTATAGTGTAGTTGTCTTAGGATGAAGGAATAGCGACCTACGTTTCAAGTAGCCTAAATTCTATGAGAAGAATGTCATCCTAGGTAAACTAAGGTAGTAGAAAATCTTGTGAATAAGAAACCACTTAAGTACCTCTAGAGTTGGATTAATAACGACACTTATGAATCCCAACCCATAAGTGACTTGAGTGATGATGGATTAAAGTCACCATGTAGAAGGAACCTTGTTTGTTACACCTAGTGAAGTCCTATAAGAACGGATTCTTAAGCATCACATCAACTAGACAGAAGCCTAGAGAGAGTTACCTCTAGAAGGAGCTTATAAGAACTAAGAAGGAATTCCCAACCACTGCACACCTCTTTAAACAGATACCCAGATTGAGAACCATTTGATTTTAAAGTTGTGTTGAACGATTAGGCTTAAGCACGAAGGAGGAGATAATGGTAGGTTCCTACCTAGATAGAACCCGTTTATCCACATGATTACCTAAACTAGTTTAAGTACAAGATGAAGTCTTATGGAAAACCTTTTGATCAAGAAAACAGTAATTTTCCTCGGAAAAAGTTAAGGAAGAATCATAGACCATTTAGAGTTGAAATTATTCAAGAGGGATGAATCTTAAAGGATTAAAAAAGATGAGTAAGTGAGCAACCATAAACATGTTTTTAGGCCTTGATTTTTGAGGGCCAAAATCTTTTATGGGATGGAGTTGTAACACCTTAAATTTCAGGTATTATAAATAAACTACAAAGAAGCCCTTTAGGACCCCTCCAATGTGTTATTGGATAAAGAAACACCTTAAGAGCTATTGTTACTATTATATTTATGTATTTATTATTATATGTACTATTATTATTATTATTGTTATTGTTATTATTATTGTTGTTGCTGTTGTTGTTATTGTTATTATTATTATTATTATTATTATTATTATTCCTATGTTGTGTTGTTGTTATTAATATTGTTATTGTTATTGATATCCTAATGTTAGAAATTAATAGGAATGAGATAATAAAACCCAAAAGAGTATCTAAGGGCTAATAGGGGACTTAAGCCCACTAAACCACTTACCCACCCACGTGTTATAAGAAGGGATAGAGAAAGAGAGTTAGATTTAGTCGTTAGAAAATAGAAGAAGAGAGAAGTTAGAGAGGATGAAGAGAAAAAGAAGAAGATGAGAAAGAAAAGGAGGAGGAGTAGAGACAGGAGAACCTAAGCCCCAAAACTTAGCTCTATGTATCCCTAAAGGTGAGTGCTTTCCCTATGTCCTCCCTTACCCCTTAGGTTATAGTTTGTACATCTATTTCTCTTTCCCCCATTTGTACCTACGTTAGAGATTTGATAAGTCTTGGAGAGATTGTGTATGATTGAGGAGTTTATAGAGTAGATTAAGTTTTTAGAAGTGAATAGGAATTGATTAATCTATTTGGGAGTGTTTAGAAGCCAAGGACAATCGTGGGTTGCAGATTTTGCAAACCCTTGCGATTTGCAGAAATCGTTGTTGGTGCTAAGCGCTAGAATTTTAGTGCTAAGCGTGAGAGAGATGGAGAGTCCCGCCAGAAATCTAAGGCTTAATGTGGTGGCGCTAAGTGTAACACCCCTATTTTTGTATATCAAATTATTTTCTTAATTATTCTATATTTATTTTTGGAGAACTAGATGGAAATCTCAAAAATTTGATTACTACAGTTATGTAGTACTTAGTTTAGATTTTTAATAAATTTTTGGTGAACTGAGCTCAAAATGGGTAAATGACCATTTTGCTCCAAAAAAGCCAGATAATAGGAAAAAAATATTTAGAAGTGTTTACAAATTATTTTTAAGTTACCAATATACTTAGAATAATTAATAATAATTTTAGAAATTTTTCGGGAATTTATTAAGACAGTTTTTGTGAAATGACCAAAATACCCTTGATTGACTGCAGGAGTAGTTTAGAGACTTTTTGATTTCAAAATGTTTTGAAAATTTTATACTAAGTATATTTTGTTATAAAAATTTTATTTTGAAATAAAAATAGTGAAAAATATAATAATCCTATTTCAATTTTTTCAACCATTTCTAATATTTGACAATATAATTCTGAAAAATCGGGAAGGAATTTCAAAATTCTGATTTCCACCATTATGCTCAAAATTTCAAGAGCTATTTAATAGTGATTTTTAATAATTCTTTCGAGTCGGAGCCTAGCAAAATTAGAAAATGATGATTTTGTCCCTATTTTTCAACATTAAGGACTGATATGTGAAAAAGATTCAATTGTCATTAAAATGTCAATTTGAGCTTGGAATCATGTCACATATATTAAAATATAACTTTGAAAGTTTTCTAGGAATTTTCTAGAATTCCTGTGTAAAATGACCAAAATGCCCCTAAGTGTTTGATAAGTCAGCCAGTATTGGTTTGATATCCAAAAATGGTGAAAATGGTAATTTCAGTTTTTTTATAGGTGAAATATTTAATTTTATAATTTTCATAAAATTTTTGTTATTTATTGAATTAAAATGGATTTTTTTAATGAATTTTCTAGCTTAAAAATACAAACTAAATACATATAATTCGAAATAAATTAATAAAAATTAAATTTATTATTATAAATTTATTTTTGATGAAAAATAATGTATTTTTCCAGTTTTTCATTAAAATAAATTATTTTGATATTAAAAGCTAATTTTTCAAGTTTAGGCGTTTTTATCGGTACTAGTTAATTTACCTACAGATAAAATTTACACTGAGGAGCTTGAGGATGGCTCATATAGCATGTTCCCAAGCCTAGGAGGGGTGATTCACCACACTAAATGGTGTATATGTTCCTAAATTAGATTAAAAATAAATAAAAATTAGATTTATGACATAATGCTTACATAATGGATGATGTAATTTTGTGGACACCTAACCCCTTCTCCTCCTCTATAAATAGCCATGGTTTTGGACCATTTTTCAGCACCTCTCCCTCTCTCAAGCCACCAAATTCTTAGAGAGTTTCTCTTTCTAATTTTTTTTCTTTTACTTTGCTTTTATGCTAGAATTTTACTAGTTTTCCAATAACTAATAAAGTTCTCTTCCTAGGAGCTTTGCATCAACAATTCCATTCTCTTCATCAACCACCTTAGAGGTAATGGGGAGAGTGGGGTTGGTTCTAAATTATTGTCACTTTGTATGTTGGTAGGAAGGGTTTTTTCCTAAACCCGTTTAGGCTTAAGTTTTATTATTGTTAATATTGTTTGATGTTAAACTTTAATTTTTGTTAAGTTGATACTCTGCTTAAATTTAGATTATCAAATTATAATTGCTAAGCTGTTACTCTACTCAATTTTAGAAAATTAAAATGTATTTATTTAGTTGTTATTTTGCCAGAATTTCAGTAATTAAATTATAATTATTATGTTGTTTTTCTACTAAAATTTTATAAGATTATGAAATTGTTATTCTGTTAAAATTTTGGTATTGTACAATTTCTACAAAATAGGTAGAAATATTGATTGTAGTGGTGCTCAAATTAAATGAGACTGAGGAAACCTCTGTTTGAGAAGTTAGGAAGTGATAAATTAGTGAGTAATGTAAAGCAAGTGACATGTAGTGGCATGACACCTTGCTAGGGAAGCTACAGTTTGGTACACTGCAGGATGAAAGGCAGGGACCCATGGTTGGGTTTAGAGGGTATGGTATCAAGTGGTGAGCATCCTAATGGCCAAGGTAGCGCTCTTGAGCAGGGACAATCACTTAACCAACTTGATAACCTTGACAACTGCTCAGCATCACCAGGATTGCTGAGAGTATACCTTTATAAATAGATATCCCAAATTGTTATTTTGTTCCTCAATGATGACGATGACTATACCATGTGATGACGACGATGACTCCCAATCACTTCCCAGGTTTTGTTAAAAACTATTACCCATTAATGGAAAATATGGATCCATACCAAGTTAAGGATAATATAACATGGAATAAACTTTAGGTTCCCTTTTTATTATCAATTGTGTTTTATCTATATTGTGTGGTAGAATTCCTACCATACATGTAAAAGTGATATTAGAACAAATCACCTCACTCCATTATTTTTCATTTTATGCATGATTGATCATAGTTAATGAAGACCCAGCTGTTGATGAGGACTTGTAGGGCTAGTTTGATAGTTTATTATTTTATGGATAGGGGTAGACGGACACTACTCTGATTAGGATCTTTTTGATATACTGGGAATAAGTAGTAACAATTTTGATCTCCCTGTATTTCAATAATTTTTTTGATTATGAAATCATGATGTATAGTTTTACGATGAATACATATAGATTTTATTTTTTTTACTATTGTTTTTAATTTTTGTTAAATTTACAAATTTTCTATTATTAAAAGCGAAGAAAAATTTTACTCGTAGTTTAAATAAGTAAATAAGTATGGGTTATGTTCAATGTGAATAGGTGTCAGACTAAGCACCAGAAATGTATGGTTAGCGTGGGAGAGGCAAGGAACTACCCCTGCTTCTCTAGAGGTTTGGTGCTAAGTGTGGATATACTAGTGGATTCCCTATATAAATGGCGCTAAGCACCAGTCTAAGCGTGGACTTACCAGAGAGATGGTCTGGAAGTAAAGTGAAATGGCACTAAGAGCTAAGAGTTTGGCACTAAGCGTGACCTTCTGAGACACCAAAGTTGATGTCCCAGTTAAGTGTAAAGGATTGTAAGTTTATGTTGTTACCTTTTATGCTTATTCCTTGTATGATTGTTATTGCTTTAATGTCTTGTTAGATTTGTATCTTGTGGTTGGTACTTGCCTTGAGAAAATGCGTATACTGTTGACTTGTGGTAAACGCTTTGTGGTAATAGCTTATGAATTTTTATGTGTGACACCTGTTCATATTGAACATAACTTGTAATTATTTAATTACTTAAGTTTGAATTAACGAAAATACGAGTAATTTTTTATTTTTATAATAAAAAAATACTAAGTTTAGCAAAATTTGAAATGGTAGCAAAAGATGAAAGATAAGACTATATATATATATATATATATATATATATGTCATAAAATTGAACATCGTGATTTGGTAATACATAATAGTCATAAAATACAAAAAGACTAAAAGTACATCAAAAAGATCCTATACAGAGCAGTGCCAATCTACTCTATTTCTCATTCAAAAAGAAAAATACTATAATATAGGTCTTTAAATCCTCACTTGTTGAAGTATCCTCTAACTCGTACTCAGCATCATGGGGCGTTAACATCATCTTCAATAATCACAATCAACCATACATAGAAGAAAAATAATGGAGTGAGGTATTTTGTTCTAAAATCACTTTTACATGCATAGCAGAAAGTCTACCATAAAATAAAGATAAAACATAATTGACAATAGAAGGGAACCTAGGGTTCATTCTATGTTATATTATACTACACTACCTTTGACTAGGTATGGATCCATACTCCCCACTCGTGAGTAATAGTTCTCAACAAAACTAAGAAGTGACTAGGAGTAATATACCTCTTCAACATATTCACATGGTACAGTCCTCATCATCAATGAGGAACAAATAATAGTCAGGACGTCTATTTATAAAGGTATACTCTCATACCAATCTTGGAATGCTAGGCAGTTGTTGGGATTATCGAGTTTGGTCAGGCGAATATCCTCGCTCGATAACGCTATGTAACATCGTGTTTTCTTAATGTTTGATTTAGTGCTTTAATAACAAAAAGTGGAAACATATATGATATTGGTGGTTAAAACGAATAAATGAGTTGTTGTGGTTGATTGTTGTTTTGTGTTAGTTGTTTTGGAATTCCTATCTAAATTTAGGGAACTGAGAAAAATGTTGTTTTTGAGCCAAAGTGAGACTGTTGGTTATGTTCATATGGGTTGTTGAGGGAAACAACAGTGTTGAGCCAGTTGTGAGGCTTGGGGAGAGAGCAAACAGACCATGGGCTTTAGTGGGCCCAAAGCCTTTATGTGGCCTAGGGAAGGCTTTTAAGTCATTAAACCCATTCTCCCTTATTTCTCTTCCCTCACTCTCTTTCAAACCCACCAAGAGTGTAACAAGATTTCAAGCTTAATCCCTTGTCTGTGTGTTGAGAAGTGTAGATTTCTCAAAGGTTTGGCTTAAGAGTTCATTTTCTCCACATTCTCTTCCTTCCCCAAATTTGGGATTCGAAAGCTACAAAAGGCAAGGGAAGCTTACATTTGTTGAAAAGTTTTTGTTTGAACATAGTTGTATGCACAGAAAAGTTGTGGCTTACGTGTAATGACCATAGGTTATCCTTATCTTGGGCTTCTCCCTCAAAGGCTTTCCTATGCACTATACTCAAAGCTTTCTCACCTCTAGAAGTGAGTTTTTGCCCTCCCCAAGACTTGAACCTCTTATCTCTAGGCTAAGTACAAAGATTCATTGAGTCTTGGTACCACTTAAGCTACAACTCAAGTGGTGGTTTGGTATGAAGAAGGACGTCGTAGAGTATGTGGCAGCATGTTTGACCTGTTAGAAGGCCAAGGTAGAACACCAGAGACTCGATGGTTTGTTGTAGACGATGGAGATACCTAAGTGGAAGTGGGATAACATCACTATGGACTTTGTGGTCAGCTTGCCTAGAACGGCAAGAGGCGTTGATGTTATTTGGGTAATTGTTGATAGGTTGATGAAGTGTGCTCACTTCTTGCCTATTAATATCAAGTATTCCTTAGAAAAGTTGACGTAGTTGTACATCAAAGAGATAGTAAGGTTGCATGGAGTGCCTTCTAGTATTATCTCTAATAAAGACCCGAGGTTTACATCAAGATTTTGGAAAAATTTACATTAGGCGTTGGGTACAAAGTTGAGGCTTAGTTTTGCGTATCATCCACAAACGGACAGCTAGTCCGAGAGGACGATCCAGTCCTTGGAGGACCTTTTGCGAGCATATGTGTTAGATCACCTTGGAAGTTGGGATGAGATTCTACCTTTGGTGGAATTCACGTACAATAACAATTTCCATGAGAGCATTGGTATGGCAGCATTTGAAGCCTTGTATGGTAGAAGGTGTAGGACACCTTTGTGTTGGTATTAAGATGGAGAGAGCATGTTTATGGGACTAGAATTGCTACAACAGACAATAGAGAAAGTGAAGAAGATTAAGGAGAATATGAAAGTTGCTCAGAGTCGCCAAAAGTCGTATGCTGATAAGCGTAGGAGGCCGTTTGAGTTTGAAGAAGGCAATCATGTTGTCTTAAGAGTCATGCCTGTGACGGGAGTTAGCAAAGTAATCAAATCCAGGAAACTTACTCCTAAGTTTATTGGTCCGTACCAAATTCTTCTTTGAGTCAGACCTGTCGCTTACCAAATAGCCTTGCCTCCTTTCTTATCCAACATCCACAATGTCTTCCATGTATCTCAGTTAAGAAAGTATGTCTATGACCCTACACACGTCATCGAGCCTAATTTTGTACATATACGAGAGAACTTGACGTATGCGACACTACTTGCGAGGATCATAGATCGAAGGGTGAAGCAGCTTAGAGGTAAGGATATCTAGTTGGTCAGAATTGTAACACCCCAAATTTCAAGTACTAGAAATAAACCACGAGGTAGCTCTTAGTAGAACCCTTCTTATATGTTATTAGACAAAAAATGTCTTAAGAGTTATTGTTATTATATTTCCTATTATTATTATTATTGTGTTGTGTTGTTGTTATTATATTTATTGTTATTATTATTATTGTTGTTGTTATTCTTATTCTTATTCTTATTATTCTTATTAATACCTTAGTATTATAAATTAGTAGAAATATTATCATACAACCCAAAAGAGCATCTAGGGCTCAATAGAGGATTAAAGCCCACTAAGCCACATACCCACCCACATGTTATAAGAAGGGAATAGAGAAGGAGAATTAGGTTTAGCCGTCACAAATAAAAGAAGAAAGAAGGTAGAGAGAATGAGGAGAAAAGAAAGAAGAAGAAGAGGAAAAGAAAGAGGAGGAATAGAAACTAGAAATTCAAGCCCTAGAACTCAGCTTTGTATGTCCATAAAGGTGAGTGCTCTCCCCCGTGTCCTTCCTTGTTCTTGTTCATCTATTTATCTTTTTCCTCCTTATACCTAAATTTAGGGATTTGATGGGTTTTGAGGGGATTGTGAGGGAGTAAGGAAATTATAGATTAGATTGACCAATTATCAACGTAGAAGAGTGATTAAGAATCTAATTATTTATCTTGAAGCATTTAGAACCCAAAGACAATAGGAAAAATAAATTAAAATTAGTACCTCGGATCCGCCCGGCGGGATTAGATAGCCGCTGGGCGACTTTTCTTCAAAAAATAGATTCTGCATTTACGCTAGGCACGCGGATCCGCTGGGCAGGGTGAAATACCCGCTGGGCGGGTTGGGTTCCGATGCAAACCCAATGGACGGGTTCGCTGGACCGCCAGGCGAGATTTCCGTCTTGCTGGGCGGATACGACTTTTACTATTCTGTTCTTTGTGTTTTTTGAACTCCTTTTTGCAGTTTTTAACTCATTGTTGTTTGTTTTCTTATGCCTTGTTGAGTTTATATTGTTTGATTATTATTTACCTTGAAAGAAACTAAGTGTGATATGAAATTATGTCAATGTTTCATGATAAAAGTCTATAAAAAGTTGTAAGCATTATTTGTGACCATGCATCATAACATTTGAGTTATGTGATGAGGAAAGTATGTAAGAATCTGGCTGGTGGAAGCCATGATGGGTTGTCTAACTTAGCCTTGGGGGTTATCTAGTTAGGAAAACTCCAATGGTCTATGCTGATCCCATGGAGCTGGGGCGTATTGGCAAAACTGGGTAACCCTGACTAGTCACCGGGAGATATCATGCTAGTTGAGGGTGCGAAAGCCGAAGGCATCAGTATCGATGATGCTTCTTATGGCCTGCATTTACTCCTAGTCTACTTTCCGAAAAGTTTAGGTTGGTACCACATGTGCATAAGTAGTGGTTTAGGAACATAGCACGCATATGTATCTTGTTATAGTGTGATATGTTAGAGTGTGCTATGTTGTAATTATGTGAATTCTATGTGACCCTATTTATGTGAATTCTATGTCAGAATATAATTCTGCCTTGTGATGAAATGTTAAAGTTATGGACATGTGATCATATCTTGCACGAGTGTCGTTCCTATTTGATAAAGCAAAACGAGGTATATGTCTAGTTACTAGACAAAGAATGTGAAACAATTATATGCTTGTAATTGGAATTGTGTTTGCTACCTTAAGGATAAGTGAAAGGCTAGACCTTAGGATAGTGTTATAAGGGTTCTAGTTGGATAATAATAGTTGTGAATAAGATAGAGAAAGGGTGAATTCCCTCATGGCATAATAGAAAGGTATAAGACAAGTAAGAGAGAATGAAATAAGAGTATTTTAGGATTTCTGTAACCTTAGACTTGACCCTAGGGGATAGCTTTGAATATTAAAAGGGAAGAAGAGTAAATTCTAAAGAGGGTTTTGGGTAAGAAAGTATAAATAATGAGGATGAGTTCTTAGGTTAAGAATGAGATAGTAAACCAATATAATAGTTATGAATGAGAAAGCAATTAACAGGGAGTATTGACTATTGAAAGGGGTAGACTCGACCATAGGTATTGATAATTATGAGAGACCCAATAAGGCTAAAGCCATAAGAGATAAGTAATGAAGGTTGTTCGAGTAGAAGAGTTTGACCTAGCCGTAGAATCCTTAGAGCACTCACTGAGACATTATGTCTCACTCCTTTAAGTTTTCCCTTTTCAAGATATAGGTGAAGACATGTGCAGATGAAGCTTGGAGTCACGTGCATGAAGTCGTAACCTAGTTTACGTTATTTATTTTTTGTATTCTTTATATTTTATATGACACCTTTGGGTGATATATAAGTTGTATTAGGCATGTGTTTTAATTACTGTATGGTTCGTATATAATATCTAATTACATTTATGAGTAGTATTTGCATGTTGTGTCTACCTTTCAAGTTTGTTTTTCTTTTCATTCTTAGAAATATAGACCTAGTTACGGTAATGCCCTTTAGGGTGTTACAAGAATAGTATGGAATGATATGACTGGAAAATCCACGTGGGAGCTTGAAGAGAAGATGAAGGAGCAGTATTCGAATCTTTTCCCAGGTAAGAGAATTTTCAGGGACGAAAATTTTCTTATTGGGGAGGATTGTAACGTCATGTTTTCTTAATGTTTGATTTAGTGCTTTAATAACAAAAAGTGGAAACATAATATGTGATATTGGTGGTTAAAGTGAATAAATGAGTTGTTGTGGTTAATTGTTGTTTTGTGTTGGTTGTTTTGGAATTCCTGTCTGAATTTAGGGAACTGAGAAAAACGTTGTTCTTGAACCAAAGTGAGAGTGTTGGTTATGTTCATATGGGTTGTTAAGAGAAACAACAATGTTGAGCCAATTGTGAGGCTTTGGGTGTGAGTAGACGGACCATGGGCTTTAGTGGGCCCAAAGCTCTTATGAGGCCCAGGGAAGGTTTTTAAGTCATTAAACACATTCTCCCTTATTTCTCTTCCCTCACTCTCTCTCAAAACTCTCTCAAACCCGCCAAGAGTGCAGTAAGATTTCAAGCCTTAATCCCTTGTTCGTGTGTTGAGAAAGGTAGATTTCTTAAAGGTTTGGCTTAAGTGTTCATTTTCTCCACATTCTCTTCCTTCCCCAAATTTCATATTCGGAAGCTACAAGAGGTAAGAGAAGCTTACATTTGTTGAAAAGTTGTTGTATGAACATAGTTGTGTGTTAATGTGACCTTGGTTTATGCTGAAATTAGAATTTAAAAGAGTTTTGTTGGAATTTTGTTTGGAAATGGGTTTCCCTTCGAATTCTTATGATTCGTATTGAAAAGTTGTATAGATTGTTAAATGTGTTGAGTATGTTGTTGTGGGCTGCTGTGTGGTTATATTCGTCTTCTACAGAGTCAATTTGGGGTATGAGTGAGTAAAAAGTTTGGATTTTGGGGTTTTTCGAAGGGAGTTTCTGCTACTGTCATCTGATAGTCGCTAAGCAATTGTTCAGCGACTATTGCTCTCGCTGAGCGAGAATGCCCTAGGAGTGGAGTGAGGCTTTCTGGTTGGGGAATCGCTGAGCGACTATTTTGTGTCGCTAAGCAAGTGTTCTTGAGTGGTAAATATGGCTATAGTGAAAAAGGGATTCACTAAGCGAAATGTTGTTTACTGAGCGAGTGTTCATAGAAATCTGGAAATTTTCCAAAAAAGCATTCGCTGAGCAAGTGTGTGACTCATTGAGTGAATGTGGACATTCTAGAATGCCTGGAAGCAATTCACTGAGTGAATTGGCTCCCTGGAACATTGTTGCTCTCTGTTGTAAGTGAGTCGTTGGGCGAACAACAGGTTCGTTGAGCGAGGAGTGTGTGCAAGTTCTGGCTACTCTCTAGAGTGGCTCGTTGTTGAGCGAGTATGTGACTCATTGAGCGAAATGTAGTCAATGGAATTTGGATAAAGTCCCTAGAACGAATTTGCTAAGCGACTCTAGTTGTCATTGAGCGAGTGACTCGATTTGCTGAGTGAAACTCATGGTCACTGAGTGAAAAGCCTTCGTAGGGGAAGTTGGTACTTTGTAAGGAAGGTCTTCATTGAGCGAGCATGTGGGTCGCTGAGTGAATGTAGAGTTCTACAGTTGATCAATTTGGAAAGTGTAGTTATGTGAAACATTGTTGAGAAGGACTCTTAGTGTGAGTCTAGGGTTGAGAATATGGGAGGAGTGGCAGGTTGCTTGGATAGGACCTCCACTTGTCGTGAGTGATGTTGTTTAGGCTTTTACCCATGGGATGTAGGCTGCTTGGATAGGGCCCTAGAGTGACAAATAGCTTGGATAGGACCTCCACAGGTTGTGAATGAAACTATTGAGTGAGGTTTCTCATAAGGTATGAGCTACTTGGATAGGGTCTTATCTACTAACTATGCTTGAGGTTGGATTGGGCCTGCATAGTGTTGGTAGTCGTTGTGGACGCTTGTGGTGCTGGTCGAGCCACATGGCATTGTGTCGCTATTGTTGTGTTGCTACACATATATATGTTGATTGGTTATTGCTGAGTAGGTGTGGTGTTGTGATACATGCATTTCATGTATATGTTGTTGGCTGAGGCTGTGTGATGGGCCTCATGTCGTGCGGGCAGGCACGTAAGTTGAATGGTTGACAAAAGTTACAGCTTAGACAGGCCTCCAACCTAGTGCTTGGATAAGATGTGGGGTCTTAAAAATGGGCTTTCGGGGATGAATAGATAGGCGATTCCACAGGGGGCCAAGGCGGTGCAGGCCTTAAGTCGTAGTGAGCCATCATCCACATACACTTATCCCAAGACACCATTAAGCTTGTCTATAGATCAGAGTTTTGGCAATCCCTGCATGGTGCTTGGATAAGCCATGGTAGGGGGTGAGACTTGGCTGATCGCCCGAGATGTTATGATTTTCTCGAAAGTCGTGTCATTATGCATTGACATAGTTGTGGCAGATTGGTTGTGATATGGGGTTTTGGACTAAGAACCCTTTGCCATATGAATGTATGCTATATATATATATACATATATATGTATATATATATATAAGTACGAATGTTGAGAATTGTTGATGGTTTCAAAATTCATATGTTAAGCTGTTGTTTTAATAAGCTTACCCTTGCCTTGCTTTATTATTGTTGGATGTCTTATTGCTATTGCGGTGTTGGTGTGACTATGATGATCACATCCTATGGTGTGAAAGCAGATGGCGATACTTCAGTGGACCCGGCTTCTCAGAGTTGAGGATGGTGTTGCGAGTTGGAGATGTATGGCTTGTGGGGCCAAGCTTTTGTTTCTTTTGTTATATATTTTGTTTTATTCTTTTGATGGGGTTGTATAGCGTGACCATCCATAGGGAGTGCGTTTTGTATCCCTCTCCCTTATTGATGGATTGTATATTTGATTATTTTGATATGACTTGGTGTTATCCCCCGTTCTTTTTTATCTGTATCAGTTGTTAAAACAGGCATGTATGACAGTAGGAGAGATGGTTAGATCTCTTAGGATGACGATATTATATTTATATACATGTTTTGTTTTCGTTCAAGATTATATGAGAATAGAAGAAGATAGTATGTTTGTTGTTGAGTAGCAAAGGTTAGGTCGTTACACGCTACCCTGGCCATTGGGACATTCACCACTCGATACCTACCCCCTAAGACCTCCGCAAGTGGGTCCCTATCGTTCATTCCTCAGCGTACCAAACTGTAACTTCCCTAACAGGGTGCAATATCACTGCATGTCACTTGCTTTACATTACTCACTAATCTATCAAATTCCCACTTCTCCAATAGAGGCTTTTCTGGTCTCATTTAATTTGAACACCAGTAACATATCTACCTTATATTGTAGAAATTACAGGATAATAATTTATCAATCATCAAAATTTTGGCAGTACAACTACTTACCAAAATTTAGCATAATAACAATTTGGTAATCACAATTTTATTACCAAAATTTTAGCAGAATAATGACCTACTAATGAAAATATTCTTACTAAATTTTAGCAAAATAACAATGTAATAACAAAATAATAACTGAATTTGAGCATAATAACTATTTAATAAATGCATTTTAATTATAAACTTGGGCAGAATAACAATTTAGTAAATACATTTAATAGTTTAAATTTGAGCAGAGTAACAACTTAGCAATTATATTTTAATAATCTAAATTTGGGCAAAGTAACAACTTAACAAAAATTAAAGTTGAACATCAAACATTATAATAATGTAATAATAATAGCAATAAAACTTATGCCTAAACAGGTTTAGGGGAAAACCCTTCCTACCAACATGCAAAGTGACAATAATTTAAAACCAACCTCACTCCTCCCATTACTTCTGAGGTGGTTGATGAAGAGAAGGAAAGTTGATGATGATGTTGGTGTAAAGCTCCTAGGAAGAGAAATTTTACTAGTTGATGAAAACTAGTAAAATTTTATCATAAAAGCAAAGTAAAAAAATTCTAGAGGAAGAAGCTCTCTAATTTTTTGGCCAGCTTGAGAGAGGAAAAGGTGATGAAAAATTTGTCCTAGAGGTTGCCTATTTATAGAAAATTGAAGTGGCATAGGTGTCCACTTGATGTGTCATGCAATATGTCATAAATTAGGTTTTTCATTTATTTTTAATTGGATTTAAGGGACACATAACTCAAATTGGTGGTGAATCACCTCTTTTAGGGTTGGGTACATGTTTCATGAGCTGTCCCAAAGCTCCTTAATGTAAAGTTTATATGTAATTGAATAGCCAGTATCGATAAAATTGCTTAAACTTGAATAAATTAACTTTTAATATTAAATTAATTCATTTTTAATCTAAAACTAGACATATACATTATTTTTCATCAAAAACAAGTTTCTAATAATTAATTTTAATTTTTATTAATTTATTTCTAATTTTGATATATTTATTTTGTATTTTTGAGCTAGAAAATTCATATTAAATCCATTTTAATTCAATAAATTCCCAATTTTTTGTGAAAATTCTAAAATTAAATATTTTAACTAGAAATTAATTAATATTATCATTTTCACCATTTTTGGATGTCAAACCAATACTAGTTAAGCTTATCGGACACCTCGGGACATTTTAGTCATTTTACATAGTAATTCGAGAAAATTTTCAAAAAATTTCTAAAATTATATTTTAATATATATGTGACATGATTACAAGTTCAAATTGACATTTTAATGTCAATTGAATCTGTGTCAGCCCTTAATGTTGAGAAATAAGGACAAAATCATCATTTTACAATTTTTTTGGGGTTTCATTTCCCAAAAATTATTAAAAATGTAAACTAAGTATTACTAACTAATATGAACATAATCGTATGGATCAAATTTCTAAGATTTCCATCTGGTTCTCCAGAAATAAATACAGAATAATTAGGAAAATAGTTCAATAGGCAAAAGTAGGGGTGTTAAAACATGAACTACTAAATATGCTTATGTGTGATCCCATGCTATGGTGTGTGCAAAGTAGCAAGTATTCCACTGCGAAAAGGAACCTAACCTATGAGAGGTGGGATCCTTAGTGTGAAATGTTTAAGTAAAGTCATGTGCATTGTTTGTGTGACCATGCATCATAACATTTGAGTTATATGATGAAAGAAAGTATGTAGGAATTTTGTTGGTAGAGGTCAGGATGGGTTATTAATCATAGCCTTAGGGGTGATGATACCTCGTGTAGAAACTCCAATAGCCCATGTTGATCCCATGGAGTTGGATCGTATTGGCAAAGTTGGGTAACCTTGACTAATCACTTGGGAATATCATAAAAGTTAAGGGTGCAAAAGTTGAAGGCATCTGTACCGATGACACTTCTTATGGCCGTGCACTTATTCATAGTCTACTTTCCTAGAAGTTTAAGTTGGGTACCCTATAATGCCATGTTTTTTCTTAATGTTTGATTTAGTGGTTTAATAACTAAAAGTGGAAATTTAATATGTGATCTTGGTGATTAAAATGAATAAATAAGTTGTTGTGTGGTTGTGGTTTTATATTGTTTGTCTTGGAAATTTTTATCTGAATTTAGGGAACTGGTGGAAAGTGTTCTGTAGCCAAAGTGAGAGTATTGGTTGTGTTTACATGGATTGTTGAGGGAAACAACAGTGTTGGGCCAGGTGTGAGTCTTGAGGAGTGATTAGACGGATCATGGGTTTTAGTGGCCCGAAGCCTTTGTAAGGCCCAAGGATGTTTAAGACACCTAAAACTCCTTTTCCTCTCATTCTACCATTCTCCAATCTCTCATTCTCCTAAACTCTCTCATTCTCTCAATCTCTCTCAAAACCACCAAGAGTGTAGCCATATTCCAAACCTTGATTCCGTTTCCTTGTGTTGAGAAGGGCGGGTTTCCTTGAAGGGTTAGCTCAAGGGCTTATTTTCTCACATCCACCTCTTCCCCAAATTCAGAATTCGAAAGCTCCAAGAGGTAAGGGAAGCTTACATCCGTTGACTACTTGTTGTATGAATGTGGTAGTATGTGTATGTTGTCATGGATTGAACTAGAACATATGATTTGGCTGAGTTTTGTTGGACTTTCGTGGAAAATGGGTTTTCTTGACTTCATGGTTGATTTTCATTGAAATGTTGTATGGAATACTATAAATGTTGAGTATGTTGTTGTGGACCGTTGTATGGTTGTATTCGATCTCTGTAGAGTCAATTTGGGTTGAGTTGTAACACCGTGTTTTCTTAATGCATGATTTAGTGGTTTAATAACTAAAAGTAAAAATTAATATGTGATTATGGTGTTTAAAAACAAATAAATAGAATTGTTGTTGATTGTTGTTGTGTGGTGTTAGTTGTATGTTGTAAACTTGGAATTCCTATCTGAGTTTGGGAATTGAGACAAAGGTGTTTGAGCCAAATTGAAAGTGTTGTTGATATTGGTTTGGGTTGTTAAGAGAAAAACAATTAAGTGAGAACCGTTGTGAGTTCTAGAGAGTGAATAGACGGACCTTGAGCTTTAGTGGGCCTGAAGCCTTGTAAGGCCCAGGGAGGGTTTCAAAATATAAAGCCCCCTCCCCTTCTCATTTCTTTCATTCTCCCATCCCCCTCCTTCTCTCATTCTTTGGTTTCTCTCTCTCACTCTCTTCTCTTATTCTTTCATTTTCTCCAAACCTTGCTGAGACTCTTGAAGTGTGAGACCCAAACCCGGTGAGGAATCACGTTTCTAAGTGTGGGAGGGCTGTTATATCTTCGCTTTCATAGAGTTTGGCTCAAGGTCCTGCACATATCCCGTTTTCTCTTCCCCAAGCTCGGATTTGGAAGCTCCAAGAGGGAAGGGAAGCTTACACTTGTATATTTGTGATGTATGAGCATGATTTTGTGTGAATCTTACCTTGGGTTCATTCCAAATCTAGTTGTGCATGAGTTGGGCTATGGTTTTGATGAAATGGGTTTTGGAGAAAATTTTGGGAAATATGAAAGAGAATGGATTTGGAACAAAATCTTGGTGATTTATTATTGTATAATCGGTTAGAAATGTATTAAAAGTGTCTAGAACTGCTTTGTGGTACTTGGGATGGGTTGATATGGTCTAGAACTGCAGTGAGTCGTCTCCCCTACAATTGTAGAAAATCGCAATTTGGTGTCGGGCGTCAGTTTATGTCGTCGGGTGACAGCTGATAGAGTGCTGCCTAAAACGCTATCAATTAGCGACAGAATTTTAATTTAGCGACAAAAATTTTGCCTATAGCAAAGGATTTTGTCGCTGGGCGACAAAAAGTGACGCCGGGCGACATTTTCTTTGATTTCTGCTGATGCTCTCTGTGATGTTGACGCCAGGCGACAAGAGTACGGCGCCGAGTGACAAAATTATAGATTTTCTCTGTGATGTTGGCGTCGGGCGACAGTCCAGTGGCGTTGGGCGACAAAACCCCTGATTCTCCCCTGTTTTTGAGATGCTTGGTGTCAATTTTGTGGTGCCATGCATGAACCATTAAAGTTGAAATTTTAAGAAACATAAAGATGGGGTTGAATGCTATAGGTTTGATGCTTGGTATGATAATTGGGAACTTTGAAAAAATGTAAAAACTCCACATATTGTTATAATTCTAAATTGGATTCTTGGTTTTCCTTATTATTGTTGTGGAGTTGTGTGATAAATTGTTGGAAAGCGATAGTTGAGTGGAAGGTTGCTTAGATAGGACCTTCACTCATGATGTATGATATTGTTCCTCATGAGGTGGGCTGCTTAGATAGGGCCTTACCTATTGATTTTGATTGAGGCATGATATTGTCCCTCATGAGGTGGGCTGCTTAGGTAGGGCCTTATCTGTTGGTTATGATTAAGGTCAGTTTGGGACCAATATGGTGTTGATGGATGTTGAGTGGTAATGTGAGGTAGCTGACGATGGAACTCTTTGCCACTAGTTGTATTGATATACATGTATATATGTCGTAAGTTTGTTGGTTGTGGTTGAGTAGTTAATGGTGTGTAGTACATGTATTCATGCATAGTTGGCAGCTAAGGTAGCTGACGATGGACCTCATGTTGTGGTGCGGGTAGGCACCTAAGTTGGATGGTAACCAGAGTTGGAACTCAGATGTGCCTCCAACCTAGTGCTGGATAAGACGTGGGGCAGCTAGCAATGGGCCTTTGGGGATGAGTGGATGGGCGACTCCACAGGAGGCCAAGACGATGCAGGCCTTATGTCGCAGTAAGCTATCGTCCACATACACTCATCCTGACCAACCACTAAGCTTATCCATAGATCAGAGTTTGGCAATTCCTGAATGGTGCTTAGATAGGCCACAGTAGGGGATGAGACCTAGCTGATCGCCTGATATGTTGTAAATCTCTCGAGAGTCATGTCATCATGCATTAACATAGTTGTGGTGATTGTGATGAAATGTGGAGTCTTGAGTTGAGAACCCTTCTGTATGAACATTTTGTATGTAGACGTTGAGGACTCCAAATGTATGATGAGGTGCTATATACTTGTAATTGAATATTGTGAATTGTTGGTGATTACTCGTGATTGAATGCCTTAAATTGTTGATGAACTCCATGATTATATGTTATGCCATTGTTGTAGTAAGCTTACCCTTGTCGTGTTTGTTGTTGTTGGTTGTCTTGTTGTTGCTGCTTGTGTTGATGTGCCTGTGATGATCACATCCTATGGCATGGGAGTAGACGACGAGGCTTCAGTGGACCCGGCTGCTTAGAGATGATGGTGGAGTTGCTTATTATGCAACCCCTTTTGTTTTAAAGGTGTTATTTTGTATAGTTTTCTTTTGACAGGATTATATAGATTGACCAGCTATAGGGAGTGAGTTTTGTATCTCGTTTCCCCGACACTTGTATATTTTGAAATATGTGTTGTTGGCTGGTGTTATCCTATTGTTGATATGATATGATGATGATAGATATACCGATGTGCATGTATGGTACTAGGAGAGATAGATGGATCTCTCAATCGATGTGTATGACTTATATACTGATATGCTATGCTTTTATTCACTTGATAAGGTGTGTGTAGTGTAGGTTTAGTAGGGTTGTTTAGTAGCGACAATTGGGTCGTTACATGAGTGAGTAAAAAATTGGATTTTTTGGTTTTTCGACGAGACTTGTTGACTTTGTCATCTAATAGTCGCTAAGCAACTAGGGGTCTTTCCGAGCGAGAATGCCCTTAAGACTTAAGTGAGGCTGTTGGGTTGATGGTTCGCTGAGTGACCCATAGCGTCGTTAAGTGAGTGTTCTTGAATCACAGTGATGGTTGTAGTGTAGGAGGGATTCACTGAACGAAATCTAGTTCGCTGAGCGAGTGTTCATGGAAATTTTCCAAAAGAGTGTTCACTAAGCGAGTGTGGGCATTCCAAAATGCCTGGGAGCGATTCACTGAGCAAGTACTGAGCCCGCTGAGAGAATTAGGGCCTTAGAGAGTTATTGCTCTCTGTTGCAAGTGTTTTGCGGAGCGAGCAACATGTTTGCTGAGCGAGGAGTGTGTGTAGATTCTGGCTGTTCTCTAGAGTGGCTAGTCGCTGAACGAATTGTTGTTGGTAGAGATTTGGAGGAAGTCCCTAAAACGAATTCGCTGAGCGACCCCAGCTATCACTGAGTGAGAGACTTTGGAAATAGGATGTTCGCTGAGCAAGACTTATGGTCACTGAGCAAGAACCTTCGTGGGGGAAAGTAGGCCTTCTGTAAAGGAGACCCTCGCTTAGCGAGCATATGGACCACTGAGCGAGCAGGGTAGTCTGATGTTGTGAGAGATTTATTTTCCTAGTTGTTTAAAAAGTGGTTGAGAAGGACTCCTAATGTGAGACTAATGTGAGAATTGTTAAGAATGAAATAGGAATGGTAGGTTTCTTGGATAGGACCTCTACTTGTTGTGAATAAAATTGTTGTGTGAGATTTCTCACGAAGTATAGGCTGCTTGGATAGAGCCTTACCTGTTGACCATGCTTAGGGTTAGATTGGGCCTATATAGGGTTGGTAGTAGTTGTTGGACCACGTGTGTTGTTGTTGAGTTGATGTTGTGTTGTGGTACATGCATCTGTTGGCAGCTGAGGTAGCTAATGATGGACCTCATGCCATAGTGCTAGTAGGCACGTAAGTTGCTTGGTTGACTAGAGCTGACAGCTCAGATAGGGCCTCCAACCTAGTGCTTGGATAAGACGTGGGGTCGTAAAGATGGGCCTTCGAGGATGAATGGATGGACAATTCCGCGGGGGGCTAAGGTAGTGCAATCCTTGAGTCGCGGTGAGTCACCACCCACATACACTTATCCCAACACACCACTAAGCTTGTTTGTAGATAAGGGTTTTGGCAATCCTTAAATGAGTGTTGGATCTTCATGGTAGGGGAGAGTGACCTGGCTAATCACTCGAATTGTTGGGAATCTCTCAAGAGTCGTGTGATCATGCATTGACATATTTGTGGTGGATTTTGTTGTAACATGGGGTTCTGAGTTGAGAACTCTTGGCTATATGATTGTATACTGTATACTTGTGATTAAACATTGGGAATTATGAATGATATCTCTAATCATGCATGGTATGTTGTTGTTTTAGTAAGCTTACCCTTGCCTTGTTTTGTTGTTGTTGGGTGTTTTGTTGCTATTGTCATGTTGGTGTGATGTGATGATCACATCCTATGGCATAGGAGCAGAGGGCGATGCTTCTGTGGATCTAGCTTCTCAGAGCTGAAGGTGGAGTATGAGTTGGAGTAATGTGATGCAAGGAGTCACACTTTTGTTTCTTTTGGGGTGTATCCCGTTTCTTTCTTTTTATGGGAATGTAAAGTGTGACCAGCCATAGGGAGTGTATTTTGTACCCCTTTCCCCCGTTGATGTATATTTGATTAACGTTACATGGCTTTGGTGTTATCCTTTTGTTCTTTTGTTCTTTGAAAGTTGTAAAGACAAATATATTGGCCATAAGAGAAAGGGATAGATCTCTCAAGATGAATGTATTTCC
This sequence comes from Spatholobus suberectus, assembly GCA_004329165.1. Taxonomy (NCBI): domain Eukaryota; kingdom Viridiplantae; phylum Streptophyta; class Magnoliopsida; order Fabales; family Fabaceae; genus Spatholobus; species Spatholobus suberectus. The sequence continues at coordinate 43,600,743 of CM014732.1, forward strand.
TTTATATGCATGTGTTGATTTTATTCATGCTTACTTGAGAACATTGAGGATAGTAGTATTGTTAAGTAGCGACAGTTGGGTCGTTACAGACCACATGTGCATGAGTAGAGATTTCGGAACATAGTATGCATATGCATCCTATTGTAGCTTGATATGTTGAAGTGTGCTATGTTGTAATTATGTGAAGTCCATATGCCTTTGTTCACAAGTGATCGATATAATGTTTGTATATGTGAAAACTGTAATTATGTCTTGTGATATGAAATAAGAATGTATGTTTGTAATTAGGAATATCTTTTGCTACTTTAAGGATATGTGAAGGGCTAGACCCTAAGACAGTGTTATGAAGGTTCTAATTGTGTAATAATAGTTATGAATAAGATAAAGAAATGGTGAATTCTCACTAGGCGTAATAGGAAGGTATGAGACAAGTAAGAGGAAATAAATTAGGAGTATTAAGGCAAGTGTTAAGGGAATCTCATGAGTATTCTAGGGTATCCTTACCCCTAGTGGACAACTTTAAATATCAAAAGGAAGAAGGGTAGAATCTAAACACGAATGGTTTAAACATTAAAGAGGGTTATGTTAAAAAGGTATTAGTAATAAGGATGAATTCTTAGGTTGAGAATGAGAGTAAACTAATATACTAGTTGTGAGAATGAGAGAGGAGTTAACAAGAGGTATCGACAGATAAAAGACATAGATCAGACCATAAGTATGGAGATTTGTTAGACCAAGTGAAGAAGGTTGTTTGGGTAGAAGAGTCTATCTCAGTCGTAGAATCCTTAGAGCACTTATTGAGACATCGTGTCTCAATCCTTTAAGTTTCCCCTTTTTCAAGATACAGGTGAAGACGTGTGCAGATGAAGCTTGGAGTCACGTACAAGAAGACGTAGCCTAGTTTACATTATCTCCTTGTATTTCTCTTTATGTTTTGTAAGACACCTTTCGGGTGATAGATGAATTGTATAAGATATGTACGGTATTTTATTGTATTATTCTTGTATAAAATCCAATTATATTTATGAGTAGCTTCTGCATGTTGTGTCTATGTTTTAAAGTTTTTCCATTCTTAGAAATCTAGGCTTAGTTATGGTAATACCCCCTAGGGTGTTACATAATACTTGTTTCCATTATTCATGCTATTCATAGTGATATCATCCAAGTTAGATTTATACTATTTTACTGATCGTCCTTCCGTTGATTATGTTGTTTAGAATAATTAAAGATGAAAATAAAAGAAAATGAATTTAGCGCAAAGATTAAGACTTATAGAAAATAGCTCAAAGTTTAAAGAGCATGGAACAAGTAAAGAAATAAAATGAAAAAATGAAAAAGAAAGAAGATGGAAGAAGACACCACACTCTATAGAGAGTGATAAGTTTAGTGAAGTTCGCCAAATTGGTATGAAATCTTTGATAAGAACCAAAAGTTCAATCCAAGAACCCACAAGAGGCACAACTCTTAAAACTCACAAAGAGTGAAAATATAATCTTATTCAAGTCTCCAAATGCAAGAGAGTAAAAGCCTATTTATAGGCAGCAACTAGCGCCCCCTCCTAATAAGGTTATGTCTAACCCTAATATTAAAGAAACATAAGCAAAGACCCAAGCAAGCTTAAGGCCCAAATTACAACTAAAATTAAACTCAAAAGAAACCTAATTTAGGGCTAAAAAATTAGGCTCCTAGTTATCATCAAACCAACCCATTTATTACAATTAAAATAGGTCCAAAACACTTGAATAAAATCTAATAAAAATTAGGTTGCAAGCCTGCGGTTGGTGCATTATTAAGTCCCGTAGGTTGAGTCTTCATCCATTTGAATTAAGTGCACCATTTTGGGCTCTCTTCTCCAATTTTGGGCTTGAGCTTGTAGTATATTGATCACCTATAAATGCTCCTTAGGTTTCTTTACTCTTCCCCTCATAGGTATTCCTAGCCTAATCATAGGCTTTTCCTTCTTAGTTTTTCCTTTCTTAAATTCTCTTGGCCCAATTAAGGGGTCATTCCTCTCAATTCTTCCTTTTCTTTTGGACGTTTTTCTTTGATCTACATCATTCCCTCATTCTTTAAGGAAATTTGTCCTTAAATTTAATCTCCATTATCTACATAAAAAATGTCCTCTATTAGTCAATTTAAATATTTCATTAAGTCTATACTTACCTAGCATGTCAACTTTGTAAGGTTCTTCTCCAGGATCAAAGTCATTTTCCATGGTGGAATACTATTCAACGAGGTACTAGGGATGAGATTAACTAGATGCTTAACCCCTCCCAATGAAGAATCCTTTGATAAGGTGCCTTGGTAGTGAGGCTTTTTTGAGTATGTACCTCTAATGTCCCACAAAAGAGAGTTATGAACACTAGATAAAAGTTTAGAGTTAGTATCCAAACTAGTTTCCTTGTTCAAGCAATTATATCTTTTTTTCTCAACAAGCTATCTTGGTATCTCTTTCTTCTTCTCTCAAGTTTTTTCCCTCTTCCTCTCATTCTTCCACTTTAGAATTTTCCCTCTTTTTTTCTTTTCTTCTTCTTTCTCTTTTTTTTTTTTGGTATCTTTTTCTCTTAATTCTTTTATTTTTTCTCTTTTTCTTTCATTTTTTTTCTCTCTTGGTCTCTTTTTGTTTTCATCTTCACGTGCTCCTTTTCAATTTCTCTTAGCACTATTGTCACCCAATTTGGGCATTGATAATTAACATGCCTTCTTCATGAATACTTAAAGCATTTAATATCCTTAGTTTTGGATGGAAGAGTAGAGGCAGAAGGATTATCACTAGAAGTTTGACCATTAATATTCATGGTCGCTTTGGACTTTAAAGAGGAACCCTCCTACTTTTGCTTAGCCTTCCAACTTGACCTTTCATCTTTCTTATTGTTCTATCTTGTTTCTCTTTCTCTACTACTTCTCTTTTTTTCTCTACTTCTTCTATCACGACTTCTTCTAACTTTGACCAAGTTGTCAAACATCTTATGAATTTATTCTTTTTCTCTTTGAAAGATTCTCTTCAAATGCCTTGATAGGCCTTGAAATTGGAGTTCTACTTCTTTATCCATGCTTCAAAGAAAATAAGTTAGTAGACAAAATTTAAGGACCTTACTGCGCTTCTAAGTGTTTCACTCTAAAAATAGAACCCACTCATGGTTTACACAAATTTTGGCTTTTGATTAATGAGACTCTAATGTCTTTTACCTCTCACGTTCTCTTTTATAACTTTTTAAATAAAACCCCCAATGCACATCAATTATCAAAAGCACATACAATTGTAAACGGTCCTCACAAGTGTTATCACTAAGAAATACAAGAAAAGAAATACTCTAGACAAAACTAAAAGAAAGTTTAAAAGACAAACAAAAAAAAAGCTAATTTAGGGAAGGTAAACCCAAAAGGAATATAGGAAGACAAAAAGAATAAGAGTATAAAGAAATGTGAAATAAAGTAGAAAGAATAGCACTGACTTTAGCAATTTCACAATGATAATCAAAATTAAGTTTTTCAAGTGCAATGGGTAATTTTTTTTTCTTCTTTTCTTAATTTTCTTCTTTGTTTTTTTTTTTTTATGTTCTATTCTTCTAGAATAAATTTTCTATTTTTTATATTATTTTTTTATCCCTGTTTGTTTTTGCACTTGCAACAAATTAATATGCCCAATACAGTATATAGGAATTACCTTTCAGAATAAGGTGTTATTTAACATATAAAAACAAGAAATGTAGAATTGCCAGGATCAAGCAACTAAATTGTGTAGAATTAAAGAGAATTACATTGTGCAAAATTAAAAATAATTATGACAATTATGTGCAATTATGAGAATTATGGCACAATTATGATAATTATGACTATTAATGACAATTATATCAATCAAGATAGAACTTAAGAACACTATCAACTCTAGGATCCAAGCTCTAGATACTGTAACGTCTGGCTACTTTCAAGATCAGTGACTATCCCCACAAACCAACACAAGACTTTTCAACTTACTTTATCCTCACTTACACGCTTCCTAGGAAACTTTCCAGGAGGTCACCCATCCTAGAATTGCTCCAAATCAAGCACGCTTAACTATGGAGTTCTTAAGTGATAGGCTATTGAAAAATAGATGTATCTTGTTGGTATAGGTAGCATTTATTAATTCTTTTAAGCTATCCTCAACTGTACAGTCCCATACCTGCACAGTCTCTGGATCCCTCTCATTCTAGTGTGTGTTCAATTCATTCATGTATCCCTCCCATTGGAAGTCTGCCAGGAGCCGCTCCTTGTCCATGCCTTATTTCTTTTGCACTAGCGATCACTCCTCGCCTTCGTCAGTGCCTGAGATGTTACAAATACCACATGATATGATCCAAGTTGGATTCAATTTTTTTACATATTGTAACATCCTAAGGGGTATTACCGTAACTAAGTCTAGATTTCTAAGAACAAAAAAAAGGACTTAAAAACATAGAAATAACATGCAGATGTTACTCATAAATATAATTATATTTATATAAGAATAATACAATAAAATACCATACATGCCTAATACACCTCATCTATCACCCGCAGGTGTCGTACAATACATAAAGAGGAATACAATGAAACAATGTAAACTAGACTACGTCTTCTTGCACGTGATTCTAAGCTTCATCTGCACATGTCTTCACTTGTATCCTAAAAAAGGGAAAACTTAAAGGAGTGAGACATAATGTCTCAGTGAGTGCTCTAAGAGTTTTACGGCTAGATCAGACTCTTCTACTCAGACTACCTTCATCACTTATCTCTCATGGCTTTAGCCTCACTAGGTCTCTTATAATTCTCTATACCTATGGTCGAGTCTACACCTTTCAACAATCAATACTTCCTGTTAACTCCTCTTTCATTCTTACAACTATTATACAAGCTTACTATCTCAATCTCAACCTCAAAACTCATCCTCGTTACTTATATTTTCTTACCCAAAACCCTCTATAGTATTTAAACCCTTCATGTTTAGATTTTACTCTTCTTCCTTTTGATATTCAAAGTTGTCTCTAGGGGTCAAGTCTAAGGTTACAGACATTCTAAAATACTCTTGACACTCCTTTAACACTTACCTTGATACTCTCATATTGTTCTTTGTTACTAGTCTTATACCTTTCTATTACACCGTATGGGAATTCACCTTTTCTCTATTTCTGTCACAACTATTATTATCCAACGATAACCCTTATAACACTATCCTAGGGTCTCACCTCTCATATATCCATAAGGTAGCAAGACAATCCTAATAAAAAGCATACATTTATTTCACATTCTTTGCCTAGTAACTAGACATAGACCATTTTGTTTTATGAAACAAGAACAATAGACGTGCAAAATATGATCGCATATCCATAACTTTGACATTTCATCACAAGAAACAATTACATTTTCACATGTGTACACACTACATCAATCACTCATGAAGAAGGTCACATATACTTCACAGAGTTACAACACAACACACTTCAACATATCACACTACAATAAGATGCATATGCATGCTATGTTCCTAAACCACTACTTATGCACATGTGGTACCAACTTAAACTTTTCAGAAAGTAAACTAGGAGTAAATGCAAGGCCATAAGAAGTGTCATCGGTACCAATGCCTTTGGCTTTCGCATCCTCAACTAGTATGATATCCCCTGGTGACTAGTCAGGGTTACCCAATTTTGCCAGTACATCTCAGATCCATAAGATCAGCATAGACCATTGGAGTTTTCCCTACCGAATAACCCCTAAGGCTAGGGTTAGACAACCCATCACGACCTCCACCAGCCAGATTCCTACATACTTTCCATATCACACAACTCAAATGTTATGATGCATGGCCACATACAATGCTTATAGCTTTTCATAGGCTTTTATCACGAAACATTGGCACAATTTCATATCACACTTAGTATTCTCAGGGAAAATAATAATCGCACAATATAAACTCAACAAGGCATAAAAAAAGAAGCAACAACGAGTTAAAAACTACAAAAAGGAGTTCACAGATGCAAAAACAGAATAGCCAAGGTCGTGTTCGCCTGACGGGTCACAATCAGACTCACCCCGCCTGGCGGGTCAACACGCTTGGCGGGTAGTGCCATCGCCCGACGCCAACACGGAGACTAGTTTTTGAGAAAAATCGCCCAGCAGCTATCTAATGCCGCTGGGCGGATCTGAGGTATGAATTTTTATTTAATTCTCCTATATTATTTTTGGTTTTTAAATGCTCCAAAATAATTAATTAAATTCTTAATCACTTCTTCTACCTTGATAATTGGTCAATCTAATCTATAAACTCCTCACTCACTCACAATCCCCTCAAAACCCATCAAATCCCTAAACTTAGGAATAAGGAGGGGGGACAAGGTAAATAGATAAACAAGTACAACATAAAGGACAGCGAAGGACACAGGGGAGAGCACTCACCTTTGTGGACATGCAAAGCTGAGTTCTAGGGCTTGGATTCTCTGGTTTCTATTCCTCCTCTTTCTCTTCCTCTTCTTCTTCCTTTTCTCCTCATTCTCTCTACCTTCTTTCTTCTTCTATTTTATGACAGCTAAACCTAATACTCCTTCCCTATTCTCTTCTTATAAGATGTGGGTGAGTATGTAGCTTAGTGGGCTTTAGTCCCCTATTGGGCCTTAGATGCTCTTTTGGGTTCTATGATAACATTCCTACTAATTTCTAATACTAAGGTGTTAATAACAATAATAACAATAATAATAATAATAACTGTTACAACAACAACAATAAATATAATAATAATAGCAATAGGAACAATAATAATAATAAGAGATATAATAATAATATAATAATAACAATAACTCTTATGGCGTCTTTTATCCACTAACACATGATACTAAGAGCTACCTCGTGGTTTCTTTCTAGTACCTGAAATTTGGGGTGTAACACATATCGCCCTTGAGTTGATTATCTTGTTCAGAAGAATTAAAGATGAAAATAGAAAATGAATTTAGCGCAAAGATTAAGACTTGTAGCAAATGGCTTAATGTTTAAAGAGTATGGAACAAATAAAGAAATAAAAAGTAAAAATGGAAAAGAAGGAAGATGGAAGAAGACATCACACTATATAAAGAATGATGAGTCCACTGAAGATTTGCCACAAAGATATGGAAACCTTTGATAAGAACCAAAAGGTTCAATCTAAGAACCCACAAGAGGCCTAACTCTTAAAACTCGCAAAGAGTGAAATTATAATCTTATTCAAGTCTCCAAATGCAAGAGAGTACAAGCCTATTTATAGGTAGCAGTTAGCGCTCCCTTCCTAATAAGTTTGATGACTAACCATAATTTTAAGGCAATTCTTTTGGTGTCCATTGTAAAAAATTGGTTTTGGTGTCCCTTATGCATTAGACCAATCAGAAATGGACACCTGTTCGTCCTTGCCACATCAGCTATATGTCTTAGTTTCTCACTATTACGCTTATTACATAAATTAACCAGAAGCACTTATTACCCCTCTAAGCCTTCTTCCTGTCCCACGCAGCCAGTCTTTGTCTTTGTGTGTGAATTCAATAACCTTTATTCTTATTCTCCAATGATAATGTAGATTGACCCTAACCTTGTCTCGTTTTTGCATTCTTCTTCTTGCATTTGCGAGTTCAAAAAGCTTACCCCTACGCTTCTTTGAAAACACTAAGCCTTCTTCTTCTTGTCCCAAGCAACCCTTCTTTGTCTTTGTGTGCGAGTTCGGTAACCCTTGCATTTGCGAGTTAGACAAGGAGCGAGGTCGTATTGTTTCGCAAGGTTTTGCAAGAATGCATGTGCAAGTTAGACAAAGAATGAGGACAGGTGTCCACTTTTGATTGGTCTAACGCATAAAGGGAACACAAAAACTAGTTTTTGACAATGGACACAGAAGGAATTACCTAATTTTAAAGAAGCATAAGCAAAACCCAAGCAAGTTTAAGGTCCACATTACAACTTAAATTAAACTCAAAAGAAACCTAATCTAGGGCTAAAAATTAGATTCCTAATTATCATCAAACAAGCCTATTTATTACAAGCAAAATATATAGGTCCAAAACACTTAAATAAAATCTAATAAAAAATAGGTTTGAAGCTAGTGGTTGGTGTATTATTATGTCCCTAAGTTGGGCCTTCTACACTTGAATCAAGTGATCTTGGACTCTTTTCTTCCACTTTGGGCTTGAGCTTATAGTGTGTTGATTACCTCTAAATGCTCCTTAGATTTCTTTACTCTTCTCTTCATAGGTATTCTTTGCGCAATCACAAACTCCTACCTTTTATTTCTGCCCTTCTTAGATCTTCTTGGCCTAACTAAAGGGTCATTCCTCTTAGTTCTTCCTTTTCTTTTAGACGACCTTTCTTGATCTACATATTTCTAAGGAAATCTTTCTAAGAGGGGAAAAAGGAAATCTTTCTAAGACTTCCTGATAGTAAATGGTTTTGGATGGTTTAGTCATGACCAACTTAGAGAGTAAGTGTTGTATATACTTGATGGGTACTCTTTTTGTTAGCATACACTCTCACACTTTATTCATTGATCAGTATTTGGCATATGGCTATAGTGCCATGAGGCACAATACTTATTTTCGTTATTTATGTTATTCATATATCTTATTCAGTCCATTCTTTGTTTGTGTTTTGAGCTTTAATTATGAATGTTTACTCATTGGCGACTAAAATTTTAAAACACGAAAAATTTACATGTATTTTCATAGATAAAATTAATAAGAGTCTTTGGTAAAATGAATCTTTTCGCAAATTTCGTTGTTTAATGTCATGTAGCAATGATGGGACATTACTCCATTTGTTGTTGCCACATGTTTAAGCCTATGTATTTGACATGTCAAAAGGTGGTGTGTCTTTTTTCATTGCCATCCATCCATATGTTAAGGGTCTCAAAGGGCTTTAGGGTTTCTATTTTTAGGAGGCACATTTCTTGCTACCTAATGTTATACTCGGTATGCTAGATCGGCCATAGAGTGATCGGCTAATCCATCTGATCGACGATCGCATAGAAGGCAACTGCGTGGATGACCTCGTGACACCTGTCGATTGGTACAAATTGGATGAGTGACAAATGTGAGATAAGTACTGTGCCAAGAGGCGTGGGCGCTTATAATGGTCTGCTCATATAGGCTAGACGGTTCACAGTCCTTTAAGCAGTAAGTCAAGAGACGCAAGCACTAATAATTATTAGCCCGTATAAACTAGATAGTTCAAATATGATTAACAAAATTTGGTAAACTCTTTTTACTTTTCAATACTCATGGGTAAACTCATTCGTAACAAATAATGTTTTTCAAATATATGGTGGTAGAGGTGAAGTATATGGTAGATTGGGGGTTAAAACCATAATTTAAACTGTCTTTTTCGTTTGCGTGCTATTGGATTCCGCTTCAGCACAACTTATTTTTTAGACGAATAAATGTATTTAAAAGTATAAGAAATAATTTCAAGAAAAGTGAGAAATTGAGAATTAGTGATGTAAGAAATGAACAGCTTAAATTATGATGGAATACAACTTGAAATATATAACAAATTTGCAAGTATTATATATATTATTTGCATTAAATATTTTGTACTGGTTGAGTCATTTGAATCTTCCTCTCCGCATAAGCTGAATCCCTCTATTCGATTCTTTAACATAATTTAATTTTCAGATGATATAGCTTTTCAATAAATTAAAGTAATTTAAAATGTAAAAGAATAATTTGAAGTGAAGAGTGAAATCGACAACAAGTAATATGAACAGCTTAAATTTTGATGAAACACAACTTAACAAATAATTAATAAGTTTGAATATCCCCGTTATTCTTTGGTTTGACGAATAATCACAACTTGCTATTCTCTCTCCTCCAAATTGCTACAGGTGTGTACAAGCAGGAATAGTTTGATATATTCAAAATCATGGACATCTTAGAATTTTCATTTCAAGTCTTTAGTTTTCGTCTAAAATAGAGAGACTACTTTTTCTTTCTCTAATTGGTAAAATAATGCTTTCTAATGATGAATATAAAATGTTATTCGTAGGTTTAAAAGAAGAATTTTATTGAAAGAGAGTGTGGTATTTTTTTTTATTTTAATTTGTTCAAACTTTAAGGGCTCTTTTGGTGGTTAGGATAAGATAAGATAGAATAGAAAATAAGAGCAGGATAAGAACAGAATAGGATAAAAACATGATAAACTATAATTTTATCTAATGTTTAGTACCATATAACAATAGGATAAAATATAAATTATGTAATGACAAAATTACTGTTTCATAAAATTAGATATAATTTTCTAAAAGTAACTTTTAATTTAATTTTTTATTTTTTACAAAAAATTACAATTTTAACTAATCTATACAGTATTATTTTTTATTTATGTAGTTATTTTTCTTAAAATTATAAAAAAATTATATAAGATTTTTAAAATTATAATTATTAGATGAATTGTAATAACCTTGACAAATTCGTTTTGTTAATTAAAAAAATAAATACGAGTATTAAATCCTTTGTATTGTACTTTAAACTACACTAGATATTTGTATAAGTTGGGTCATTTGAATTAATCTTTCACTCCTCACACGAGGCTAGTAATATTTCTAAAATATCTTACCTCTTTTCTTCTTTTGAAGAAAATGTGTTGTATAGACACCAGATGTTCAGAATCAGATTTCGTATGCCTGCGACTTGAGAGTACGTAAAGACACTGGTCTCTCAAACTATAGTTTGCCAGGGAAACCAAAATCATAGTCATGCATGCATGTTTTAACATGATAAACATAGTTAGGTACGTGAAAACCTCTCGTTATCCCTAAAAGAAAATTTTCATTACAATTACCAAATCACTTAGCCTTGCCTCTATTTAAACCATCCAACCCCATTTTTAAGATCTCAATATCTCTCTTCCCTCTCTGTCTCTCTCTTCTCGTACAAAATAATGGACAAGAAACTATGTAACACGTCTCATGATCCTGAAGTAAGAAAGGGGCCATGGACAATGGAAGAAGACTTAATTTTGATCAACTATATCGCGAATCACGGGGAAGGTGTTTGGAACTCTTTGGCCCAAGCTGCTGGTAAACATAATTTTCGTTCTTCAACTTTTTTTATTCTTCGAGTGTTCTCTTTCTATTTTCTTCTTCTTCTTCTTCTTCTTTTTTCTCCCTTTTTCGTTCCAACTAAATCCCTAAGGGTGCGAGAGAATGATTCATCATCATGCTTTAACAGGTCTTAAACGTACTGGAAAGAGTTGCCGGCTCCGGTGGCTAAACTACCTCCGTCCTGATGTTAGAAGAGGGAATATTACACCCGAGGAACAGCTTTTGATCATAGAACTTCATGCAAAGTGGGGAAACAGGTGAATTTGTAACACAACTTTATATATGAACAATAAGAAGGAATTAAGTTGTTAAAAAAACAATTGCATAGTGCATGTGTTCACTACCAAGATCTTATACTTGAAATAAATGATATTCTTACTGGAAAAATATTTTTAATCATCAACCTTCTCTGTGTTCAAACGGTGAAAGAAGTTCTTTGCTGATCTCTTTTAACCTGTAGTATTTGGTTTTGGAAGCATACGAACTAGAAGGTTCATTAGTACATTCTTGGAAGACTATTTGAGTGGGAGTGAGTGTTGTCGAGAGACCTCTAGCCAAGAGAAAGGTTGCAAAATGGGGAATTTGTTGAACTTATGGCCACAAATATTTCTTGTACAAAATCTATATAAATTTTTAAAGCCCCCAAAATGATTGTTTCTGATTCCCGTGCATATATATAGGGAAGAATTGGAGTCTTTTCCTTTAAAGGATACATGTTACATCTATGCTTACTGTTGCGTTCAATCCTCTCTTCTCTCACTTCCTGAGTTATGATATAATGAAGATAAAACATAGGTAGTTAATTTTGCTGTGGACCTCCATATACATGGCAGACGAAAGGGAGGTCCTTAGATCTATCAAGAACTCAATGAATCAAAGAACATCATCAATGTTAAATGTGCTTTTTTCCATTTGATTTTGAAATATGTGCTACTTCTAATCTTTTAGTGAGTTTGTTTTCTTAGTTTGTACATTTTTCATTTTAAAGAAAACATATCGTAATAGTAAATACAATCAAATTTAGAGAAGGAAAAAGAAACTGCTGATCAGAAGCAAGAGAAATACGGTTGTAAACAGCAAGAAAATAGAGTTATCTTCTTCAAAGAAAAAAAAAAAAACCATTTCACATTTGAATCAGCATCTATTCTTTTACAACAATGTTTTTCTCATATTATAATGGTAAAAATAGGGACATGTAGAAGAAAAAAAAATACACGTCTAAAAAGTGTAAAATATACACCTTGAGAAGGAAGAGAGAAATAGGAAGAGAAAAAAGAGATAGATAAAAAAAGTATACGGTGGTGTAAAAATTAAAGATGAAAGAAAAAAGGGTTGAAAAGAAAAATGAAGAGTGTGTAAGGCAAGTGTAATAAACAAGGGAAGAGAGAGATAGGAAAATAAAAGGAGGATAAAAGTGATAAATGTATCAGTCATATGATAAAAAAATCAGAGAGATAAAGAGGTATAATAAGGTGATTATAAAAATTAAAGTGGAATAGAAATAGAATTGAAAAGAAATATAAGACAAGTAATAAAAAAGAGAAGAACATAGAAAGAGAAAGGAGGACAAAAGTGATAGATGTGAATATGAATGATATGAAGAGAAAATAAAAGACAAATAAAGAGGTATATAAGGTAGTTGAAAAAATTAAAGTGTAGAAAAGGAGAGGAGAGAGATAGGAAAAAAAATATAAGGACAAAAGTGATATATGTAATGAGTGATATGATGAAAAACAAAAATGAAATTAAGAAGTATAAGGTGGTTGTAAGAATTTAAGCGTGAAAAAAATAGGATAAAAACAAAATATCAAGTGTAACTCGTGTAATAAAAAATGTGGAATTTCTTAAGCAAGAAATTAATTCGATTAGGACGTTTGTTTATCAATATTTAGTAGTATACTTTATCGCAGAGTTGTTTTATTTTCCTAAAGGCATTTATTTTGCAAGTGGCTATCTCTATGAGGAGCCCTGTGAATGAGAACCAAGTTAGACAAGAGGACCTTCCATTTTAGTCTGAACTCATGGAAGTGGGCACATCTTTATATCTTTCTAGTTCGGATGAAAGTGAAATTTCTGTTATAGTTTAGGTGAAAACGGACCCAAACCATACCCTGTTGGCTCTTTTTGACTAGGGCAGGTGTCCTTGTAAATTAATAGCCTCTTGTAGCTCGTATCGCTCCACCCTCAGTACCATTAATTCTCACTATCCAATTTTTATGTCTCAGCCAACAGCACAAGCCATACCCTAGCAAAGAAATAAAAAAAGAGAATATTAAATTCAAATTCTCATTTCTCAAATTAATATTACATTTGTTACATATAAAATTACTAGCTTTTATGACTAATTAGGACAAGGAAAATCAGACACGTATTTGACACACGTGCCTTTTCTTGAAAGAAACAGAGGTGTATAGTCAAACAGGTTTATGAGGCAAATTACAAGAAAAGACGGGGGTGACATTATGTTCAAAATTTGCTAGAAACTTTGAATTGCATACCCGAAAAATGGAACCGTTTTTCCTGTAAATAACGAAATGAAAAGGAGTATATGGAAAAGAGAAAAGGAGATATTTGAACCATCTCCTCCCGAGGCATGCAAGTAGAAATCTAAATTTCTGATCTTGTAGCTCAATCCTGCTACAAAGCAAAGGCATCATTTCCGTACACCAAAGGAAATTCAGCATCTTGCGTACCTCAACAATGGTCGTTTTATAAGTGAGTCCAACATATCGCTACATTGATTCTCAGCCATGGAACATGGCCTCCTTCAGACACACAACCCTATTTAATATAGGAGTTGCCACTTTTTTACTAATCGAAATGAAATGTGTCAACAACCATAGGAAGCTTTCAATTAGATTTCAAATTAATACTTTCTTTTTCAAGAAATTACATAAATATTTTAGTTTATTTTGTCCCACGCACCCTCGTGTGCACTCTCTCCCTCCATACATCTCGATGATCGAGTCACATTCTACTGGCTTTCTGCTTAACATTGCGACTAATATACTTTCCAATTCTTTATGTAAAAGTACAAAGTATATTAATTATGTTATCATAATATAGGAATACGTACTCCTGTTATTAAAATCATAGCATTTACTTGGCTTATATAGTTATTTTTTCCACATTTTAAATCTATTTAAAAAAGAATAAAAAAAAACTGTCAAATTAAGAAAACTAACTTTGTTAAAGGAGTACATATATTAAGAAGAGAAATGTTATCCATACACTATCTAAATCAGTCTTTATTATTGACTCAAATTTATTAGAAATTATATAATTTTATCGGTTTCACTTCCTATTTAATGTCCTCACTAATAATTTTGTAGTTTTTAATAAATTTTAATAAATAATAAAAAATGTATTAGGATGAGTATATTAAAGAATGCCTTGCTAATCCTCTTCACCGTGGGAATATTTAAAATTTCCTCTCATTTCAGAAGTTTAGGTTTCAAAATTTCTTACAATCAAAGCAAAACCAGTACAGTACTATTCAGATATCTGTCACTGTCTGGTACAAATTATTCACTCCCCAATGCAGGTGGTCCAAAATTGCCAGGCATTTACCCGGAAGGACTGATAATGAGATCAAGAACTTCTGGAGGACAAGGATCCAGAAGCACATCAAGCAAGCTGAGAGCTTCCAACAACAGAGTAATTATGAGATAAATGATCACCAAGCTTGCACTAGCCAAGTGTCCACCATGGCTGAGCCCATCGAGACCTATTATCCACCCTGTTATCAAGGAATGTTAGATCCATTTTCAACTCAGTTCCCCACAAATCCTGATTATTCCAGTTGTTGTACCAATGACAACAACTATTGGTGCATGGAGGATACCTGGTCAATGCAATTACTGAACGGGGATTAAACCCATCAGCACATAATATGTATAAATCTAAGTGTTTAAGTTCCATAAAGCTGGAATCTCTGGCTTAAAACATATTAGGTTTGTTTATATAAGTAGTTGGATGTTTGGTGTTTTGCGTACCATCAATATATAAGAACTAAATTAGTTATGTGCTGTAACTTTTATGAGCTCTTAAACTATATCTACACGCAATTATATCAAATGAGATGGTATGTGGGCTATAAAAGATATGGTCGAGAACCACAAGCTTTGAAACTTTAATATATTCCCAGTGGCAGTCTTGTTTTCTTGTTATAGTAATAACTCCTATTATCTCAATCATTGCTTTGCTTTAAAGTGTCTAGATTTCATAATTTTTGTCTTTGTCTCAAGTTCAAATTCATGATTATAGATAAGCTTAACTTATAAGATAAGGGGATTTTCATAGGATAAAAAATGATGTACTTATAAATATAGATCAAACATCTGTAGTAGATCGTTAAACATGATATATATTACAGATACACAACTGTTGCTTAAAACTTTCTCATGTTGATAAATTTTTTTCTTCTCTTTTCCATTAAACTTTGAAATATTAACACAATGTAGTGTGGCACTGTAAATTGTGTAACATGTAAGATGCATTTGGATAGTCAGATAGTAGTGTAAAAACTCACCGTCATATAAACGGAAAGACAACCAGGCATGTGTGGTCATGAACTTGCATTTAATCTCCATACATATTTATACCTAACTAATTCCACAAGAAATTGACACGTGGTCACAGAATAGCCACCTTTGCAATGTTTGTTAACAATTTTCCCTCTTTTTTCCTTGTGGTTGATAGCCATGCAACATTAAAGACCGACGCGAACCTAACTCTTGTCCATGGATGCAGTGATGTCTTCACATGTGCCTCGTAGATTAACCCCATCACGGCATCCTTTGTGATTAAGGAAACGACAATACATATGAAAACTAACACCATCATTTTATATGGAACTAATGCATAGTTGCTAACTCTAGTTCACATTTATCATAGACAATTTAACAGTTAAGGTTTTGATCATAGCATTGTTAGAGGTGGGATAATGCATAAGGCAATAAGCCTTGAGATAATTCTAACTGAAAGACATTGTCATGTTGTGAGCACCAAGTTAGGCCAGTGACGATATCAGAGTAAGAGCATTCATGGTGTACCAAACTTCAACTTTAGTTTTTCCAACACTTATTCGGACAAAGAGGTCTGAGAGGGCGACTAAGAGACTAGTCCTGGGATTGTGCCATGTCCTATTAAGGAAACAAGGACAATTTCTTGTAGGCTATAACTTTGTGCCAATGCGATGCCAAGGGAACTTGCTGCATCTATGAGCCACTCGTTCTATTCAGTCACATGTTTTATGTGCAGAATTCAATTTCAACACCCAAAAGAAAACTCGCACGTGATGTGATAAGGAAGGTTCACGTGGTGGGTCGGCCACTCGAACAGAACATGATCAAATTGAACAGATGAGTGAGTCTTACTTGAGATCCTCATCAGTTCGTTACTTAATACTTCCAGCTTCTATGTGGCCAGGATGATCCCTTTTGCATTCTCTTCTCTGTAACGGTTATTTTTCTTTCTAACTGACGATTATTTCAAGTCACTTTTTTAATACCTCTGTTTACATTTATTCAAAAGCATTTTCCGTTTCCGAATAATTATTAGGTGGTCATGATCATTTCATGTCCCAACTAATTTTTATATGACACGTAATGGAATGTTATCAAGTGCCGCCAATTTTGCATTACTCAACTTTCTATCACATCCGTATAAAAAAGGGGTAAAAAAATATTGTGAAATGCACATTTTTATCTCTCTCTCTATATATATAACGAATTAACGGTCTAACGGATTCATAAATTAATGATTTCTGGTCAATTATCTTAATCATTCACTACTAGCCTAGCTAGTCCAAATAGTTTACAATGACCCTTTTAGATCACTCTTGTTGAAAAGATTCTTATGTACTAAAATAATACGTCTAATAGCCTAACTTTTATTGATGGTATTGATATATATACAAAGACTTAACTGTATATGTTTTTTCTTGGATAGATGTTGTATCTCTATTAGAATGAGAGTTTGTAGGGATTTCTCTACATTAGAACTTGACAAAAAGGATAGCCAGATCGAAATAGACCTAATTCTTTTAGAATAAAACAAAAACACAACTTGATGTTAAAGTGAAGAGTATTTTTAGATAAACTAAAGGGCATGGCTAATGTGTGAACCTATATATAAAATGGATCATGATATTCAAATAAAATATATACATTTAACATTTCAAGGCATATAATTAGTATGCTATAAAAACGAGTATCAAATTTTACAATATTACTAGTGGACTCATCATTCATTGGGACTCTCTTTTGGGACAAGCATGAAATTTTTTCTTAAAAAATTAGTTATGCATTGTAATTAAAAAAAAAAAGTAATTTTATAAAATTATAAAAGAATTAAATAACATTTTTGTCCTTATAATATATTATTATTTTCTTTTAGTCCTCTTAATGTTTTTCTATTTGTGATTTTATTAAAAAAATTTGTTTCATTTAGTTTCTAGCGCCAAGAGGTCTCTATTGAGTGATGACATCGTTAATAGAGGTTGAATAACATGACAATTGATCCTCTTGCATTTTGATATGCATGCACCATCCATCAATGGTTCAACAATCAAAAATGAAAAAGAAGAAGAAGAAAAGAACACATGCATGCAAACACCTAACCAATTCAAACCATTAGACATTCAACAAAAGGCTAAAGAAATGCATTCATGTGCAACCCAAGGTTAGGAAAGCAAGAAAAGAGTTCCAAGAGCTCAACCCATGAGAGAAAGTGACATTTACCTTGCTACCTACTCCAAACTGAGACTAGGAGAGCCAAATGAAGCTCAAGAAACATAGATCCATGCAAGAGATAGGATGCTCACCTTGGTAGAGATCCAAACCAAGAGTAAGAGAAGCTAGAGAAAACCAAAAGAAAATTACATGTAAGAGAAAGGAAGAGAAACACTAGTGCAGGGAGCGCTTTTTAAATCAGTTAAAAAAAGCTTTTTAAATTGGGTATGCAACCGATTTAGATACAGTCGATATAAAAGGTATTATGATTTTGAACCACATTTTGAACTGAGCTAAACAAAACTTTTTAAATTAGTTGAAGTAAGAACCAATTTAAAAAGTATAACTTTTTAAATCGGTTAATGTACAACTGATTTAAAAAGCTACATTTTTTTTATAAATAATTTCATTGTTTTACTATGCAACCAACCCTGTTATCATTAAACAAATGCCACAAAAACAACCAGTATATCATCACATTAAGTTATAACATTCTTTAACCAAACAAAACTTCAAAATATACTTTGAAACATATAAAATAAAAAACTACTATTCTTTGCCTAGTTAAAGACATTGTAAACAGCCTATCTATTACTAATTTGAATGAAGAATGCTGCCCAACATTGGCAGATGTCTAGCAAGTCCTCTTGTGAGAATGATTCCCTATCAACGAATATCTGCTAGATAAACATAAGATAAATTATTACCTAATAAACTATAAAAACTATAACTATTGTAACTGGATGAAAATCATATTACCTCGTTCCATGAATCCATAATATCTGCTGAAACTATGGTCAATATATGTTTCATTACATAATATCCATACTCATAGCTCCCTCCTTGTTTGTTAGTCTACCAATGAGAAAATTGCTTTTAAAAACAAGTTGAAGGAACTATTACAAATTGTAATTGAATATGCAGTTGTAAATCACTTACATAGGGAAAAACTAACTAGGCTTCCTTCTTAGTGACATGTGCCTACCCGCTAATGTTTGATATCCGATCATAACTCTAATTGAAAAATGGATATGCAAAGTATGTTATATTTCGAAATTATAATTCAAAGGACGAAGGAATATATTATAAATTTAAACTTACCTTTCTACTAGTTATTTCAATTATTTGTTGGGCTTCTTGTGCAACGAACACAACAAGGCCACAACATTATCCCTAGGACAAATAATTAGCAATTGCCAATGCGAGCTGCATTTGAAAAAGAATATAAGTGACAACATTCAAATATCATTTAAAATCATTTGGGTGAGAAATATATGCAAGTGCTTACCAATGCAAGTATGGTGCTAGGTAACACTGTTTTTACCCATTAAATATCCAATTTTGAATGTAGGCCTGTGAATCTTCATCCTTATTCCCTATTTTCTAAATAGGGAACATGTTAATAAATCCATAAACATTGTCCCAACCCTTTGAGAGACAGAGGCGATGCATATACCTAAAATATTCAAATAAGTGTTAATTATAATAAAAGAGATGCTTATTTAAGAGATTTCCAAAAGGATTAAACTTACAGCAACCATAATTGTAGAACTGAGATATTCAGCATGTCATTGCCAATACATATTTCCAAGACATCCTGTTGGGTGATCCATAGGTCAACATGATTGGGTCTGCTAAGGAATGAGGGTTCCCAATCTATTTGCACCACATTCGTCCCTATACTAGATGACACCTACCATAAGTGTGTCATTGGATCAACTTGAGGTTCCAATTTTTTAGGTGGAACATCTTTCTTTGATGGTTGACCATCCTAAAAAAATAAATATAAAACAATGTTATAAAATACAATATAGTCATTTGAATTTGTAATTAGAGAAAAAAATAACTTAAGATGAAATTTGAATATACCTTAGCTGATGTAACATTTATAAGTTGTTTTGGCCACTAAATAAACTGTTTAGGACCTGCCCCACAGTCTGATCCTCTTCAGTGGGCACAGGAACTTGAGCATATGCTTCCCAAATTTGTTCAACTACCACCCTTGCCATATCATCCTTAATGGTCCTGTGGTGTATGGTAAGCCCCAAATTATATACTCTCCCACAGGCCACTAAACGAACAGGCTTTTCATCAACATATAACTCACACTGCTCAACGATATTAGTGTTAGTCTCTTCCCCAGAAGGATTAGCGGTAGCACAACTTCCCTTTGTGCTGACACGTACAGGAGTATAAGCTTGTTCTGGTTGGACATTTGTATTCTGCTATGAAATACCCAAAGATGTCAGCTCCTCTTTAATCTCCCCTCTCAACTGCTCTTTAAGCTCATTTCTAATCTCCTGTTTGATTCACTCCATCTTTTCCCTTGTGACAATCCCTGAGGTGGGCCCACTACGTGAAGGTGCTCCATAATAATCACGAATGCCAACACCTCGTCCAACAGCACGAACCCGACCAAGGTATTTTGGTTTCCTGATAACAGTAGTTAATATATCCTCACGTCCATGAGAAACAAATGTTCCCTGTGAGCTCTGCTCAACAAGAGAATCCTACAACATATAATTAAATAAATGAGTAAGAAGTATAACATAGCAAGTTACAATTAGTACTTGAAGTCAAAAATTACTTACAATTTTTTTCGCAACGATGCGTGTCTCCTCTAACGTATATCCACCCGATTGTAGTGTGCGAGCCACCTTCCACTTATCCCAGCGTTGTGGTGGCGATGGAGGAGCAATATCTCCAGCAGATTTAGAAACTAAGGCTTCTAGTTCACGTTGCCTCGCCTTCTCAGCCATTATTTTTTACTCAAGCAACTTATACGCCCCCCCCCTCCCGCACGAGATAATTTGTGGGGGTAGACATTCTTTGATGCAATCATTTGTCCCTTTTTTCTCTTCTTCTGTAAACAATAACACACTGTTAAATTCAATAAAAATTAATCAAATGTTGTTGTATTATTAAAAAAATATGTTTCTAATTAAACCTGGAAGGCAGGATCCTCTCGACTTTCAACAAATTTTGCCACGTCTCCTTATCCAAAAATGCATACATCTCACAAGGAAAAGTGTCTTTCAATTTTTCATATATGTATCTCGTGGTGAGCTGTGTCTTAAACGCCCTCCAACGCTCAACCGCAAGTGTTAGCAATTTTCTTTTCAATATGGCATTATGTGGAACATCATAAGTGAGCTACAAAATAAAATTGAAAAGTCAGTGTACGAAAATAATACGGTGAAATACAATATTTGTGTTTGAGACTATAAAAGTAAAATGCCATGATAGTTTGCCAAATTTGATTCTTCATGCTCTCCTCTACATGGTCCCAATCCTCATAAAGAATAGAAACCTTGCTTCGAGCAAGGACGCCTACAAAACTAATGAATTTTGTGGCATTTTCCCCTTTAGGTGCCCCACTAGTCATGTCAAACTGAATTGGTATTAGATGGTCACCAGCTCGGTTGAGAATCAACTCCTTTAATCGTGTCCCTCGTCTACCCTTTTCTTTTTGTAGACTTATTAGATGGGTTACTAGAAGAATAAGCCATGAGCCTGTTTACAAATGACAAAAAAAAGAAATGTATATCAGTATCAACATTCACAAAACATGTCATTTCGAAAGATAAACATTACGATTGAAATAAAATAAATAAAATAAAAAAATAACAAAAACAAGAATAAACAATAAGATAAATATAAGTTAGTAACTAACACTATCAAGTACGTATGTTTTCCCATATTTCTTCGTGATGATCATCACGTGTGGCATGTACATCATCCACTTCATTCTCATCACTAAAAGTGGGCATTTGTGTTGAGAAAGAAGGGATGTCAATAAGATCAACATTTGAATCTTTGAATCTTCTTTTTCATCACTAGCACGCACGCTTCTTCCTTGCAGAACCACTGACCATCTCTTGTTAGAAGGATCACTAACATAAAAAATTTGTTTTGCTTGGTAGGCCATAATGAAAGGCTCTTCCTTATAACCTACCTTGCTAAGATCCACCAATGTGAACCCTAATTCATCGGTTTGCACACCGGTGTTACTGTTAACCCACTTACATTTAAAAAACAAGCACTTTGAATTTTGTGTAGTCAACCTCCCATATGTCTTCAATAACTCCAAAGTAACACACGGATTCCATAACGGGATTTTTATCCTTTGAACTAAAGAAGTGCATGGACTCAGCCACAACCATAACCCCATTATTTTGCACGGTACTCTTCTCATCCAACGACTTTGTATGGAAACAAAACTTGTTGATATTGTATCTAGTCCAACATATGACATCAAAGTTAGGTCCATGTGCTAGCCATTTTAATGTGTCAGAAGCATTATCATCATTCAAAACTTGTTCTTTAAACCAGTTTAAGAATGTTTTATTATGCTCATTCAATTGTCATTTCTCTGGCATTCTAGGGTTGTTCTACTATTATTCAATATATACAAGTGTGCTTCTAAAACTTCCTCCCGACTCATTGGTTTAACGTTTACACCTTGAGTACCCTTACCCAAAAAATCTTCCATCATGACGCGATTTAGGAAGCCTTACAGGTTCAACTTGTGACAGATATTCCGTACAAAACTCAATGGCTTCTTCAGTAATGTACCTCTCAACAATAGATGCTTTTGGACGGTATGGATTCTTAACATACCCTTTTAAGATCTTCATATATCGTTCAACAGGATACATCAATCGTAAATAAACTGGACCACAGATTCTAATCTCTCTCACAAGATGCATTATTAAGTGAACCATGATGTCAAAAAATGAAGGAGGAAAACACATCTCCAACTGGCACAATATAATAGCAACTTCATTTGCTGCATATGGCATTGAAGAATAAGCACAGTTGCGTAATGGCATGTCTAACCTTTTTAGGCAATATGTCACGAATAGCCATTGGTAGGAGTTGTTGCATCAAGACATGGCAATCATAAGACTTTAACCTAACTAATTTAAGATCTTTCAGTGACACAAGGCTCTTGATATTTGAAGAGTATCCTTATGGCACATTCATGCCTTGTAGACACTTATAGAAACTTGCTTTTTCTTCTCTTGACCAGGTATGACATGCTGGGGGAAAATATGTCCGCTTACCCACTAACTGTGGACCTAACTAGAGGTGTATACCCATCTTAACAAGATCTTGACGAGCATTCAAATCATCCTTTATCTTGCCTTTAATGTTCAAAAGAGTGCCAATGAGACTATCATAAACATTTTTCTTAACATGCATTACATCTACACAATGTCTAACATCTAGATCGCACTAATAAGGAGGATCAAAGAAAATCGACCTCTTCTTCCACAAGTTTTTCTTCGTGGCTTTTTTTTTTAGTCTTTCCAAATTCGACACTGATATCCTTCACCCGTTGATAAACTTGCTCGCCATTAAGGCAAGTGGCGCAATACCATCCTCTTGACCTCTATTAAAAGCTTTTTTGAGTTTACAATATGGGTGATTAGGCTTGAGAAATTTTTGATGCCCTATGTAAACTGTCTTCTTGCTATGTTTAAGTTGTATGTAGCATGTGTCTTCTTCACAAATAGGGCAAGCATTATGCCCCTTAACACTATACCCACTCAAGTTTCCATATGCTAGAAAGTCATTGATGGTACAGAATAACATTGCACGCAACATGAAATTTTCATGACGATACTCGTCATACACATTAACACCTTCATCTTATAGCATTCTCAAATCTTCAATCAAGGGACGTAAATAGACATCTATGTCATTTCCTGGCTGTATTGGGCCCGCAATCATCATGGATAACATAACATATTTCCACTTCATGCACAACCAAGGAAAGAGATTGTAAATAACTAGGAGAACAGGCCATGAACTGTGCTTACTAGATAAGTTACCATAAGGATTCATTCCATTCGTAGCAAGTCCAAGCCTAAGGTTTCTTGCCTTAGTCCTAAAGACTAGAAACAAATGATCAATTTTCTTCCATTGCAAAGAATCAATAGGATGGTGAAGCTATCCATCACATTTTTCCCATCTATAAGCCACGTAAGGTTCTTCGCGTCTTCTGTATTAGCAAATAATCGCTTAAACCTTGGAATTATTGGAAGATACCATAACACCTTTGTAGGGGGACCCTCTTTTTTGCTCTCTTCACTATTACAATCATCATCCTTCACTTTATACTGTGACACCCCACACTTAGGACACTTGTGCAACTCTTCAAACTCTTCTCTGTACAATATGCAATCATTAGGGCATGCATGTATTTTTTTGTATTCCAATCCCATCGGACACAACACTTTCTTTGCCTCATAGTTACGTCTCGACAATGTGTTATCTTCTAGAAGCATTTCGTTCAACAACTCAAGTAATTTGGTGAAACTTTTATCACTTCA
Organism: Spatholobus suberectus; assembly: GCA_004329165.1. Taxonomy (NCBI): domain Eukaryota; kingdom Viridiplantae; phylum Streptophyta; class Magnoliopsida; order Fabales; family Fabaceae; genus Spatholobus; species Spatholobus suberectus. The sequence goes on from CM014732.1 coordinate 43,624,883, forward strand.
TCCATTTCTTGCCTTAACATTCACCAATCTTAAAAACATTGACAACCGTATGAATTTAGTACACCCTAGATATAAAGGCTTATCCGCATCACTGCACAAAGTGTCGTACACATGAGCTCGTTGAAAAGACTCTGGTCCAATATCACGAATCATGTCCTCTAGTCGATCATCCATAAGTACATCAACTTGCTCCGTTTGAGACATACTCGACATGTCTAACAATTCACCATGCCATGTCCATGTTGTATAACTCATGCAAAACCCATCACAAAAAACATGCTCCTGTATTTGCTCAATTTGTAGTCGTCTCTCATTCAAACAATTAACACAGGGACAATAGAAGAGACCATTACTATCAGGAAGATTTCTTTCTGCAAATTGGATAAATTCTTCCACTCCATTCGGATACTCATCAGTTGTGTATCTAGAATTAATCCAACTATGATCCATAACTTTGTACTGTGATCCATAAACCATATCTTAATGCATGTAAATCTCACTTTTATATACAAGGTGTGGCCCTATCCCATTCAGAAAGACATTTTCTTAAATTTGATTAATACATACAGGTTTAGTCTCATGTCTTAAATTTGACAAAATTTTGGCAGCATTTCGCATTGTTTTCCAAGTACACGAAATGAAAGTAGTGACATCAAGTTCACCACAATCAAGTATGCACCCCAGAGACAACACGAAATGCACTAAATCGAAATTTAATCAAATTTAAGATGAGACTTAACCGCTAAGTATTAATCAAGTATAAAAAATGAATCTTTCCAAGTTGTCCAATCGGACAATTCAAGATTCAATACAATAATTAGTACTTTAATCATTTTATTGAATCTCAAACGGAAAACTAAGGTTTGCTCGTAATGCATAAATTTAATAAAAAACAACAAAATTAAACGCAGAACATAATGAATATAATTTATATAGAAATTTCGACAGAGTTTTCTTTATATTTTGGTACTTTCCTAAATACCTGTTAACATGTATTCAATCATAATGCCAAAGGTTAACCGATCAGACTATCCAATCCACAACAACTCTCACATATTAGCTCTCATGGCCAATATTATTAAATTTAAATTTCTTAATCTCTTAAACTTTAGTTCTTAAATTATTCAATTTTAGATTCTTATATACCAATTCACTCTTAAACTAATTCTCTCTCTTTGCTCACTTTATCTTAACAATGTATTCTCCCACAAAAGTCCACTTATATTATTATCTTTTAATTTCCTAACAAAGTTCCCAATCTACACTAAGGCTAGTTCTTTCATTCTTGTAATCCACCAACTTTATAGCCATCATACATTTTAAACAAAATATATATATATTTTATGACAATTAATTCCTTAAATATCTTTAATTAAATTGATTTCAAATTTTTATCCTTTCTCATTACTAAGCAACATTAACTTAAGTACTAACCAAAATAATTGACTTCAATTGATTGTATAGCTTATGTCATTCAATTCTCAACAATTAAAATCCTTAACATATATTCATATAAGTTTTGACTAACTTAAATAATACTTTTAGCTTTTTTCTTAAAGATTCATAAATCCATACATGTAAAATCAACTAAATTTATCTTCTATTCATCAACATATATATATTCAAGCATAGCCTTTAGCAATTAATTTCCCATAGCAAGAAAATTTAATTGCAAAACTGCAATAATGACAGCACATGCATGAACAAAAACTGCAAAAATGGAGCTCGCACCTATGCAATGCTAAACTTGTTGGTGTTGAATGGAGGTGAAGGTGAAGTGCGCAAGCCCCAATGCCCCAATGCAATGCAGGTTTTGAACTTCAATGGAGTTTGGGAGTAGCGCAAGACGTGAACACAGTGGAGGGAGGGAGAGCGGGACATGACCACAATGGAGGGAAGGAGAGCGCCACTTGAACACAAATGGAGGGAGGGAGACCGCACTTGAACACAAATGGAGGGAGGGAGAGCACCACTTGAGTTTGGAGTGAAGGAGGGAGGGAGGGAGAGGGAGTGTCGACGCGCGGAACAATAAGATAAGATGACAGAGACCACTTGTTTATGAGTAAAAATTTTAAAATGATGCACTTTCTAAACCGGTTCTAGGTGGAACCGGTTTAAAAAGTTTAATTTTTACATCACTTCTTTAGAACCGATTTAAAATTATACATTTTAAATCGGTTACATCTATAACCAATTTAAAAATTAGTTTTTAACTCAGTATAATACAACTGAGTTAAAAACTTTCGTTTAAAATTGCAAAAATGCTACTGCGTCTTTTTTTAAATCAGTTGAACGTGAACCGTTTTAAAATCTTACTTTAATATCGATTTTTTGCACTAGTGAAAATAGAGAAGATCACATACAAAAGTAAATGGGAGAGAAATCTCTAGGCAGAGCTTTGGTTGAGAGGAGAGTGACGAAAAGGAGAAGAAGAGATGGAAATCGAGAGGGAAGAAGAAATTGAGAGGGAGAGAGAGCATGGACTTAAGCAAATGGGGTGAGGTGGATTCGATCTAACCTAATCTCTCTCTCTATATATATATTTTTTAAAAATGTTATTATATTGAGAAGTGTTTTAATATTTGATTGGTTCAAATTCCTATTTAATTGGAATTATAAGTTTTTTAGGGTAATGAGTTTTTTTTATCTAAACATAATGGAGTGCAAAAGCATCACAGTAAGACTTGCCATCCCAACTATGTTGGCACCGCAAGCACTATCAATCATTTGAGCACCCCAAAGATCCATGAAAAAAAAAAAGAATTACAAAGTGAAGACATAGGGGGACATAGACCAAACCCATGAAAAGGAAAGAAAGAACCCGAGCTATTTAAACCTATAGCTCGCAAGCCTAAACCTATTACAAAAGAAGTCTTTAGAAATAAAAGTGGGTATAAAATCCCACCAAGAGTAGCATTTGGAGGAAATACCAAAAGAGGCTAGCTTGTTCGTACTTACATTCCCCTCCTTGTGAATATGAGAGACCTGGTTCATACTCTTAAGGACAAACAAATAGTTTTTCCATCTATTCTTAATCGACTAGGGCACCAATAATGGGGAGTTGAAGGCTAGTACAACTAGCATAGAATCACACTCGACCCAAAACTTCCACCAGCTGCGATGATGAGCCTATTCTATGGCAAGCATGGCAGTCGTTAGTTCTGCATAAAGAGAGGATGCAACCCCAAGGAATGAGGAAAAACAGCCCACTACAACGGCACTACTGTCTCAAAATATACCACCACTTCTCATAAGACTAGGGAAACCTCTACCAACACCGTCGGTGTTACTTTTGAACCATCCGTAGGTAGGAAGATGCCAGTTGACTTGTTTAACTGAAGGAGCTATATGTAGATGGCCTCAAATAGCAAACACTTTCAAAATGGAAAATTAGGTGATAGAAGAAGCCATGTGCCCTGTAGAGCGGTTGCCAATAAGGGAGACTGATGCAACAATCACACTAATAGCTATCTTGGTAGGAAAATTACGGTTTTTGAATCTGCTTTTGTTCTTGCAATACCAAATGGCCTATATGATATTAACCAGACTAGCCAGGATCACATCTCTGAGTTGCGGAGTCTAACCTCGATCACATACTGAAAAAGAAGAAGCCAACAAGGAAAGGTTGATAGAGTGATTTATAACATAACTAAACTAGCTCTAAAAGGACTTTGTAAAGGGATAGCATAGAAATAGGTGGGATGAGGATTCCTTATCCTAGCAAGCATAGGTTACATCTGGACACCGTAATGCAGCCTCTAATCTTCAAATTCTCATCTGTTGGCATATGATATGAAAGAGCCGCCAAACCAGGAAAGATCTAGAGGGAGGAATGTAGTTATTCCAAATGAATTTCCCCCAAGATGCCTTAGGCTGAGGCTACTGAAGGTGAAGCATGGCATCTTTAAAGGATAACAAGCTAGATTTCATGCCACGCTAGACAAGTTGATCCCTTTCCTCAAAAAAGGGAATATGCACTTTGGCGAGTTTAGAGGCAAGCATGGGAGAATGAAAGAGCAAGGAGGGAGGAACTACCCATTTGCCATCATGTATAAAATCAGTTACCTGAGACTATAGATTCTTATAAAGCTAAGTGGGGATTTGTAGTAAATACGCAATGGGCTAGGAGAGCCATTTATCTTGCCAAAAGTTAATAAGAGCTCCATCCCCTAGCTCCAAGAGGAGTTTTGCAAGGCGATGGCTATATGGTGCTTGATACCAAGCTAAATAGAAGACTTAGCATAAGATGGAAGAGGTCGTTGCTTCATGAAGAATCTGGCTCTATGGAAATAAGCCCATTGCTTATTAGAAGCCAAAAACTCCCAACTCAGCTTTAGCATGGCAGTCTCGTTCATGACCTAAAGAAAGCTAAGACCCAACCCACCTTCATTAATGGGAGAACAAACCACTTGCCAGGCCATTATAGTGACCTATCGAGCACTAGGATAATCTAGTAGCTTTAAGAGGGAGATGGCCAGGGGTATACGTTATGCCAGCATAACATAAACTGGACTAGCTAGACTCGAACCATGATAGAAAGGAGCACCCCCTTCCAAGTTGCCAACTTAGAAAGAATTTTGTCCGTTATAGCTTGTAAATGAACCCTTTGTGGTTTTCCTATGAAGATAGGAACCCCCAAATAGGTAAAAGGCATGTGACTTGCACTAAAACCCAGAAGATTGGATATAGATGTCATTTTGGCTGTCGTTAAGTTGCCAACAAAAAACTTACATTTATCTTTGCTTATAAGTTGCCTAAAAGCTTGGCCAAATTTGCAAAAGAGAGCCATCAGAACTTGTAAGTTTCTCTTGGTGCCTTTGCAAAATACCATAATGTCATATGCATATAGAGTATGACTGGGCGATGAGACTCCCCAAGGACAAGCCATAGGTTGTAGAGACCCCGCCTCAACCAGGGAAGATATTCCCTTACTTAAGACTTCCTCAGCCAAACAGAAAAGAAAAGGTGAAAGGGGGTCACCCTGCTTTTGCAAGAGAAATAACCAACGGGCTTGCCATTTACTAGAATTGAAAGCTTAGTCGACTTCAGAATAGTCAGAACCTAACTGCAAAATTTGTTATCAAAGTCGAAGGTTGAGAGCACTTTGAACAAGAAATCCTAGTCTAACGTATCAAAGGCTTTTTTAATATCCAATTTGATAGTAATGTTGCCACCAAAAGTTTTACACTCAAGAAGGATAATAGACTTCGAAGCGATGCAAATACAGTCTGCAATCTGCCTATCTCTGATAAAACCATGCTGATGTTTAAAGATAATCTTGGGTGCCACTAAAGGCAGTCAGTCAGTAAGAATCTTCGTGATTGTAACAAATTGCTACTAGACAATGCTACCATTCTTCTTATTTGTTAATATATATATACCTTTTTTTCCTCAAAAGAAAACTACCCTGGTTAACATACAACTAACACCATTATCAACAGGTACATATACATAAGAGACCATATATCTCAATTAAGATCATCAATTATGCAATATATATAAACCAAAGATTTATAAAACATGCGTGCCAATGCCATAACCAAGATATACATCAGTAAGGGAGAGGGGATACAAAACACACTTTCTATGGCTAGCCACTCTATACATCGAGTCTAAAATGTAAAACAATTAACAAAAAGAACATCAAAAGTGAGATATGACTCGTCACTTCTCATCATCTCCAAGCCGGTAGCTCTTCCATCAACTCTGAGCAGCTGGATCAATGGAAGCCTCACCATCTGCTCCCACGTCAACGACGTGATCATCATAGGCACAAACCACATGTGTAAATAGTGCAAGGGTAAGCTTACTTGAAACTACATAATATATAATTAAGGAAATAAATCAATAGATAATTTAATACTCATCCATTAACAAGGAATAAGCACATATTGTTCCGCACCAGTAAATATCAACATTCATATACGTTGGGTTCAACAATCAAATTCATTACACATGACCACAAAGCAACTCAACTACACTGACAACCATGCTATGCATGTAGACACTGCTCTTAGGAGATTTACAATAGTCGAGCGATCAACTAGGTCTCATCCCCTAACATGGCATCAACAATATAACACTGTGTTTTCTTAATGTTTGATTTAGTGGTTTAATAACAAAAAATGGAAATATAATATTAGTTATCAGTGATTAAAACGAATAAATAAGTTATTGTTGTATGAGTGTTGTTTTGTGTTACTTGTTTTGGAATTCCTATCTAAATTTAGGGAAATTGGTGGAAATGTTGTTCTTGAGCCAAAATGAGAGTGTTGGTTATGTTCATCTGGGTTATTGATTGGAAACAACAGTGTTGAGCCAATTGTGAGGCTTGGAGAGCAAGTAGACAAACCATGGGCCTTAGTCGACCCAAAGTTAGTATAAGGACCCTAGAGAGTTTTAAGATGCAAGGAAGGGCCTTTTTCCCTATATTCTTACATTCCCTCTCATTCTCCCATTTTCTCATTCTCTCAAAACCCCTAAGTGAGAAGCAAGGTTGTAGACCATTTCATTCCTTTCGGTGAGGAGCATTGCTTTCTCTGAGGATTTGGCTCAAGGGTTCACATTTCTCCCATTCTCCTCTCCCCCAAAAGTATGATTTGGAAGCTATAAGAGGTAAGGGAAGCTTACAAGTGTTAAATAGCTATTGCATGAACATAGTTGTATGCAAATGTGGTTGTGGTTTGTAATGAAAACTGTATTTGAATGAGTTATGTTGAGATGTTGTGTGGAAATGGGTTTCCCTTCAAATTCTTATGATTTGTGATGAAATGGTGCATGGATTGTTGAATGTGCTGAGTATGTTGTTGTGGGCTGTTGTGTGGTTGTATTCAGCCTCTATGGAGTCGATTTGGGGTAAGAGTAAGTAGAAAGTTTGAATTTTTGGGGTTTTTCAGAGAAAGTTCTACTACTATTATCGGACAGTTGCTGAGCGACTAAGGGCCTTGCTAAGCGAAAATGCCCTTGAGACTGAAATGAGACTGTAGAGTTGAGGGTTAACTAAGCAACCCATCACATCGCTGAGTGAGCGTTCTTGAGTGGTAAAAATGGCTGTAGTGTAAGAGGAATTTGTTGAACGAAATGTTGTTAGCTAAGAGAGTGTTCATAGAAATATAGGAATTTTCCAGAAGAGAGTTCATTGTGTGAGTGTGTGGCTCGCTGAGCAAGTGTAGGTATTTTAGAATACCTAGGAATAATTCGTTGAGCGAATGCTGAGCTTGTTAAGCAAATTGGGGCCCTGGAATATTGTTGTTTTCTGGTGCGAGAAGTTTCCTGGGTAAACAAAAGGTTCACTGAGCGAGGAGTGTGTGCAGGTGCTGGCTGTTCTCTAGAATGGCTATTCACTGAGCAAGTAGGTGACTCGCTGAGCGAGATGTGGTCGATGGAAATTTAGAGAAAGTCCCTGGAGCAAATTCGTTGAGCGACTCTAGTTGTCGCTGAGCACATGACCCTGATTCGTTGAGTGAAACTCATGGTCGTTGAGTGAAAAGCCTTTACAAGGGAAGTTGGTCCTTTGTAAGGAAGGTCTTCGCTGAGCGAACATGTGGGTTGCTAAGCAAATGTAGAGTTCTGCAGTTGATCAATTTTAAAAGTGTAGTTGTGTGAGACATGATTAAGAATGACTCCTGGTGTGTTTGAGAATGTGGGTAGAGTGGTAGGTTGCTTGGATAGGACTTATCGTAAGTGTTGTTTGGGTTTTACCCATAGGATGTGGGCTGCTTGGATAGGGCCCTAGAGTGGTAGGTTGCTTGGATAGGACCTCCATTAGTTGTGAATGAATTGTTGTATGAGATTTCTCACGGGGTATGGGCTGCTTGGATAGGGCCTTACCTGTTAACCCTACTTTAGGCTGTAATGGGCCTGCATGGTGTTGGTAGTGGTTGTAGACCATGTGTGGTGCTAGTCGGGCCCACGTGGTGTTGTGTTGCTATTGTTGTGCTGTTACACACACACACACACACATATATATATATATATTGTTTTGTTATGGTTGAGTGGTTGTGGTGTTGTGATACATGCATTTCATGCATATGTTATTGGCTGAGGCTGTGTGATGGGCCTTGTGTCGTTGTGTGGGCAGGCATGTAAGTTGGATGGTTGATAGGAGTTATGGCTTAGACGGGCCTTGAACCTAGTGCCTGGATAAGACGTGGGGTCTTAAAGAGGGGCGTAAGGGGATAAGTGGATGGGCAAATCCACAGGGGCCAAGGTCATGCAAACCTTGTGTTGCGGTAGGCCACCACCCACACACACTTACCCTGGCAGGCCACTAATAAGCTTATCCGCATATCAGAGTTTTGGCAATTCCTAAATGGTGCTTGGATGCGCCATAGTAGGGGGTGAGATTGAGCTAATCGTCCGAGATGTTGTGAATCTCTCGAGAGTTGTGTCATCATGCATTGACATAGTTGTGGCGGATTGATTGTGATATAGGGTTCTAGACTGAGAATTCCTTGCCATATGAATGAATGCAGTATATATATATATATATGTGTGTGTGTGTGTGTGTGTGTGAGTACGAATGTTGAGATTTTCTTGTTGGTGGTTTTAGAATTCATATTCTATGCTTGTTGTTTGGGTAAGCTTACCCTTGCCATGTTTTGTTGTTATTGGATGTCTTGTTGCTGTTGTTGTGTTGGTGTGCCTATGATGATCACGTCTTATAGCATAGGAGCAGATGGCAATGCTTCAGTGGACTCGGTTTCTCAAAGCTGAGGATGGAGCTGCGAGCTAGAGATGTTTAGTTGGAGGAGCCGAGCTTATGCTCCTTTTGTTATGTATTTAGTTTCATTCTTTTGATGGGGTTGTATAGTGTGACCAGCCATAGGGAGTGCATTTTGTATCCCCCTCCCCTATTGATGGACTGTATATTTGATTATTTTGATATGGCCTGGTGTTATTCCCCTTTCCGTTTGCTGTTGACAATTGTAAAGATATGAATGTATATGTAAGAGAGATGGATGGATCTCTCAATACGTGTATGTTATATATATATATATATATATATATATATATATATATATATATATATATATTTGTTATGATTTTTGTATTCATATTTATATGCCATGAGTGAGATTATTAAGGTTGTTCAGTAGCGATAATTGGGTCGTTACATTTGTGGTATTAGAGCTGGTCGTGTCTTTTGGTTGGCCTATGGGGAATAGGTTTGGTATGCTTTGTTGCGTGTCTCTGATGTGATGGTATGTGATGATTGTTTTTGCTATGTTGCTGTGGTGTGGATCCTTCCGTGAAACAAGTTATAATGTTTGAATGGCTCTTGAGGTATTGTTGTTGCCGTGGTTGGTTTTGTAGGATCTCGATGAGGGAATCTAACCCACCACCACCTCTAGTTGACTTCTTCCAGATCGCCAGGATTATGGAAGTGATGGTTGCTGCTATGGCCCAACAGTAAAATACTGTGGCATAGCAACAGACTGCCATGGCCTAGCAACATCAGGCTGCTATGACTCAGTTGGAGTTATCTCGAGCCACTACTGAGGCTACTCGTGTCGCTGTGCTTCCTGAGTTCCAAGGGTTGGTTGAGTTCCAGAAGAGTGACGACCCTCCCCAATTCAAGGGCAAGTTAGATCCGGACATAGTTGATGTATGGATGTGGGAGATAGAAAAGATCTTCAGGGCAATGGCTTGTTCAGATGATCGGAAAGTCAGCTATGCAGCATATATATTGGTTAGTGAGGCAGAGTTTTGGTAGTAAGGAGCCCAACATCTGATGGAGGCCAGGGTGAGGCTGTCACCTAGGCTAGCTTTCAAGAGCATTTTTTAAAGAAGTACTTTCTAGCAAGCGCGAGGCATGCAAAAGAGTTGGAGTTCCTGAGGTTATACCAAGGGAACATGACGATGAGTGAGTATGTGGGCAAGTTTGAGTACTTGGCTTGGTTTTACTCACAGGCAACCAAAGAGGAGTGGAGATGCCGCAAGTTTGAGGAAGGCTTAAGGCATGAGCTGAAGAGGATGATAGTCCCCATGACTATCAGGGAGTTCCCCACACTGGTTGAGAAGTCCAATACTGTGGAGCAGGTAGAGTTTGGCACCCAAATGGTGAGGACTCAGAGCAATGGATTGTCTAGATCCAGGAGAGGAAGACATCTGAAGAAGCTTACAGTAGACTGCAAGGTCAGCAGCCGCCCTCTAGATCCCAGTAGTCTAGAGCTTTGGGTTCTCAAAGTCGTTCGTCGGTCACGCCTCAAACTAGATCGTCGTAGGTCAGATGCTTCAGGTGCGGTGGACCACACTACATCAGTTAGTGCCTTCTGAAGGGCAATGTGTGCTACAAGTGTCAGCAACCTAGACACATGGCTAGAGATTGTATGGCCTTGGTGAAGGTGGAGTCTACCATGAACGCCACTAGAGCTATGAGACTCATGGCAGCTGGTTGTGTTTTTGCTATGAGTGGAGCTGAAGCCTCTCGTTTTGATGATCTGATACAGGGCAAGTGTGAGATAGCTAGTGATCACTTATCTGTGTTATTTGATTTAGGAGCCATGCATTCTTTCATTTCTTTCGAGTGTGTGGAAAAGTTGAAACTGCCTACTTGTCCGTTGCCTTTTGATTTGCTTGTTTCCACACCGACTGCTACTCTTGTGGCGACTTCGGTTGTTTATGCTAACTGCCCGGTTGTTGTTAGTGAGCGCAGTTACAAAGTTAATTTGATTTACCTCCCATTGTCAAACTTGGATGTGATCTTAGGGATGGATTGGTTATCCTCTAACCTTATCCTGATTGATTGTGCCAAAAAGACCTTGATTTTCCCTGGTTTTGAAGATTTTGGATTTGTCACTGCCAATCAAGCTCATACTTCTTTGTAAGAAGGAGCTCAAGGATACATGATATTGTCATTCTTGGAAGTCAAGAGTAACTTGGACCTGAACTCAGTGTTAGTGGTTCGAAAGTTTCTTAAGGTTTTCCCTAAGGAAGTGCCTGATATACCTCTGCAGCGGGAAGTGGAGTTTGCAATAGATTTAGTTCCAAGAGCGAGGCCGGTATCGATGGCTCTTTATAGAATGGCACCAACGGAGTTGGCTGAGTTAAAGAAACAAGTGGAAGAGTTGTTGGAGAAGAAGATGATTAGACCAAGTGTTTCTCCTTGGGGAGCGCCGGTGTTACTAGTGAAGAAGAAGGATGGTAGTTCAAGGCTGTGCATAGACTATTGGCAGTTGAACATGATCACCATCAAGAATAAGTATCCATTGCCAAGGATTGACAATTTGATCGACTAGTTGAGAGGGGCAAAAGTATTTTCGAAAATAGATTTGAGGTTTGGATACCACTAGATACGGGTAAAGGACAAAGACGTACTGAAGACTGCTTTCAGGACTCAGTATGAGCATTATGAGTATGTAGTGATGCTATTTGGAGTGACCAATGCCCCTGCTATATTCATGGATTGACGTACTAAAGACTGCTTTCAAGACTCAGTATGAGCATTATGAGTATGTAGTGATGCTATTTGGAGTGACCAATGCCCCTGCTATATTCATGGATTTTATCAACAGGATCTTTTGTCCTTTCTTGGACAAGTTTGTTGTTGTGTTTATCAATGACATTCTAGTATATTCCTATTTGTGTGAAGAGCATGAAGAACACTTGAGGACAGTGTTGGGTATTTTGAAGGAGAGACAGTTGTATGCCAAACTGTCTAAGTGTGAGTTTTGGTTGGATGAGGTGAAGTTCTTGGGGCATGTGTTATCGGCTAGTGGAGTCACAGTGAACCCCAAAAAAGTGGAGTTCGTGCTGCAATGGGAATGTCCGAAGACTGCTACTGAGATTAGAAGCTTCGTTAGGTTAGCTGGGTACTATTGGAGATTCATAGAAGGTTTCTCAAGGATTGTTGCACCTTTGACCTAACTCACTCATAAGGATCAACCGTTTACTTGAAGTTTATGAAAAGAGTTTCAGGAGTTGAAACAAAGGCTGACAACTTCGCTAGTATTGGTATTGCCTGATCCTAGTAAGCCTTTTGAGGTTTACTATAATGCTTCTCATCAAGGATTGGGGTGTCTGTTGATGCAGCATAGGAAGGTTGTGGCTTATGCATTAAGGCAGTTGAAGAATCATGAGAGGAATTATCCTACCCATGATTTGGAGTTGGCTGCTGTGGTGTTTGCCTTGAAGATATGGAGACATTACCTGTATGAAGCACGGTTCGATGTGTTCAGTGATCACAAAAACTTGAGTATCTGTTCGATTAGAAGGAGCTGAACATGAGGCAGAGATGGTGGATGGATTTCTTGAAAGATTATGATTTTCAGTTGATGTACCATCCTGGCAAGGCGAATGTTGTCATTGATGCTTTGAGTTAGAAGATAGTGCATATGTCAACTTTGATGGTGAAGGAGTTAGAGTTGGTGGAGAAGTTCAGGGATCTGAACTTGTATGTGGAGATGTTGCCTGATCGTATTCGTTGTGGTATGATCACGGTGGCCAGTGGGTTTTTTGAGATGGTTAGAGAGAAACAGTTGTTAGATCCTAGACTAAGGAGTTGTTGGGCACAAAGAAGGCAGCAGAGTTTAGTTTGGGTGTAGAAGTTATTTTGAGGTTCAAGGATAGAGTATGTATTCCGCAAGACCCTGAGTTGAGGAAACTTGTCTTGGATGAAGGTCACAAGAGCAAGCTGAGTTTGTATCCGAGTACTACCAAGATGTATCAAGACTTGAAGAAGATGATTTGGCAGTTTGGTGAAGAAGGACGTGGCAAAATATGTTGCAACATGTTTGACCTATTAGAAGGCCAAGGTAAAGCACCAAAGACCTAGTGGTTTGTCGCAAACGATGGAGATACTTGAGTGGAAGTGAGATAGCATCACTATGGATTTTGTAGTGAGTTTGCCTAGAACGGCGAAAGGGGTTGGTGCTATTTTGGTCATTGTGGATAGGCTGACAAAGTGTGCTCACTTCTTGCCTATTAATATCAAGTATTCCTTGGAAAGGTTGACGCAGTTGTACATCAAAGAGATAATGAGGTTGCATGGAGTACCTTCTAGCGTTATCTCTGATAGGGTTTCGAGGTTTATGTCAAGGTTTTGGCAAAGTTTGCATCAAGCGTTGGGTACCAAGTTAAGGCTCAGTTCTGCATATCACCACCAGATGGATGGCCAGTCCGAGAGGACAATCCAGTCCTTGGAAGACCTTTTGTGAGCATATGTGTTGGACCACCTTGGAAGTTGGGACAAGATTCTACCTTTAGTGGAATTCACGTACAATAACAATTTCCATGCAAGCATTGATATGGCACCATTTGAAGCTTTGTATGGTCGAAGGTGTAGAACGTCGTTGTGTTGGTATCAAGGTGGAGAGAGTATGCTTGTGGGACCAGAGTTGGTACAGCAAACAATAGAGAAAATGAAGAAGATTCAGGGGAACATCAAAGTTGCTTAGAGTCGTCAAAAGTCTTATACTGATAAGCATAGAAGGTTGCTTGAGTTTAAGGAGGGTGATCATGTCTTCTTGAGAGTCACGCTTGTGACGGGGGTTGGCAGGGTAATCAAATCCAGGAAGCTTACTCCTAAGTTATTGGTCCTTACCAAATTCTTCATTGGGTCGAACCTGTCACTTACCAGATAGTCTTACCTCCTTTCTTGTCCAACATCTATAATGTCTTCCATGTATCCTAGTTGAGAAAGTATGTTTACAACCTTACCTACGTCATCGAGCTTGATTCTATATAGATACGAGAGAAGTTAACGTATGCGACACTACTTGCGAGGATTATAGATCGGAGGGTGAAGCAGCTTAAAGGCAAGGATATCCAGTTGGTCAGAGTGGTATGGAGTGATGTGACTGAAAAATCCACGTGGGAGCTTGAAGAGAAGATGAAGGAGCAGTATCCAAATCTTGTCCCAGGTAAGGATTTTCAGGGACGAAAATTTTCTTGTTGGGGAGGATTGTAACACCGTGTTTTCTTAATGTTTGATTTAGTGGTTTAACAACTAAAAGTGGAAATATAATATGAGTTATCAGTGATTAAAATGAATAAATAAGTTATTGTTGTATGAGTTATTTACACAATGTTGTTCTTGAGCCAAAGTGAAAGTGTTGGTTATGTTCATATGGGTTATTGAGGGGAAATAGCAGTGTTGAGCCAGTTGTGAGGCTTAGAGAGCGAGTAGACAGACCATAGGCCTTAGTGGGCCCAAAGTCAGTGTGAGGACCCTGAAGAGTTTTAAGACGCAAGGGAAGGGCCTTTTTCCCTATATTCTTATATTCCCTCTCATTCTCCCATTTTCTCATTCTCTCAAACTCTTTCATTTTCTCAACTTTCTCTCAAAACCCCTAAGTGAAAAGAAAAGTTGTAGACCATTCCATTCCTTTCGGTGAGGAGCATTGCTTTCTCTAAGGATTTGGCTCAAGGGTTCACATTTCTCCCATTCTCCTCTCCCCCAAAATTCGGATTTAGAAGCTACAAGAGGTAAGTAAGGGAAGCTTATAAGTGTTAAATAGCTATTGCATGAACATAGTTGTATTTTTGGTTTGTACTAAAAACTGGATTTGAATGAGTTATGTTGAGATGTTATGTGGAAATGGGTTTCCCTTCGAATTCTTATGATTCGCGTTGAAATGTTGCATGGATTGTTGAATGTGTTGAGTATGTTGTTATGGGTTGTTGTGTGGTTGTATTCGACCTCTATGGAGTCGATTTGGGATAAGAATGAGTAAAAAGTTTGAATTTTTGGGGTTTTTCGAAAAAAGTTCTACTGTTGCTATTTGACAGTCGTTGAGCGACTGAGGGCCTCGCTAGAATATTGTTGCTCTTTGTTGCAAGAGATTCACTGGGCAAACAAAAGGTTCACTGAGCGAGGAGTGTGTGCAGGTTCTGGCTATTCTCTAGAATGGTTATTCATTGAGCGAGTAGGTGACTCGCTGAGCGAGATGTGGTCGATAGAAATTTAGAGAAAGTCCCTAGATCGAATTCGTTGAGCGACTCCAGTTGTTGCTAGGCGCGTGACCCTGATTCGCTGAGCGAAACTCATGGTTGTTGAGCGAAAACCTTCGTAGGGGAAGTTGGTCCTTTATAAGGAAGGTCTTCGCTGAGCGAGCATGTGGGTTGCCGAGCAAATGCAGAATTCTGCAGTTGATCGACTTTGAAAGTGTAGTTGTGTGAGACATGATTGAGAAGGACTCCTGGTGTGGTTGAAAATGTGGGTAGAGTGGTAGGTTGCTTGGATAGGGCCTCCACTTGTCATAAGTGTTGTTTAGGTTTTACCCATAGGATGTGGGCTGCTTGGATAAGGCCCTAGAATGGCAGGTTGCTTGGATAGGACCTCCACTAGTTGTGAATGAATTGTTGTATGAGATTTCTCACGGGGTATGGGCTGCTTGGATAGGGCCTTACCTGTTGACCCTACTTAAGGCTGTAATGGGCCTACATGGTGTTGGTAGTGGTTGTGGACCATGTGTGGTGCTGATCGGGCCCACGTGGTGTTGTACTGCTACACACACACACACACACATACACACACACACACACACATATTGTTTTGTTGTGATTGAGTGGTTGTGGTGTTGTGATACATGCATTACATGCATATGTTGTTGGCTGAGGCTGTGTGATAAGCCTCATGTCGTTGTGCGGGCAAGCATGTAAGTTGGATGGTTGATAGGAGTTGTGGCTCAGGCGGGCCTTGAACCTAGTGCTTGGATGAGACGTGGGGTCTTAAAGAAGGGCTTAGGGGGATAAGTGGATGGGAAAATCCGCAGGGGGCCAAGGTAATGCAAACCTTGTGTCACAATAAGCCACCTGTAACACCCTAAGAGGCATTACCGTAACTAGGTCTAGATTTAAAAAAAAAACAAACTGAAAAAGGTAGAAACAACATACAAATACTACTCATAAATATAATTAAATATTATATACGAACAATACAATAAAAAAAAAACATACATGCCAAATATAACTCATCTATCACCTGAAGGTATCGTACAAAATATAAAGAAGAATACAAAAATATAATATAAACTAGACTACGTTTTCTTGCACGTGACTCCAAGCTCCATCTACGCGTGTCTTCACCTGTATCCTGAAAAAGGGAAAACTTAAAGGAATGAGACATAATGTCTCAGTGAGTGCTCTAAGGACTCTACGGCTGGGTTAGACTCTTCTATTCGGACAACCTTCATTACTTATCTCTCATGGCTTTAGCCTCATTGGGTTTGTCATAATTATCCATACCTATGGTTGAGTCTACACCTTTTAACAGTCAATACTCCCTGTTAATTGCTCTCTCATTCTCACAACTATTATATTGGTTTACTATCTCATTCTTAACTTAAGAACTCATCCTCATTATTTATACTTTCTTACCCAAAACCCTCTTTAGAATTTACTCTTCTTCCTTTTAATATTCAAAGCTGTCCCCTAGGGTCAAGTCTAAGGTTACAGACATCCTAAAATACTCTTATTTCATTCTCTCTCTTACTTGTCTTATACCTTTCTATTACGCCATGAGGGAATTCACCCTTCCTCTATCTTATTCACAACTATTATTATCCAACTAGAACCCTCATAACACTATCCTAAGGTCTAGCCTCTCACTTATCCTTAAGGTAGCAAACACAATTCCAATTACAAGCATACAATTGTTTCACATTCTTTGTCTAGTAACTAGACATATACCTCGTTTTGTTTTATCAAACAAGAACGACACTCGTGCAAGATATGATCACATGTCCACAACTTTAACATTTCATCACAAGGCACAATTGCATTCTTACATAGAATTCACATAAATAGGGTCACATAGAATTCACATAATTACAACATAGCACACTCTAACATATCACACTATAACAAGATACATATGCGTGCTATGTTCCTAAACCACTACTCATGCACATGTGGTACCAACCTAAACTTTTCGGAAAGTAGACTAGGAGTAAATGTAGGCCATAAGAAGCGTCATCAGTACCGATGCCTTCGGCTTTCGCACCCTCAACTAGCATGATATTCCCCGGTGACTAGTCAGGGTTACCCAGTTTTGCTAGTACGCCCCGGCTCCATGGGATCAACATGGACCATTGGAGTTTTCCCAACCGGATAACCCCCAAGGCTAAGGTTAGACAACCCATCACGGCCTCCACCAGCCAGATTCCTACATACTTTCCTCATCACATAACTCAAATGTTATGATGCATGGTCACAAATAATGCTTACAACTTTTTATAGACTTTTATCATGAAACATTGACACAATTTCATATCACACTCAGTTTCTTTCAAGGTAAATAATAATCATACAATATAACCTCAACAAGGCATAAGAAAACAAACAACAATGAGTTAAAAACTGCAAAGAGGAGCTCATAAACACAAGGAACGGAATAACAAAAGTCGTATTCGCCCAACAGGACAGAAGTCCCGCCCAGCGGTCCAGAGGTCCGCGTCGGAACCCAACCCGCCCGGCGGGTATTTCACCCCGCCCGGCGGCTCCGCGTGCCTAGCGTGAAGAAAAGTCGCCCAGCAGCTATCTAATCCCGCCGGGCGGATCCGAGGTACTAACTTTAATTTATTTTTCCTATTGTCTTTGGGTTCTAAATGCTTCAAGATAAATAATTAGATTCTTAATCACTCTTCTACATCGATAATTGGTCAATCTAATCTATAATTTCCTTACTCCTTCACAATCCCCTCAAAACCCATCAAATCCCTAAATTTAGGTATAAGGAGGGAAAAGATAAATAGATGAACAAGAACAAGGAAGGACATGGGGGAGAGCACTCACCTTTGTGGACATGCAAAGTTGAGTTCTAGGGTTTGGATTCTCCGGTTTCTATTCTTCCTCATTCTCTTCCTCTTCTTCTTCCCTTCTTTTCCTCATTCTCTCTAACTTCTTTCTTCTTCTATTTGTGACGGCTAAACATAATCCTCCTTCTCCATTCCCTTCTTATAACATGTGGGTGGGTATGTGGCTTAGTGGGCTTTAGTCCCCTATTGGGCCCTAGATGCTCTTTTGGGTTGTATGATAATATTCCTACTAAATTATAATACTAAGGTATTAATAACAATAATAATAATAATAATAATAATAATAATAATAACAACAACAACAACAATAATAATAATAACAATAATAATAATAGGGAATATAATAACAATAATTCTTAAGACATCTTTTGTCTAATAACATATGAGAAGGGTTCTACTAAAAGCTACCTCGTGGTTTACTTCTAGTACTTGAAATTTGGGCTGTTACACCACCACCCATATACACTTATCCTGGCAAACCACTAATAAGCTTATCCATAGATCAGAGTTTTGGCAATCCTTAAATGGTGCTTAGATAGGCTATGGTAAGGGGTGAGACCGGGCTGATCGCTCGAGATGTTGTGAATCTCTCGAGAGTTGTGTCATCATGCATTGACATAGTTGTGGTGGATTGGTTATGATATGGGGTTCTGGACTAAGAACTCCTTGCCATATGAATGAATGCAATATATATGTGTGTGTGTGTGTGTGTGTGTGTGTGTGAGTACAAATGTTGAGATTTTCTTGTTGGTGGTTTTAGAATTCATATGCTATGCCTATTGTTTTAGTGAGCTTACCCTTGCCATGTTTTGTTGTTATTGGATGTCTTGTTGCTGTTGTTGTGCTGGTGTGCCTGTGACGATCACGTCTTATGGCGTGGGAGCAGATGACGATGCTTCTGTAACGACCTAATTGTTGCTACTAAATACTCCTACTAATCCATGCATCTCATCCTTTTAATCAGATAAGTAAAAAAATCATGTCATACATGTATAAATCATAGCAAATCATCACTGAGAAATTCATTTATCTCTCCTACTGCTATACATGATTTATATGATTGCAACTTTCACTGTAAATATACATGTATATATATAGGGATGGCACCACGTCATAACAAAACAATAACCAAATATATATCACCGTGGGTGAAGGATACAAAAACTTACTTTCTATAGCTGGTCACACTATACGATCCCATCAAAACAATAAAAGCAACTGAATATACAACAAAACAGCCAAGGCTTAGCTCCATAAGCCAGACATCTACAACTCTCGACTCCGTCCTCAGCTCTGAGACGCTGGATCCACGGAAGCATCACCATCTGCTCCCACGCCATAAGACATGATCATCACAGTCATACCAGCATAACGACAGCCACAAGATATCCAACACAAAACAAAACACAGCAAGGGTAAGTTTACTAAAACAATAGTATCACATAAGAATTCTGAAACCATCATTAATATCTCAACATTAATACTTATACATACATATGTTTACATCATTCATTCTCATGATAATGAGTTCTCAATCGAAAACCCCACAACACAACCATCCTGCCATAAGTATATCAATGCATGATGACACAACTCTTGAGAGATTCATAATACCTTGGGCGATCAGCCAGGTCTCACCCCCTACCATGACCTATCCAAGCACCATTCAGGAATTGCCAAAACTCTGATTTACAGATAAGCTTAGTGGTTTGTCTGAATAAGTGAATGTGGGTGGTGGCTTATCGCAACACAAGGCCTGCATCGCCTTGGCCCCCTGCGGAATTACCCATCCCCATTAGCCTATCTTTAAGACCCCGTGTTTTATCCAAGCACTAGGTTGGAGGCCCGTCTGAGCCGTAACTCCTGTCAACCATCCAACTTACATGCTTGAACACACAACGACATGAGGCCCATCACAGCCTCAGCCAACAACATATGCATGAAATGAATGTATCACAACATCACATCCAAACAACATATATATGTGTAGCAACACAACAACAACATCACAACACCATGCAGGCCCGACCAGCACCATATGTGGCCCATAACCACTACCAACACCATACAGGCCCATATCCAGCCTCAAGCATAGTCAACAGGTAAGGCCCTATCCAAGCAGTACATACCTTATGATAAGTCTTACATCACAACTCATACATAACTGGTGGAGATCCTATCTAAGCAACTCGCCCCTCAGAGCTCTGTCCAAGTAGCCCACGTCCAATGGGTAAAACCCAAACAACATTTATGATCAGTGGAGGTCTTATCCAAGCAACTCGCCACTCAGGGCTCTGTCCAAGCAGCCCACGTCCAATGGGTAAAACCCAAACAACATTTATGATCAGTGGAGGTCCTATCCAAGCAACTTGCCACTCCTCTCACATTCTCAACCTTAAACTCACACTAGAAGTCCTTCTCAACCATGTCTCACACAACTACAATTCAACATTATTCAACAACAGAACACTGTGTTCACTCAGCGAACCACATGCTCGCTCAGCGAAGACCTTCATTATAGAGGACCAACTTCCACTGCGAAGGTTTTTACTCAGTGACCATGAGTCTCGCTCAGCGAATCAGATGTTACTCACTCAACGACATTTTGAGCCGCCCAGCGAATTCATTCCATGGACTTTCTCTAAATCCTCTCGACCACATTTCGCTCAGTGAACCACCTGCTTGCTCAGCGAATAGCCATTCCAGAGAATAGCCAAAATCTGCACACCCGCCACTCGCTCAGCGAACCAGGTGTTTATCCAGGAACTCACTTACAACAAAGAGCACCCCCTTCTAGGGCTCCCTAATTCGCTTAGCGAGCTTAGTGTCCGCTTAACAAATCACTCGCAATAAAAAGCACTATTCTCCAGGGTTCCAATTTGCTCAGCGAGCTTGGTGTTCGCTTAGCGAATTACTTTCAGGCATTCTGAAATACCCATACTCGCTTAGCGAGCCACACACTCACTCAGCGAGCCACACATTTGCTCAGTGAGCCACATACTCGCTCAGCGACTCCTCTTCTAGAAAATTTCTAGATTCCCATGATCACTCGCTCAGTGAACTACATGTCACTCACCGAATCTCCCTCACATTACATTCAATGAAGAACATTCGCTCAACGACACGATGATTCACTTAGCGAATCCTCAAACCGACAGTCTCCCTTCAGCCTCAAGGGCACTCTTGCTCAGTGAGTCCCTTGGTTGCTCAGCAACTATTAGCAAACAAAACCAGAAACCCTTTTCTTTCTA
This sequence comes from Spatholobus suberectus, assembly GCA_004329165.1. Taxonomy (NCBI): domain Eukaryota; kingdom Viridiplantae; phylum Streptophyta; class Magnoliopsida; order Fabales; family Fabaceae; genus Spatholobus; species Spatholobus suberectus. The sequence continues at coordinate 43,645,893 of CM014732.1, forward strand.
ACTCCCTTTGAGTAAATGTACTATGCTCACATCAAGTCTTCGGTTGAGTTAAAATTTCAAATGTATATTTCTCTTACTTAGCACATAAAGGCTGGCACAATAGTTCGCATTCAACCTAACCGAATATGTCCAAGATTGCCAATAATTAATGTGAACAAAAAGAAGAAAAGGTTGCTTGAGAAGTCTCTTTCCCTACCACAACCATTAGAATTCTTAAAGCATGAGCAAATGACATTAGAATGGTACATGGCCAGAAGAATGCTACAAAAGATGGACACTGATGATGCTAAACATTTTTAGCATTGACACCTATGGATGTGTGAACAACAAGCATCCAACAGTGGCCTTTCTGATGAAGACAAAGCAGTTGTACCAACCACGAAGCCTGGTGAATGCATGCAACATCTCGGTCATGTATATCACTTTTCTTATTTTTCTACTGCCTTTGTAAGGCCTACGAATTCAAGACCTCTTTTAGGTCTAGACACATCCATCTTGTACACTATAGTTGGGTGTCTCATAGTTGGACAAAGGATGTAGCTCCATGTGTGTGTGTGTGTGTGTGTGTATTTTAAGTTGTCCCATATATGCTAAGCTCTAATAATGTATGCTTATATATGCTCTGATAAGGATATTGGACTCAGGGGGAGTCCTAGTTCTTTCTGAGTTCCCTTTAAGTTTTTTGAATTCATACTCTGACTATACTGCTCTGAAATATCTTAAGCTTTGTTACAACTTGTCTTGCTAAAAATTTGATGAGTTTATTCAAAATTTAATAATATTTGTCATCATAAAAAAGGAAAGATTGTTGGAACCAAAGATATATGAAGCATTTAACCTCTCAAAGTTTTGATAATAACAAAGGTTATTAAATTTCAAAGTTAATAACAAGTGTGTTACATTTGACACTCATTCACATTAATAATACCCCATACTAATTTAGTGATTTTATTAGTTGTTAAGTTTGAGTTAATGAATATGTGAGTAAAATTTTCCACTTTTTATAATAGAAAATTTCTAAATTTAACAAAATCTGAAAATAATAGTAAAAGATAAAAGATAAAGTTTGTTTGTGTGTATGTATGTGTGTGTGTGTGTATGTGTGCATATATATATATATATATACATATATATCGCATAACTATACATCTTGATTTTGTAATACATGTCAAAAAAACTAGAATACAGGGAAATCAAAAGTACTACCTAACCTAATATATACATTAAAAAGATCCTACACAAAGTAATGTCTACCCTATCTATCATGAAAAGAAAATAATAAAAACTAAGTTTATAGATTCTCGTCCATAGGAATTTCTTGTGACTTGTCCTTAGCATTACTAGGCGTTACTTTCATCTTCAAAAATCACGATCAAACAACAAGGAAAAAAAACAATGGAGTGAGGTGATTTGTTCTAAAATCACTTTCACATGTATGCTAGGAAATCTACCATAAAACAAAGATAAAACACAGCTGACAATAGAGGGGAAGCTAGGATTTATTCTAAGTTGTACTATGCTATCCTTGACTAGGTATGGATCTATACTCCCCATTAGTGAGTAATAGTTCTCAACAAAACCGAAAAGTGACTGGGAGTGCATATACCTTTCACAACAACATCACATGGTCCAGTCCTCATCATCATTGAGGAACAAAATAATAGTTCAAGACATCCATGTATAGAAGTATACCCTTATACCAATCTTGGATTACTGAGCAATTGTTGGGGTTATCAAGCTTGGTTAGGCAAAAATCCCAGCTCACGGGTGCTACCTTGGCCGTTGAAACCTTCACCACTCGATGCCTACCCCCAAGACCTCTGCAAGTGGGACCCTGCCTTTCATTCCTCAATGTACTAAATTGTAGCTTTCCTAGTAGGATTCATGTCACTATATGTCCCTCACTTTATATTACTTACTAACTTATCTAATTTCTCAAACAAAGGTTTTTTCGATCTCATTTTTGTCTTGTAGTACAGAAATTTTACAATACCAAAATTTTAACAGAATAATAACTTAGTAATTACAATTTTATTACTAAAATTTTAGTAGAATAATGACTTCGTAATTATAATTTAATTAGTAGAATAACAATTTAATAATCATAATTTAGCTATCTAAATTTGAGCAGAATAACAACTTAATAATTATAATTTAATTATCTAAACTTGAGTTGAGTAAACTTAATAAAAATTAAAATTTAGAATTAAACATTATAACAATACAAGAGAAAGTACTAAATTTAATGCATTGGAAGGTTTAGGGGAAAACCTTTTCTACTAACTTGTAAAATGACCATAATTTAGAACTAACCCCACTCCTCCCATTACCTCAAAGATGGTTCGTGAAGTTGTTGGCAGTGTTGGTGCAAAGCTCCTAGAAAGAGGATTTTTACTAGTTAATAAAAACAAAGTAAAAAAAAATTCTAGAGAGAGAAGTTCTCTATATGATTTTTGGCCAGATTATGGAATGGGAAGATGGTGAAAAATTTGTCCAAAACCATGGTTGTTTATAAAGAAGAAAAAGAGATTAGGTGGCCAATTTAATACATTATGTATTATGTCATAATTAAGGATTTTTATTTATTTTTAATTTGATTTAGGACACATACACAATTTAGGGTGATGAAACATCCCCCTTTCGGTTTTGGACGTGGTATATGAGTTGTCCCAACTCTCTAGTGTCAATTTTATCTATAATAAAATTAGCCGGTATCGATAAAAATGCCTAAACTTAGATAATTTAGCTTTTGATATCAAAATAATTCATTTTAATTCAAAACTAAACTTATATGTCATTTTTCATCAAAAATGAACATCTAATAGTTAATTTTAACTTTTCTTAATTTATTTCAATTTTATTTATTTATTTTATATTTCTAAGTTAGAAAATTCATATTAAATCCATTTTAATTCAATAATTACCAAATTTTTTATGAAAATTCTAAAATTAAATATTTTACCCAAAATTGAATAAAGAATAATATTTTCACCATTTTTGGATGTCAAACCGATACTAGGTTGATCTATCAGACACTTAGGGGCATTTTGTCATTTCATATCAAAATTTCAAAAAAATTCAAAAATTTTATTTTAATGCATATGACATGATTCTAAGCTCAAATTGACATTTCAATGTCAATTGAATATTTTTCTATTATTATCCCATAAAGTTGAGAAATAAGAGCAAAATCATCATTTTTAAATTTTTCCATGCTCTTTGGCTTGAAAAAATTATTAAAAATCACGATTTGATAGCTCTTAAAATTTTGAATTTAACCGTGGAGAATAGAATTTTAAGATTTATTCCCTATTTCCTAAAAATAAATAATTAAATATTAGAAAAACAGTTAAAAAATTAAGGTAGGGGTGTTACATTACATGTGCAGAAATATTGCTCTTTAGAGACAAAAGGTACAATTCCTTACTTAAATGCATCCTGATATGTTTTCATAAAACTTGGCGTCCAATGCCCCAACTAAAAGTAAACAACCAATTAGCTTTAGAAAACAAGGCTTCTAATGTGCCATTTGCAAACCTCGTCTATTATACGTTTTCTAAAAAGTGTTCGATAAAAGTAGTCGTCTAAAGCTTTTGTGTCAGATATTTTCAATTGATTAAGTTTCAATAAAGCTGAATAAGTTTATTCATCCTCACATGTATTGAAACTCGTTCTTCATGCTTTTCGATATGCTCTAACATTTAAATATCTTAGCATTTAATGAAAAGCAGGATATTTTGTTGTATAAGTACAACAACATGAAAAAGTTAGTCAACTTATCAAGGTTGAAGTACATAAAAAGAAGAATAAAAGAAGGTATGATCAAAAAGTAACACTATGCATCAAAATGTACGTACCTTTTTGGTACAAAACCACTCTAATACAAGACTACTACATCTTTCTCTATGATTCTCGAGACATGTATCAAGTCTTAATGTGAAGGATTTCCCATGCATTTAATGCTTCATTAGAATGAGAAAATCAAGTTGAAGCTCTATCTCTAAGCAGATATATTTCTAGGAGGCTATATAAGCAAGACTTGCATGATGAAGAGCTAAGAATCAAGTGGTGAAACTAACCAACACAAACAATAGCTCTAAACCTCTTGCTGGACAATTATTTTTAGCGCTTAAATTTTCATACTCTTTGCATTGCAAAGTTATTGTATATTGTGATTAAACTTTCATATCCTCACTTTGTGAGTTGATTTATAGTAAAGACAACCTTGGCATTGTGAAAGCCTAGAGAGGCTGTGATACATGGGTTTTTGTGATCTAGGGTTGATCACATTTTGAGGCCTAAAAAGGTTGTTCAACAATATTTGTTGTAACTAGGATTTGGTTAGTGGAAACACTTCTAGAAAGAAGGTACTGGAAATAGCTCAAGTTAAGTGAACTAGTATAAAACTCTATTTGTTTTTCTCCTTCCTTATCCTCACATGTTTTTAAGTGGACAACCTTTATATATTCTTTTAAACATTTTCAAAAAAAATTCACATACACACAATTCAAACCTCCTTTCTTGTGTGTTTCTTGCTCTTTAAATGCAATGTTGGAATCACGAATTGGGGCTGTTTCCCTTGTGTTCTTACACCTCAAAGGTGACTAAAATCAATCTTGCCAAAGTCTCTACCCATGTATAAGTCTAAGAGAAGTTGGAAATTTAAGCTAAGTTAAAAAGATGTATTGAGACCTCACCTTATAGAACGTCCTAACTTGTTTTTAAAACTGGTTTTGATGTAAACAAAATTAATTAAAACCCTTTGGTGGCCTTGTAGACTAAGTATCTTCCTTGAATCGCACTTGGCAATCAAATAATTTCCTATTCTTCAAAATTTATTACAAGTTTCAGGATGATTTTACAAGTTATAAATGATTCTTTCTTTTTTGGGTTGAGAAAAATGATTATGACAAGGATGTTTTTCCCTGTAAAAGGGTATACAGGCTTTTCTTTATAAATCCATCTCCAATCCTCTCATCTTGGCAATTGATAGAAGGGAAAGGCTTAATAATTCATCATGCATCATGATATTAAAGGTTAATAACTAGCCCCATTATGGGCTACAAGAATTGCTAGCTCCTTGCGAGCTTTAGGATGTGCTAACTTTTTATGAGTTATAAGAATAATTGACTCCTTAATGAGTTACAAAATAGCTGACTCCTTAGTGAGTTATAGGATAGCTGATTCTTTGTGAGTTATAGGAATAACCGACTCCTTTGTGAGTTACAAGATAGTTGACTCCTTGTGAGTTTCAGAAATAGTTGACTCCTTCGTGAGTTATAGGATAGTTGACTCTGTAGTGATTTATAGGATAGTTGTAGGATTGCTAAATCCTTATGAGTTACAGGAATAGTTAACTCCTTAGTGAGTTATAGGATAGCTGATTCCTTGTGAGTTTCAGGAATAGCTGATCCTTAGTGAGTTACAGGAAAGCTGACTCCTTGAGAGTTACAAGAATAGTTAACTCCTTGTGTAATACCCTGTTTTTCCTAATGTATGATTAAGTGTGTTAATAATTAAAAAGTGGAAATTTGATATGTAATCTTGGTGATTAAAAGGAATGTGGTGACAGTGGTGTGAGTTGTTGGTTTGAAATTCGAGTTTGAATTTAGGAAATTTAAGATATGTACTTCAACCAATTTGGATATGTTGTGAGAGTGATTTTGGGCTTTTGAGAAAAAACAGTTAAGTTAGACCAGTTTTGAGATAAAGGAAGTGGTTTGGTGAGGTTCGAGCCTCAGTTGGCCAAAAGTCCGTGTGAGAGCTCTAGGGAGGTCGGGTATATAAAGGAAGGAGAGGGAGGAATTCCCTCATTCTCCCATTCTCTTTCTCTCTCTTCATTTCTCACTTAACCTTTCTCTATAAATCTGAAGTTGATAAGTGTGTTAGAGGAATTCCAGGCCCGACTTAGTGATTGTGGTGAGAGAAGGAATCAATCTATGGAAGGTTTTGGCTCAAGACACCGGATTCTCAAGGAACCTAAATTCAGATTCAGGAACTTTTAGAGGTGAGGGAAGCTTACAAATCGGTTGTTTTGTGTTAATAACTATTGGTATGCTGATTTCTTGCCTTATAATTGTTGAATCTCTGTGGATGTTGCCATTTTCGTTAGTTTTGGGTGAAAATGGGTTTTTGAGATTTTGAATGAGAAACCAAGATTTGTGAGTTGATATGTTGAATTTGTTGTGTAATCTGATGTATATGAACTGGATTGATGTTGTTGGAACCCTATTGATTTGAAAATCTATGTTATTTGGTTGAAAAGCTTGAGTTTTTTCGAAGAAAATTGCGTTTTTTCAAAAATTCGTCGTAGATAATCGATTATGGGGATCACATAATCGATTATCTAGAGTTCCAAAAGTTGTTTTCATGATTTTGTTTCAAGAATAATTGATTATGGACTTTGATAATCGATTATTTGGGTTTCAGAAAAATTTTGTTTTGGTTTTGGTTCAGAAATAATCGATTATGGAAACCTATAATCGATTATCCCTGCTGAAAAACGAAATTTGATGCATTTTTACTAAACGGATATAATATGTTACTACAGTACATAATTTGTTATTTCAGAACTGAATGTACTATTTAAGATTTTAAAGTTTTCATTTCAAAACGTGAAGTCTTTTGTATATACACATATAAAAAGAGTATTATACATTTTCAAAAGCTCTATTTGAGAATGATGGAGAGTTGTCCAGTTGGGATATGATTTTCTTTAAATTAAAGAAGTGAATTGTTTCAAAGGTTTTTGTAAATTTCAAGATTTGCCAATCTTCCAAATGGTTTTCAAAGAAGGTCTTGGTTTTCAAATTGTAGTTGATTGTTGGATTTGTTGTGAAGTGGAAGGTTGCTTAGATAGGACCTCCACTTGATGTGTATGATATTATTGTATGAGGTTTCTCATGAGGTGGGCTGCTTGGATAGGGCCTTACGTGTTAACCATGCAAGAGGCAGAATTGGGTGTGCATGGGGTTGATGGTGACTGTTGGAGCACAGGTGGTGCTAAGTAGGCCATGTGGTGTTATGTTGATACATATATATGATATGATAACTGTTGTGGTTGAGTTAATGGTTATGTTGATATGTTGCTACATATATATATATATATAATGATTGTTTGGTAGAGTTGATTTTTGTAGTAATACATATATTGGCATGCATATGTTGTTGGCTGAGGTTGTGTGGGCATCAAGTCGTGTGCGAGTAGGCATGTAAGGTGGATGGTGACTAGAGTTGGTACTCAAATAGGCCTCCACCCTAGTGCCTGGATAAGAAGTGGGGTCTTAAAGCTGGGCCTAGGGGATGAATGGATGGGTAATTCCGTAGTGGGGCCAAGGCAATGCAGGCCTTATGTTGTGGTATACCACCACCCACATACACTTATCCTAACAACCATAAGCTTATCCAACAAATCAGAGTTTTGGCAATCCCTAAATGGTGCTAGATGGCCATGGTAAGGGATAAGACCTGACTGATCACCCGAAATGTAGAAAATCTCTCGAGAGTCGTGTCATTCATACATTGACATTTTGGGGTTGAAGGCATGATGTGTTGTGCTGTATGTATGTAAACTCATTCTTCGATGAAATGAGAATCCAAATTGGTATATTGATGAAATTGTTATTATTGTTACCTGACGTCATTGTTATTGATAGTAGTGATGGTAGTATTGTTGTTGTTACTTGGTTATTGTGGTTGTTTGTAATTGTTATGATTGGTGATGGTGGTGATAGAGGTGTTGCTAATATCGTTGTTATTGTTGTGTTAAAGGTTGTTGTTGTAATGGTTGTACCGTTATTATCGTTATTATGTTAAGTAAGCTCACCCTTGCATTGTCTACACGTGTGGTTTGTGTCTGTGATGATCATGTCTTTGGCGGGGGAGCAGATGTTGAGTTTTTGGCAAGTTTAGCTTCACTTAGTTGGTGATGAAGCTTTGTTTCAGCCAATGGCGAAATTGAACAAGCATGGAGAATCATATTTTTTGTTCCTTTCTTTAAAGGAATTGATATTCCTTATTGTTGTTTTTTTTTTTAAAATGGTGTATAAAGTGACCATCTATAGGAAAAGTGTTTTGTACCCTATATTTGTTGAAATAAATATATTAATAATGTTGGTGTTTTTATTTCCTTGATGTACATATATATTTCTAATTATATAAGCCTTCCAAGAGATAAAGTAGAAATGTTGCTATGTAGCGGCAGTGGGTCGTTATCCTTGTGAGTTATAGGAATGGTTGATTGCTTAGTGAGTTATAGGATAGCTGGCTCCTTGTAAGTTTTAGGAATGGCTGACTACTTTGTAAATTACAAGAATTGTTGACTCTTTACGAGTTACAAGAATAGTTGGTTCTTCGTGGGCTACAAGATTTGATGACTCCTAATGAGTTATAGGATAGCTAACTTTTTGAGAATTACAAGATGGATGGCTCTTTAAAGAGTTTCAAGGTGCCAATTAGAGTACAATGATCATATAATTCTAGTATAATATCCACTCTATAGCACCATGTCTTTAATTATGGGTACTCACATGCATCATTATGCATTAACTGAAAGATGTAGAGACTGACTTGATAGGTTGTTATGCATTACAAGCATCCTTGGTGTGATTCGCTGAGAGAGGGCTGGGCTCGGTGAGCGAATTTGGAGCCAGGAGAGTTGGTGATCTCTGTTGCAAGTCTTCTGGTAAGCGAACAATGTGTTCACTAGATGAGAGGCATGTTCTGGACTTGGATACTCTCTAGAGTGGCTAGTCGTTAAGCAAGTAGGTAACTCACTGAGCGAATAGTGCTTGAAAGGAAGCTTTTAGAAGTCCCTGGAACGGATTCGCTACGCGATCCTAGTTATCGTTGAGTGAGAGACTCTGGTGACAAAAAGGTGCTTTCTGGAGTGGATGTTCGCTTAGCGAAATTTATGGTTGTTAAGCGAGAATCTTCGTAGAGGAAAGTAGGCCCTTTGTAAGGAAGGTCCTCGTTGAGCGAGCATGTGGATTGCTGAGAGAATAGGGTAGTCTATTATTGACTAAATTTAAAAGTGTAATTGTATCAAACATTGGGAAGGACTCTTAGTGTGAGTCTAATGTGAGAATTATTGGGAATGTAGGAGGAGTGGAATGTTGCTCTGATAGGATCTTCACTTATTGTAAATGTTGTTGTTTTGAGCTTTCCTCATGGGGTACGAGCTGCTTGGATAGGGCCTTACCTGTTTACCATGTATGGTGCTGAATTGAGCCTGCATGGGTGGGTTAGTAGTGGTTGTCTGGCCATGTGTGGTGCTGAATTGAGCCCACATGATGTTGTTGTTGAAATTCATTTAACTTGTTGACATTGATGTGATGTTGTGGTGTTGTTCAAGCATTAATGCATTTGTTGGTGGTTGAGGTTGCTGATGATGGATCTTATGCCGTGTTGTGAGTAGGCACGTATGTTGGTTGGTTAACTGGAGCAGACAGCTCAGACAGGGCCTCCAACCTAGTGCTGGATAAGACGTGGGGTCAAATTCATGGGCCTTCGGGGATAAGTGGATGGGCGATTCCGCAAGGGGCCAAGGTAATGCAAACCTTGAGGCGCGGTGAGCCACCACCCATATACACTTATCCTGATAGTTCACATAATCTTATCTGTAGATTAGAGTTTCGCAATCCTTGAATGGCAAGAGGCACGTGACTGGGCATTGTTAATGCCATGTTAGGGGGTGAGACCTGGCTGATCGCTCAAATTATTGTAAATCTCTCGAGAATCGTGTCTTCATGCATTAACATGGTACAGGTGAAATCGATGTATCTTATGGTTTAACATCATGGAAGCCATTTTGTAGGATGTATTATGTATCATATGCGGGTGATAATGTGAATTGTTGATGACTCCTTTGATGTATATGTCATATTTTTTTTTAGTAAGCTTACCCTTGTCTTGTTGTTTTGTTGTGGTTGCTACTATTGCCTTCATTGCTTTTATGACTGTGATGATCACGTCGTTAAGTGTGGGAGCAAGTGGCGAGCCCTCAATGGATCTGGCTACTCAAAGCTGAAGAAGGAGTTGTTAGTAGGAGGTAATGTGACATGATGAGTCACACATTTGCTTTTGGATGTCTTGTTTTTGTTTTCATTCTTTTGGTGGGATGTATAGTGTGACCAGCCATAAAGAGTGTGTTTTGTACACCTCTCCCCTTGTTAATGTATATATATATATATTGGCCTTGGTGTCATCCCCCTTGTTCGTTTATTCCTTATGTGTTGTAAAGACTGTACGATGGTTTTTTTTTAATCTTGAGACGGGTGGGTCTCTTTTGATGTTTACATGTACATTTATATATATATGCTTACAAGTGATGGCAGTGCATAATGGTGTGGTGTAGTAGCGACTATGGGTTGTTACATTTGTGGTATCAGAGTTGGTCATGTCTTTCAAGTTAACCTATAGGAAATAAGTCAAATGTGCTTTTGTTGTGTGTCTCTGATAAGATGATATATGTTGATTGTTTCGATTGTGTTGTTGTGGTATGGATCCTTCCACGAGAGAAGTGATCATGACTGGAAGGCGTATGAGTTATTGTTGCTTGTCGTGGTTGATTTTGTACGATCTCGATAAGGGGATCTAACCCACCACCACCACCTCCAGTTGATTTCTCCCAAATTGCCAAGGCTATGGAGGCAATGTTGTTGCTATGGCCTAATAGTAAAATACTATGTTCTAGTAACAGGCTGCCATGGCCCAGCAGCATCAGGCTGCTTTGGAACAACTGGAGCTATCTCAAGCTGTTATTGAAGCTGTTCATGTTGTTGTGCCTCTTGAGTTCCAAGGGTTGGCCAAATTTCGGAAGAGTGACCCTCCCCAGTTTAAGGGTGAGTCAGATCTGGACACGGCTGATTTGTGAATGCGGGAAATGAAGAAGATCTTTAAGGCTATGGCTTGTCCAGATGACTAGAAAGTCACCTAAGCCACGGACATCCTAGTTGGTGAAGTAGAGTACTAGTGGCGAGGAGCCCAGCAACTGATGGAGGCCTGGGGTGAGGTTATCACCTGGGTTGGCTTTCAAGAATGCTTCCTAGAGAAGTACTTCCCAGCAAGCTTGAAGCATGCAAAGGAGATGGAATTCCTAAGGTTATTCCAAGGGAACATGACTGTGAATGAGTATGCGAGCAAGTTTTGAATACTTAGCTTGATTTTACTCATTGGCAATCACCGAGGAGTGAAGGTGCCGCAAGTTTGAAGAAGGCTTGAGGCATGAGCTAAAGAGGATGATAGTACCCATGACTATCAAGGAGTTCCCTACGCTTGTGGAGGAATCCAAGACGGTGGAGCGGTTAGAGTCCGGTAACCGAGTGGTGCAAACCCATGGTAGTGGGTCGTTTAAATCCAAAAAAGAAGGACAGCAGAAGAAGCCCTATAGCAGGCCATTCAGACAGTAGCAGTCCTCTAGACCTTAGTAGTCTAGAGTTTTGGGTTCTTAGAGCTGTTTGTTAGCTACGTCGCAGACTAGATCACAAGAGCTTCGATGCTTCAAGTGTGGAGGATGACACTATGCTAGCTAGTGTTCCTTGAGGAGTAGTGTTTGCTACAAGTGTTAAAGACTTGGACACATAGCCAGAGATTGTGAAGCCCTAATGAAGACAGAGTCTATCATGAATGCCGCGAGAGCTACGAGACCCACGACAGTTGGTCATGTCTTTGCTATGGTGGAGCAGAAGCCTCCTGTTCTAATGATCTGATACAAGGTGAGTGTGAGATAGTTGGTAATCCCTTATTTGTGTTGTTTGATTCAGGCGCCACACATTCTTTCATTTCCTATGAGTGTGTAGAAAAGTTGCAGTTGCCTACTTGTCTTTGATTTGCTTGTTTCCACCCCGACCATTACTTTTGTGGCAACTTCAGTTGTTTGTGCTAACTGCTTGATTGTTGTTAGTGGGCACAGTTACAGAGTCAACTTGATTTGTCTCCCTCTGTCCAAGTTGGATGTGATCTTAGGAATGGATTGGTTATCTTCCAACCATATCCTAATTGATTGTGCCAGAAAGACCCTAATCTTTCCTACTTTCGAGGATTCTGGATTCATCACCGCCAACCAAGCCCAGACTTCTTTACAAGAAGGAGCTCAAGGGTACATGATCTTGTCTTTCCTGGAAGTCAAGAGTAACCTAGACTTGAACTTGGTAATGGTGGTTAGAGAGTTTACTAAAGTTTTTCCCGAGGATGTACCTAGTTTGCTCTTGCAACGAGAGATGGAGTTTGCTAAAGACTTGGTTCTGGGAGCAAGACTGGTGTCGATGGCCCCTTATAGAATGGCACCAACGGAGTTGGTTGAGTTGAAGAAACAAGTAGAGAAGTTATTGGAGAAAAAGATGATCATACCAAGTGTTTCCCCTTGGGGAGAACCGATGTTCTTAGTGAAGAAAAAGGATGGTAGTTTAAGGTTGTGTGTGGATTATCGGCAGTTGAACAATATCACTATCAAGAACAAGTATCAGTTGCTAAGGATTGATGACCTAATGGATCAGTTGAGAAGAATAACAGTGTTCTCAAAGATAGACTTGAGGTCTGGATACCATCAGATACAGGTAAAGGACAAAGACATACCGAAAACGGCCTTTCGGACTCGGTATGGGCATTATGAGTATGGTGATGCTATTCGGAGTGACAATGCTCCTACCATATTTATGGATTATATGAACAGGATCTTGCGTCCTTTCTTGGACAAGTTTGCTGTTGTATTCATTGATGACATTCTAGTTTACTCCCATTTGTATAAAGAGCATTTAAGGACAATGTTGGGGATTTTGAAGGAGAAACAGCTATATGCCAAATTGTTTAAATGTGAGTTCTGGTTGGATGAGGTGAGATTCTTAGGGCATGTGATATCAGCCAGTGAGATTGTTGTAACACCCTAATGTTTTCCTTTAATTATTATTATTATTATTATTATTATTTGTTTGCCTTGTTTTTAATAAAATGGTATTTTGAGAAAAAGAAATATTGGGCTTTTAAAATGAGGTTTTATAATTAGAATGTTTTAAAAGTTTTAAAACCCTTGTGTTGGGCTTAGTTTTATGAGCCCAAAGTTAGCTTTAAGTATTCCTTAGGTTTCTTGAAAACCTAATCCTTTTCCTCATTCTCTCTCTTGTGCCTCCTTGATACCATGCCGTCAGAACCTTTGCAGTCAAGAAGTAAGGAACCTTAGGAAGACGCTGCTACACCGTTCGCATCCTTTTGCCGGAGATTGCCTCTTTTAAGGTAAGGGAGGCGTGAGTTATCTCACTCATGGGTAGAGGGGTTGGCTCTAGACCCCAATTGTTTGTGAATTGTATAATTGTGTGTATGCAAAGGGGAATGCGATTTTTCCCAAATCATTGATATGCTTTATGAAAATTTTATGTTTAATTATATGGATTATCATGGATTGCCTTTTTAAAATTTGTATCTCGAATCTGCTCGGCGGGGGTTAGATAGCCGCTAGGTGACCTTTCTTTGAAAACTAGACTCTGCGTTGTCGCCGGGCGAGGTGCACAATCCGCTGGGTGGGTTGGGTCCTGACGCAAACCTGCTAGGCGGGTTGATTTTGGCTCAGACTCGCTGGGCAGATTTGCTGTTGGCACGACGAGCGGATACAACCTTGGCTATTTCGTTCTTTGTGCCTATGAACTTTTTTTTTTGCAGTTTTTAACTCATGGTTGTTTCTTTTTATGCCTTATTGAGTTTATATTGTATGACTATTATTTACTTTGAGAAAACAGAGTGTGATATGAAATTGTGCTAATGTTTCATGATTAAAGCCTGTGAAAAGTTGTAACATTGTATGTGACCATGCATCATAACATTTGAGTTATGTGATGAGGAAAGTATGTAGGAATCTAGTTGGTGGAGGTCGTGATGGGTTGTCTAACCCTAGCCTTGGGGGTTATCCGGTTGGGAAACTCCAATGGTCCATGCTGATCCTATGGAGTCAGGGCGTACTGGCAAAACTGGGTAACCTTGACTAGTCGCCGAGGGATATCATACTAGTTGAGGGTGCGAGAGCCAAAGACATCGGTACTGATGACGCTTGTTATAGCTGTACATTTATTCCTAGTCTACTTTCTGACAAGTTTAAGATAGTACCACATGTGCACAAGAAGTAGAAGCTAGGTATTGCATTACATATGTTTGTATGCGTTTTGGTTTTTGCAAATTATTGTTAATTAATTATGTATGTGATATGTATTCTACCTATCTCCATTGTCATACTTTGAGCATGATGTGAGATGTATCTCACTCCCTTGTTTTCTGGTGTTTTTTGTATGTGTCTATGATATATAGGTGACGTCTAGCAGGACCTTGAGGAGGAGTTTTAGAGTAAGGGCATTGGCCTCATTGCAGTTTATTTTACAGCTTCTTTTAGGTTTTGTTAGCTCTGATAGTAATGTGACATCAGGGTCTTAGTTATTTATTATTTTAGCCTTTAAACTTTAGACTAATAGTTTTACTTTTAAATTGGTTTATTTTATTTTATTTTATTTGGACTTATATGGCCAACTATATGGGCCACCATCCTTTGATTAATCAGTAAAGCATCTTATGGAGTTTTAGTAAATGTGAGTTGTGCATGTGATGTCCTTTATCGTGTGAAGAAAAAGATTATAAACTATCGTTTTATTTCACAAATGAAAAGTATGTTATATTTTTGTAATATTTATTTAATAATTAGCTTTGGGGTAAAGGGTGTCACAATTGTACTGGACCCTGAGAAGGTGGAAATAATGTTGCAATAAGAGCGTCCAAAGATGGCCACTGAGATTAGGAGTTTCATGGGGCTAGCTGGTTATTACCGGAGGTTCATAAAAGGTTTTTCAAGGATAGTTGCACCATTGATCCAACTTACCCGCAAGGATCAACTGTTTGCTTGGACCTAAGCTTGCGAAGGTAGTTTTCAAGAGTTAAAGGAAAGGCCAACTACTTCTCCTGTCCTGGTGTTTCCTGTTCCTAGTGTGCCTTTCAAGGTTTACTGTGATGCGTCGCATCAAGGGTTAGGGAATGTGTTGATGCAGCATAGAAAAGTGGTGGCTTATGCATCGAGGCAGTTGAAAAATCATAAGAGGAATTACCTTACTCATGATTTAGAGTTGGCCGCAGTCGTGTTTGCCTTGAAGATATGGAGGCATTATTTATATGGGGAAAAGTTTGATGTGTTTAGTGATCACAAAAGCTTGAAGTATCTGTTCAATCAAAAGGAGCTGAACATGAGGCAAAGACAATGGATGGAGTTTTTGAAAGACTATAATTTCCAGTTGATGTACCATCCTAGTAAGGCGAATGTAGTAGCTGATGCCTTGAGTAGGAAGATAATGCATATGTCGGCCTAGATGGTGAAGGAGTTAGAGCTAGTGGAGAATTTTAGAGACTTGAACCTGTATGTGGAGATGTCACCTAATCGTATTAGTTGCGGTATGATCACAATAGCCAGCGGTTTCTTTGAGATGGTCAAAGAGAAGCAGCTGGTAGACCTATGGTCTTTGCAAGACTAAGGACTTGTTAAGCACAAAGAAGACGATGGATTTCAGTTTAGGTGCAGACAATATTTTGAGATTTAAGGGTAGAGTGTGCATACCACAGGATCTTGAATTGAAAAGGCTTATTCTAAAAGAAGGTCACAAGGGAAAGTTGAGTTTGCATCCAAGTACCACTAAGATGTATCAGGACTTGAAGAAGATGTTTTGGTGGTCTGGTATGAAGAGAGACGTGGTAGAGTATGTTGCAACATGTTTACCTGTGAAAAGGTTAAGGTGGAACCTTAGAGACCTAGTGGTTTGCTACAAACGATGGAAATACCTGAGTGGAAGTAGGACAACATCATTATGGATTTTGTAGTAAGCTTGCCTAGAATGGCGAGAAGTTTTGATGTTATTTAGGTCATTGTTGATAGGTTGACAAAGTGTACTCATTTTTGCCTATTAACATCAAGTTCTCTTTGGAGAGGTTGACGCAATTGTACATCAAAGAGATGGTGAAGTTGCATGGAATGCCTTCTAGTATCATCTCTAATACATCAAGGTTTTGGCAAAGTTTGCATCAGGCGTTAGGTACAAAACTAAGGCTTAGTTCTACATATCATCCACAAACGGATGGCCAGTCAAAGAGGACAATTCAGTCTTTGGAAGACCTTTTGCGAGAATGTGTGTTGGATCATCTTGGTAGTTGGGATGAGATTCTACCTTTGGTGGAATTCTAGTACAACAACAGTTTCCATGCAAGCATTGGAATTGCGCCATTTCTAATACCTGTTTCTTCTTAATTTATGAATAGGTGCTTGAATAATTTAAAAGAGAAAAATAAGTTTAATTTCCTTTGCAAAGAATCAATTAAGTATTTTGTTCGGTTCTTGCGGAAGATTCTGCGGGAATTGGATCTACACTGCTATAAGATAAGCAGAGAAAATATCTACAAAATTTTGATAGATAGTGTAGGGTTATGGAATTTAATTATAATTAATTAAATTTAATTATGATTAAATTCTAGTCAAATTGGTAGTTTTCCTTACTCTCAAGTTAATTCTATTCCTAATCAATCTGTCTGTTAAAAAGCCTGTCTAGAATCCTGTCAGATAAAGTAGAATCAACTACCTGATTTAGACAGAGTCAGTTCCATCCTAAACAGAGAAAGTCTAAAGAGTCATAAACTCATTTATGTTCTCATATCAATTAAATTGTTTTAGTTGATTCAAGAGTTAGGAACCCAAGACTTAATTTCTTGAAACTCAGTATTTGACTGCATTTTTTTTTTCTATCAGTGTGGGAAGTTACAGTGTTTCTTGTTTAGAACCTAGATTACATGTTTCCCAAGCCCAACCAAACTAAACTTAACTATTAGTCTTAAGCTAACTAAATTGGTTGCAACCTAACTAGACATCTTTTCACAAAAACCTTAGAGTTTTTCCCATGCATTTAATGGTTCTTCAAAATGGGAACATGAAGTTGAAGCTCTATCTCCCTAAATGGTTATTTTCTAAGAGGCTATATAACGAAGACTTGAAGACAAAAGAAATGTGAATGTATGCTAAAAACTTATGAACTCACACAAGCTCTAGTTGGACGATCTCTATAGCACTTAAGACTTTCATATTCTTTACAATTTCAAAGTTGTTGTAATATGTGCTTAAACTTTTATATCCTCACATTGTGAGTTAATTTACTGTAAGAACAACCATTATGCCTAATAGGCTATTGAAAATACTTATTATAACCAGGTATTAGTTAGTGGAAACCTTTTTGGAAAGAAGGTACTGAATGTAGCTCAATTTAAGTGAACTAGTATAAAAACCTCGTGTGCTTTTATTCTTCCCTATCCTCATGTGTTTTCAACTGGATGATCTTTATTTCTCTAATAAAATGTTTGCAAAATGTTTTTGAAAATTCACATAAACAAATAATTCAACCCCCCTTTCTTGTGTGTTTCTTTCTCTTTCAAAGAATACTTGGGTTAAAGTAATCTTGGGTTAAGATTGCTTTGTTGTAAAGCCTAAAGAAGCTTAGAGAATACTTGGTTGTTATAAGCAGTTTGCTTAGTGGAAATCCTTCAAGTTGAAGGGACTAGACATAGGTCTTGGTTAAGAGTGAACCAATATAAGACTCTATGTGGTATCCCTTTTCCTTATCTTTTTATCCTTCATGTTGCTTTGTAAACAATCTTTTGCAAAATGCTTTAAACAAAACAAAAACCTTTGTTTGCAAAAAATTTTGAAAATACACAATATACAATTCAACCCCTCTTTTTGTGTGTTGCTTTGTCATTTTAATAGGGTGGTCATGATGAAAGTGTTCTTGAAAAAAGGAAGAAAAATGAAAGATAAAAAGGGTTTCTCAGTGTGTGAACATGAAAGGGGTTTGAGAGGAAAAAAGAGAAAGCTTCACCTTTAGCTTATAAGAAATGAGTGAAATGTGAGCATGGGTGTGGAGTGTAAGACATAGCCTCCACTTAAAGAAACGGTCCACGGTCACTATTGGACAATGCTAGCATTCTTTCTTTTTATTATTATATAGAATTTAATGAAACTTTACCTCAATTAACGTACAACTAATATATCATCATCAACATGTACACTTACATAAGAGACTATCTATCTTAACCAAGATCAACTATGCAATATATATACGAATCACAGATTTGTAAAACATATGTGTCAAAGTCATAACCCAAAATATAAATTAGTAAGGGAGAGGGGATACAAAACACACTCCCTAAAGCTAGTCAAGCTATACATCAAATCCAAAAAGTAAAACAACTATCAAAAGAATAACAAAAGCAAGACTGTGATTCATCACATCTCTTCGTCTCTAAGCAGGCAGCTCTGCCATCAACTCTGAACAGTTGGTTCAACGGAAGGCTCACCATCTACTCCCATGTCAATGATGTAATCATTACAGGCACAAACCACATATGTGCAAAATAGTGCAAGGGTAAACTTACATAAAACAACATAACATATAAACAAGAGAAAACAACTAACAATAGAATCATACTTGTCCATCAAAAAGGGAACATACACATCAATCACTACGATATAATATCTCCCATATCCATATATATATATATACATACATACATCGCCATAGACACATCTATGATGCATGACCACATTATAAATTGATTCACCATCCACCATGCCAATGCATAAAGACAATAATACTCTTTAGAGATTTACAACATTTTTGAGCGACCAGCACAGACATGTTCCTTAACATAGCACCATCCACAACTGTTGGGGAACACCTAGCTTTGATCTATGGATTGAATCAAGTGGTTGATCAGGATAGATATACGTGGGTAGTAGCTCACCACAACACAAGGCTTGCAACAACCTTGACCTCCTATGGAATTGTCCGTTTACCTATCCCCCAGGTCCCAGGTGCAATAACCCCCACTGACCTTTCCGACACTAGGTTGGAGGTCTGTCTAAGCCTCAGCTCCCGTCAACCAACCAACTTATGTGCCTACTCATAACGCAATCACCACTGCAGACTCATGCATGAATGCATGTACAACACCATCCACCATCAATCCAACATCAACGATTTAATAAAATTCAACAACAACAATTCAACATAATGCAACAACAACACTATGTAGGCTCAATTCAACACCTAACATGGCAAATAGGTTAGGCCCTACCAGAGCAGCCTATAACTCTTAAGGATTTCACCAACAAATCCTCTCAACAACAAATGGAGGTCCTATCTAAGCAACCTTCCACTTCAACAGCATATCAAGATTCTAAAATCCTTTAGAACAACAGCATCACAAACCAACAACAACAAAGCTCACACACATCCATTACAAAACAACACAATAACCTCATAAATCAAGCATACGAGCTGAATATATCTTTCTTTTGAAGCTAAAACATTTCCCCAATGTTCTAAAGGGTCGCACCCAACATTAAACCCTTGGCAATCAACTGCACTTCACTTTCTCCTTGGACTCAACCCTGATGGGTCCATGCAAAGTGCCACAAAACTGATGCTCAACACCATTACAACAAAAAGAATCAGGCCTTTTGTCACTCAGTGCCAGAATTTTGTCGCTCAACGCCAACCTACCAAACAACATTCTGTCATCCCACGCTTAGTGCCAAGAAACTAGCGTTCAGCGACAACTACGATCTCTACAATTCGTAAGAAGATGACCTAAGGCCAATTTTGACACAACAATCAATACGAAGCATATTAAATTACTCCTAGTTACTTCTAATACCTTTCTAACCGATTACACAACAACAAAACATCAAGATCTTATTCCAAACCCATTTTTACCAAGATTCCATCCCAAACCCATTTTCATCAATATTTTTAGCATAACTCAACACACACCCAGATTTCAACCAATCCAAGGCACAAAATCAATATAATCACAAATATCAAACCAAAAACGATGATTGGTAAGCTTCCTTGACTTCTTGAAGTCTCTGAAATTTGAATTAATGGAAAAGGAGAGAAAAAGGAAATGGAACCCTTGAGCCAAATCAAAGCGAGATCTATAATCACAACACTCACACCCAAAATCCATTAATATCTAGCAATAAACTCATATTTAATCGAACTTTTCCCACATCCCCAACAGATTCCTACTAAAAATCAAGATAGATAGGGAAGAACTTGCCAATTTGAGGCAATCGAGATTTTATACAAGAGAAGAAGGAGGAGAAATGGGTCTTGGATCAAGCCCTAACCATGAGGAGAATTGGGAATGTCTTGAGAGAATTTGAGATGCTTCTACACGTGCTTGGTGAACAAATGGGAGGAGAAAAGGGGTTTTGGCTCTTAAAAAGGGTCACAGGCTCTAAGAGAGGTCTTGGGCTCACCAAGGCCCAACTCTCCCTTTCTAACACCGTAAGGCTTAAACAGACCCAAAATCACGACTACTCACTAAACCAACTGAAATATCATCAATGGAGACATTTGGCTCAAACAACATTTTTCTCAAATTCCACAATTCAAACTGTAGTTTCGAAGCCAACACAACATAAAACAGCAAACACACATCTACAATTTATTTATTAACTTTTAATTACAAAACTTAAATTAATTTCCACTTTCAAATTATTAAATCACTAAATCACACATTAGGAAAACACTGGTGTCACAATCCTCTCCAACAAGAAAAATTTTGTCCTCGAAATTTGTCTTACTTGGGAAAAGATTCGGATACTGTTCTTTCATCTTCTCCTGAAGCTCCCACGGGGACTCTTTAGTCACGTCATTCCACACTACTCTAACCAACTGGACGTCTTTGCCTCTCAATTATTTCGCCCTCAGATCTATATCCGTACAGGCAGCGCCTTATAGGTAAATTTCTCTCGAATCTGAATTGAATTAGGCTCTATAACATGCGTGGGGTCATAAGTGTTTCTCAATTGAGATACATGGAAAACATTATGAGTGTTGGACAAGAAAGGAGGCAAAGCTATCTAGTAAGCAATGAGACTAACTCAACAAAGGATTTGGTAAGGACCAATAAAGTTAAGAGTAAGTTTCCCAGATTTTATCGCCCTGCCTACCTCCGTCACGAGTGTGACTCTCAAAAGGACATGATCACCCTCCTTATACTCAAGCAATCTTCTACACTTATTAGCATATGACCTCTACCAACTTTGGGCAATCTTCATGTTTTCTTGAATCCTTTTCACCTTCTTTGTCATCTGTTGCACCATTTTCAGGCCTACAAACATACTCTCACCATCTTGATACCAACACAGAGGTGTCTTACACCTTCTATAATACAAGGCTTCAAATGGTGCCATCCTAATGCTTGCATGGAAACTGTTAGTGTAGGTAAATTCCACCAAAGTTAAAATTTCATCCTAACTACCAAAATGGTCCAACACACATGCTCGCAAAAGGTCCTCCAAAGACTAAATCGTTCTCTTCGATTGGCCACAGTCTGTGGGTGATATGCAAAACTGAGCTGCAACTTTGTGCCTAATGCCTGGTGCAAACTCTACCAAAACATTAAGGTAAACCTCGAATCTCTATCAAAAATAATACTGGAAGGCACTCCATGCAATCTCACTATCTCCTTTATATACAACTGAGTCAACCTTTCCAGAGACAACTTAATGTTAATAGGTCAAAAGTGAGCACACTTCGTCAACCTGTCAATAATGAACCAAATAGCATCAAAACCCTTTGCCACCCTGAGTAGGCTCACTACAAAGTCCATTGTGATACTATCCCACTTCTACTCGGGAATCTCCATCATCTGCAGCAAACCACCAAGTCTTTGATGTTCTACCTTAGCCTTCTGACAAGTTAAATAAGTTGCAACATACTTAGCCACATCCTTCTTTATACCAGACAACTAAAACATCTTCTTCAAATCTTGATACATGTTTGTGGTACCTGGATGCAAACTCAGCTTACTCTTGTGGCCCTCATCTAGAACAAGCTTTTTCAACTCAGGGTCTTGCGATATGCACACTCTACCTCTAAATTGTAAGATATCGTCATTACCTAAGCTAAAATCCACCGCTTTCTTTGTACCCAACAGCTCCTTACTCTTGCAAAGACTAGGATCCACCAACTGCTTTTCTTTAACCATTTCAAGGAAACCACTAACTATTGTGATCATACCACAACTAACACGATCAAGTAACACCTCCACCTATAGATTCAGGTCTCGAAACTTTTCCACTAGCTCCAACTCCTTCGCCACCAAAGCTGATATATGCACAGTCTTCCTACTTAGAGCATTTGCCAATACGTTCGCCTTACTAGGATGGTACATCAACTAAAAATCATAGTCTTTCAAAAACTTCATCCATCACCTTTGGCTCTTGTTCAACTCCTTCAAATCAAGCAAATACTTCAAGCTTTTGTGATCACTAAACACATCAAACCTTGCACCATATACATAATGTTGCCATATCTTCAATGCAAAAAACATAGCGGCAACTCCAAATCATTGGTAGGACAATTCCTCTCGTGATTCTTCAATTGTCTCAATGCATAGGCTATAGCCTTCCTATGCTGCATCAACCCACATCCTAATCCTTGATGAGAAGCATCACAGTAAACATCGAAAGGCTCACTAGGATCAGGCAACACCAAGAGATGAAAAGTAATAAGCCTTTGTTTCAACTCTTGAAAATTGTCCTCACAAGCTTTTGTCCAAGCAAACAATTGATCTTGTAGGTAAGTTGGGTCAACGACACAACTATCCTTGAAAAACCTTTTATAAACCTCCGATAGTAACCAGCTAACCCAACAAAGCTCCTAATCTCAGTGGCTGTCTTTGGATGCTCCCATTGTAATACAGTTTCCACTTTTTCAGGGTCCACTGTAATTTCGCTGGCAAATATCACATGTCCTAAAAACTTCACCTTATTCAACCAGAATTCACACTTAGACAACTTGGTGTACAACTGTTTCTCCTTCAGAATCCCCAACACTTTCCTCAGAGGCTCTTCATAAGAATGGGAGTAAACTAGAATGTCATTGATGAATACAACAACAAACCGATCCAAGAAAGGACGGAAGATCTTGTTCATATAATCCATAAATATGGCAAGAGGATTCGTCACTCCAAACGACATCACAAAGTACTCATAATGCCCATACCGAGTTTGAAAAGCCGGCTTCAGTATGTATTTGTCCTTCACCCATATCTAATGGTATCCAGACCTCAAGTCTATCTTTGAGAATGCTATTACTCTTCTCAACTAACCCATCAGGTCATCAATTCTTGACAATGGGTACTTATTCTTGATGGTAATCTTGTTCAACTGTCGATAATCTACACATAAGCATGAAATACCATCCTTTTTCTTCACCAACAACATCTGGTGCTCCCTAAAGGGAAATACTTGGTCTGATCATCTTCTTCTCTAACAACTCTTCCACCTGTTTCTTCAACTCAGCTAGCTCCATTGGCGCCATTCTATAAGAAGCTATCGACACTAATTCCGCTCTCGAAACCAAGTCTATAGCAAACTCCATCTCTCACTGTGGAGGTAAACTAGGTACATCCTTAGGAAAAACTTTAGGAAACTCTCTAACCACCGTCACAGGATTTAGGTCCAAGTTACCCTTGATTTCTCAGAAAGACAAGATCATATACCCTTAAGCTCCCTCTTGCAAAGAAGTCTGAGCTTGGTTGGCAGTGATAAATCCAAAATCCTTGAAACTAGGAAAGATAAGGGATTTTTTGGCAAAATCGATCAGGATATGGTTGGAAGATAACCAATTTATCCCTAAGATCACATCTAAATCTAATAATGGAACGCAAATCAAGTTGACCTTGTAACTACGTCCACTAACAACAATTGGACAATTAACACAAACAATAGAAGTTGTTATAGGAGTAGCGGTTGAGGTAGAAACAAGCAAGTCAAAAGATAAAGGACAAGTGGGTAACTACAACTTCTCCACACCCTCATAGGAAGTGAAAGAATGCGTGGCGCCTGAATCAAACAGCACAGAGAAGAGATTACCAACTATTTCACACTCGCCTTGTATCAGATCATCAAAACAGAAGGCTTCTACCCCACTCATAGCAAAGACACGACCAACTACCGTGGGCTTCACAGCTCTCGTGGCATTCATGATAGACTCTGCCTTCACCGGGGCTCCACAATCTTTGGTAATATGGCTGGGTTTCTGACACTTATAGCATACATTACCCTTCAGGGGCACTGACTGATATAATGTGGCTCTCCACACTTGAAGCATCGAACTTCCTACGATCCAATTTGAGACGTAATTGAGGAACGACTTTGAGAAACTAAAACTCCAGACTGCTAGGTTCTAGAGGACTACTGTTGTCCCTACGGCTTGTTGTAAGGCTTCTTCTGCTACCCTCTTCTTCTGGATCTAGACGATCCACTATTATGAGTCCTCACCACTTGAGTGCCAGACTCCAACCACTCCATTCTCTTGGACTTCTCCACAAGTGTGGGGAACTCCCTAATAATCATGAGGACTATCATCCTCTTTAGCTTATGCCTCAAGCCTTCTTCGAACTTGCGGCACCTCCACTCCTCGGTGATCGTTTGTGAGTAAAATCAAGCTAAGTATTCAAACTTGCTTGCATACTCACTCACGGTCATGTTCCCTTGGTACAACCTCAAAAACTCCATCTCCTTTGCGTGCTTCGCACTCACTGAGAAGTACTTCTCCAAGAAGCATTCCCAAAAGCTCACCCAGGTGATAGCTTCACCCTAGGCCTCCATCAACTACTAGGCCCCTTGCCACTAGTACTCCGCTTCACCAACCAACATGTATGTGGCATACGTGAATTTTCGATCATCCGGACAAGCCATAGCCTTGAAAATCTTTTCCATCTCTCGCATCCACATATCAGCTGCATCTGAATCTGACTCACCCTTGAACTGGGGAAGGTCACTCTTTCAAAATTCAGCCAACCGCTGAAACACAGAGGCACAACAACACGAGCAACTTCAGCAATGGCTCGGGATAACTCCAGTTGTGCCATAGCAGTCTGATGCTACTGAGCCATGGCAGTCTACTGCTAGGCAACAATATTCTGCTATTAAGCCATAGTAGCAACCATCGTCTCCATGGGTTTAGCGATCTAAGAAAAATCAACTAGAGGTGGTGGTGGGTTAGATCCCTTCATCGAGATCCTACAAAACCAACCACAACCAAAAACAACTAGCTCATAAGCCATTCAACCAAGATCACTTCTCTCATGGAAGGACCCACACCATCACAACACAACTAAAACAATCACCATACATCACCATATCAAAAGTACACAACAAAAGCATATGGAACCTATTTCCTATAGGTTCACCTAAAAGACACGACTAGCTTTGAAACCACAAATGTAATGACCCACTGTTGCTATTGGACAATGCTACCATTCTTTCTTTTTATTATTATATATGATTTAATGAAACTTTAGCTCAATTAACATACAACTGATATATCATCATCAACATGTACACATACATAAGAGACCATCTGTCTCAACCAAGATTAACTACGCAATATATGTACGGATCAACGATTTGTAAAACATATATATCAATGCCACAATCCAACATATATATCAATAAAGGAGAGGGGATATAAAACACACTCTCTAAAGCTGGTCAAGCTATAGATCAAATCCAAAAAGTAAAACAACTATCAAAAGAATAACAAAAGCGAGACTGTGATTCATCACATCTCCTTGTCTCTAAGCCAGCAACTCCACCATCAACTCTAAATAGTTGGATCAATAGAAGGCTCACCATCTACTCCTACATCAACGATGCAATCATCACAGGCACAAAACACACGTGCAAAACAGTGCAAGGTTAAGCTTACATAAAAGAACATAACATATAATCAAGTGAAAATAGCTAACAATAAAATCATACTTGTCCATCAAAAAGGGAACATACACATCAATCACTATATAAATCGATGTCACCATCCACCATGCCAATTCATGAAGACAATACTCTTAAGGGATTTACAACATTTTGAGCAACCAGCATAGACATACTCCTTAATATAGCACCAACCACGGCTATTGGTGAACACCATAGCTCTGACCTATGGATAGAATCAAGTGGTTGATTAGGATAGATATACATGTCTAGTGGCTCATCATGACACAAGGCTTACAATGACCTTGGCCTCCTATGGAATTGCCTATCTACCTATCCCCTAGGTCCTAGGTGCAATGACCCCCACTAACCTTTCCGACATTAGGTTAGAGGTCCGTCTGAGCCTTAGCTTCTGTCAACCAACCAATTCACATGCCTACTTATAACACAGTCACCACTGCAGACTCATGCATAAATGCATGTACAACACCATCCACCATCAATCCAACATCAACGATTTAATAAAATTCAACAACAACAATTCAACAGAATGCAACAACAACACCATGTGGGCTCAATTCAGCACCTCACATGGACAACAACCGCCAATAACCCATGTAGGCTCAATTCAACACCTAACATGGCGAATAGGTTAGGCCTTACCAAAGCAGCCTACACCTCTTTAGGATTTCACCAACAAATCCTCTCAACAATAAGTGGAGGTCCTATCTAAGCAACATTCCACTTCAATAGCATATCAAGATTCTAAAATCCTTTCGAACAACAACATCACAATCCAACAACAACAAAGCTCACACACATCCATTTCACAACAACACAATAACCTAAAAAATCAAGCATACGAGCTGAATATATCTTTCTTTTGAAGCTAAAACATTTCCCCAATGTTCCAAAAGGTCACACCTAACATTAAACCCTTTGTAATCAACTACACTTCACTTTTTCCTTGGACTCAACCCTGATGGGTCCATGCTAAGCGCCACAAAATTGACGCTCAAGGCCACTACAATAGAGAGAATCAAGCCTTTTGTCGCTTGTTTACCCCTTGGCAATTGCACCAAATCGCATTTATAGCAAGGATGAATAAGAGTATCATTCCCACAGAGACTTGACTCAATTCCTTGAAATTCCTAGTTTTACCACTATTTAGATGCTTAAATGGAATTTTTAATCTACCTCTAAACATGCAAATTTTAGCTTTAATATTAAAATTATAAAACTAACAATTTTTCTCTTTTTTAGAATTTTAGAAAATAGTAAAATTAAAGAGGATTTCTCGCAAATATAAAAACTATTGGGGGTTTAGTTAGCCTAAATATCCATCTCATACTCTAAAAAGATTATCTATTCAAATTCCAATTAAGTTTCAATGTTAAGAAAAGTCTATACAATTACTTATTATTCAATCCCTCAAACCACAAGCCTAATTTCCATAATCAACCCCTAATCCCTTAGGCAGTTCAATTGCAAAAATTGCATTAAGAACAAAAGCTCTATTTTTCTCTAATGAAGCAAATCTCATTCCTGAAATATGTCTCATTAGGTACTTGATTTCAGTTTAGAATTCAACTAGTATTTTCCAATCACCAATCGAACTCTTAAATCATTCAAAGGTTGATCAGGCCAAAGAAAGTATTAAGTATAGAAGTCGAATACTAACATATCACATTGGAATTCAAATAAAAACAGAGTATAACATTTACATTGAGATATCAATCTAACTAACCTACACCCCAACAACTAAGAAACTAGCCACTCATAATCATCTTACAATCCCCAAATGAATTTCCTTGTAGTCTTAATCTTCAAAGCCTTTGGAAAATGTCTCCAACCCTTTAGCTCCCCTTCACTTCATAACAGAGTTCTCTAGAAATGACCAATCTCCTCAATTCTTCTAAAAGGTCACTTTAAATAAGGAAGACTTCTCATTAATGTACGCTTAGTGCTCTGCTTTGGGCGCTGGGCACCCTTTAAGTACTAATTCGAGGGGTCTCTGGTGGTTGGGCACTAAGCCCCCTGAGGTGGGCGCTTAGCCCTCTAACTAGAAACCTTTCTGGCCATTATGTGCTTAGCCCTTTGAAATGGGGGCTAAGCCCTCAAACTTAACTTTGATTTTTCTTAACAAACTTGGGCTGGACCTTCAACTCATTGGGTTCTTATCTTGAGTTGTCCACAAAGTTGTTGTTGGGCTTTTAATCTACACAAAATAACATAAAAATAAATAAAAACCATATATATTCACAAAATAAAGAGAACTTAATTTTATTAACTTAGTTTGCTCAAAATATATCTAAAACTTAACATTTTATAAAAACTTAACCATAAAAACTTATAAATTATAAACAACTTTTATCATCTAACATCGCTCAGCGCCAGAATTCTGTCACTCAGCACCAACCTACCAAACAACATTCTGTCATCCCACACTTAGTGCCAAGAAATTGGCGCTCAGTGATAATTACAATCTTTACAGTTCGTAAGAAGATGACCCAAGGTCATTTTTGACACAACAATCAACACGAAGCATATCAAAATACTCCTTGTTACTTCTAATACCTTTTTAACTGATTACACGACAACAAAACTTCAAGATCTCATTCCAAACCCATTTTTACCAAAATTCCATCCCAAACCCATTTTCATCAATATTTTCATCACAACTCAACACTCACCTAGATTTCAATCAATCCAAGGCACAAAATCAATACAATCACAGATATCAAACCAAAAACAAAGATAGGTAAGCTTCCCTTACCTCTTGGAGTCTCCAAAATTTCAATTAATGGAAGAGGAGAGAAAAGGGAAATGGAACCCTTGAGCCAAATCAAAGGGAGATCTCTACAATCACAACACCCACACCCAAAATCCATCAATATTTAGTAGTAAACTCAGATTCAAACGAAGTTTTCCTACATCCTCAATAGATTCCCATGGAAAATCATGAGAGAAAGGGAAGAACTCACCAATTTGAGGCAACCGAGATTTTATACAATAAAATAAGAAGGAGAAATAGGTCTTGGATCAAGCCTTAACCTTAAGGAGAATTGGGAATGTCTTGAGAAAATTTGAGATGTTTCTACATGTGCTTGGTGAACAAATAGGAGGAGAAGAGGGGTTTTGGCTCTTAAAAGGAGTCACGGGCTCTAAAAGAGGTCTTCGGCTCACCAAGGCCCAACTCTCCCTTTCTAACACCCTAAGGCCCAAACTGACCCAAAATCACGACTACTCACTAAACCAACTGAATTATCATTGATGAAGACATTGGCTCAAACAACATTTTTCTCAAATTCCACAATTCAAACTAGAGTTTCCAAGCCAACACAACATAAAATAGCAAACACACATCTACAATTTATTTATTAACTTCTAACTACAAAACTAAATTTAATTTCCACTTTTAAATTATTAAATCACTAATTCACACATTAGGAAAACACTGGTGTTACAGTTATCAACAATTTAACCCATTTAGGCATTCAAGCATAGAAGGACAATTAGGTTGTTGCTTAGGATTAGTAAATCAAAGGTAGAAAGGGGTCGTTGTGTCACCAAAATTTCAATAGTGTCTTCAAATAAAAAGGAAATAAATACACTAGGTAAATTTCTATTAAATGTAATTTAAAATTAAGGAATAGAAAAAAATAATGTTTAGAATAAATTGAACATTTCAAAATTTAAATTTAAGGCTAGGGAAAGGAAAATAAAGTTAGGAGATTTGCAACAAGTACAAAGTTTGAGGATGTTATAGTTTCATGTTTAAATTTAAAGATTATATGTTATGAATTGTGAATTATGACATTTATAGTGAACTTTAATTTTTACTATTATGATGTTATGAATATTATGTTATTTTTGTTTAATATTGCTTAATAAATTATATTAAAAAAATTAAAAATATTATTTAATTATGATCAATTCAACAATGGTTAGACCAATGAACTTTAAACTACTATCTTCACTAGTTTAATGGTATGTTCAATTTTAAATTAATAACCTTGCTTACACGATTTGGATGCAATAAGATAGTTATCCTGAACATGCAAACCCTTGTGGCCTAGTGAGTGATTGAGTCTATTTGATGATAGGGGGTTGTTATTCCCACCTTTTTTTTGCTCTTTTCACCCTTTACTTTTACCAAAACGTAGCCAATTACCATTTTATTCTCACTTTCTTCAATGCAATGGAAACATGTTTCCATTGTGTACAATACACAACGAAAATGCATTTTCGTTATATATAGTTTTGAGATACACAACAAAAATGCATTTTTGTTGTGTAACTTTGATACATAACGAAAACACATTTCTATTGTGTTAATTTTTTCCAAAAAATTAATTATGATATAATTTGTCCTTTTTAATATTAATCGTATTAATTATGATATAGATTACCATTTTTAATTGAAATTAAATTAATTACGATACAATTTATCCTTTTTAATAGTAATCGAATTAATTATAATACAATTTTTTTAATTGAAATTGAATGAATTATGATAAGTTATCATTTATAATAGTAATCAAAATAATTATGATGTAAATTTCTCTTTTTAATTGTAATTATAATACCCTCACTTTTACTTAATTAATTAATTTTCTATTTATTCTGTATTTAATATTGAAAAATCAGAAATAAATCTAAAAATTTTGATCCCCACGATTAAACTCAGAATATCAAAAACTATCTAATCATGATTTTTAATAATTTTTCCGAGTCGAAGCTTAGAGAAATTAGAAAATAACGATTTTGTCCTTATTTCTCAACATTAAGGACTAACATGAGAAAAATTTTCAATTGATATTAAAATGTCAATTTGAATTTAAAATCATGTCATATATATTAAAATATAATTTTAGGAATTTTCTGAAAATCTTGTGCAAAGTGACCAAAATACTCCTAGCTGTTAGATAAACCAAACTAGTATTGGTTTGACATTTAGAAATAATGAAAATAAAATTTTTAGTATATTTCTAGGTAAAATATGTAATTTTATAATTTCCATAAAAATTTGAACATTTATTGAATTAAAATGAATTTAATATGAATTTTCTAAGCTTAAGAATACAAAATATATATATTTAATTCGAAATAATTAATAAAAAATTAAAATTTATTTTTGATGAAAAATAATACATTTGTATAGATTTATATTTAAATTAATTATTTTGATATTAACAGTTAATTTAATCAAGTTTAGGTAATTTTATCAATACCGACTAACCCAATTATAGGAAAAATTTATACTGAAAATCTTTGGGACAGCTGATAGCCCACGTTATAGCCCTATAAATAGGTGATTCACCACCTAAATGAAATATGTGTCCCTAAACTCAATTTACCAAAAAAATTAAAATTTGAAATAATGCATCATGCATAATCTCACACATGGACACCTAGGCTCATCTTTTCTCCTATAAATAGCCATCATTTGGAGCTAAAATCTTTATGCCCTTCCTCTCTAAGCTGGACGGCCACTTCTTCGTAGCCACTTTCCTCCATAATTTTTTTTTCTTACACCAAAATTCTACTAGTTTTCATCAAGTTTCCATTATAGAAGTTGTGCACCAACAATTCTCTGCTCTTCAAAAACTATCCTAGAGGTAATGGGGGGAGTGGGGTTTGTTCTGAATTTCAATTACTTTGCATGTTGTAGTTTATAATATTTTCCTTGAGGGATAGGGTAGATAAATAATACTCTATATAGAATCTTTTTGATGTATATATTGGGCTTGGTAGTATATGTCTTTTGATATACTTTTGTTTTTTTTTTTACTGTTATGTATTACTCAACCATGATGTACAGTTTGATATATATATATATATATATATATACAAGAGATTTTATCATTTCACTTCTAGTTTCAAAATCTTTTAAATTTAGAAATTTTCTATTATAAAATCGAAAAAATTTTACTCACATTTTCATCAACTCAACATAATAATTAAATTAATACGAATTATATTTAAAATTAAAGGAGTGTTACAGTAATCAAATTAATTATCATATGTAACGTCGTGTTTTCTTAATATGTGATTTAGTGCTTTAATAACTAAAAGTGAAAATATGATGTGTAATCTTGGTGATTAAAATGAATAAATAAGTCGATGTTGTGTGGTTGTTGTTTTGTGTTGTTTGTCCTGGAATTCCTACCTGAATTTAAGGAATTGGTGGGAAAAATGTTCTTGAGCCAAAGTGAGAATGATGGTTGTGTTTATCTAGGTTATTGAAGGAAATAACAGTGTTAAGCCGGTTGTGGGTCTTGGGGAGTGGTTGGATAGACCACCTAAAGCCTTGTGAGGCCCAAGAAAGTTTAAAGACCACCTAAAGCCTTCTCCTCCCATTTTTCCCACTTTTACAAAACCAAACTCTCTCATTCTCTCAATCTCTCTTAAAAACCCACTTGTTGCCTTAATTCCGTGTTCTTGTGTTGAACAGGGTAGATTTATTGAAGGGTTGGCTCAAGAGTTTGTTTTCTCACATTCTCCTATTCCCTTAAAATCGAATTCAAAAGCTCTAAGAGGTAAGGGAAGCTTATATTCGTTGAATACTTGTTGTAGGAGTGTGGTAGTATGTATATGTTGAAAATGGGTTGCTAATTTCGTGGCTGATTTCTGTTGGAATGTTGTATGGATTGTTAAATGCATTGAGTATGTTGTTGTGGACCCTTGTATAGTTGTATTTGACCTCTGTGAAGATGGTTTGGGGTGTGAGTGAGTAGAAAGTTTGGATTTTTGGGTTTTTTTCGACAAGAGTTGTTGACTCTTTCATCTGATAGTCGCTAAGTGAATAGAACTCTTGTTGAGCAAGAATGTCCCTAAGACTGAAATGAGGCTGTCGAGTTGGTGATTCGCTGAGCAACCCATAGCATTGCTGAGTGAGTGTTCTTGAGTTGTAGTGATGGCTGATAGTAGGAGGAATTTGATGAGCGAAATGTAGTTAGCTAAGCGAGTGTTCATGGAAATCTGGAAATTTTCCAAAAGAGCGTTCGCTGGGTGAGTAAGAGGTTAGCTGAGCGAGTATGGATATCCCAGAATGTCTGAGGGCAATTCGCTGAGCGAGTATTGAACTCGTTGAGTGAATTGGGGCCCTGGAGTGCTGTTACTCTCTGTTGTAAGTGTGTCGTTGGGCGAGCGCTATGTTTGTTGAGCGAGGAGTGTGTGTAGGTTTTGACTACTCTCTGGAAGTGGCTAGTCGCTGAGCGAGTAGGTGACTCATTGAGCGAATTGCTATTGATAGAAATTTGGAAGAAGTCCCTAAAAAAAATTCATTGAGCAACCCCAGCTGTCGCTGAATGAGAGACCCTGGAAACAGGATGTTCAGTAAGAGAGACTTATGGTCGCTAAGCGAAAGCCTTCGTTGGGGAAAGTAGACCCTCTATAAAGTAAACCCTCGTTGAGCGAGCATATAGACCATTGAGCGAGTAGGGTAGTTTGATGTTGAGATGTATTTTCTTAGTTGTTTAAAACATGGTTAAGAAGGGCTCCTAGTGTGAGTCTAATGTGAGAATGGTTGAGAATGTAATATGAGTGGTACGTTACTCGAATAGGACCTCCACTTGTTGTGAATAAAGTTGTTGTGTGAGATTTCTCATGAGGTATAGGCTGCTTGGATAGGGCCTGCACGAGGTAGTAGTTGTTGGACCACGTGTGGTGCTGATGGAGCCTATGTGGTGTCGTGTTGCCTTATATATATACATATATATACATACATATATTGACTAGTTACTATTGAGTTGATGTTGTGTTGTGATACATGCATATGTTGACGGCTGAGATAGTTAATGATGGACCTCATGTCGTGATGCGAGTAAGCACATAAATTGGTTGGTTGACTGGAGCTAATGACTCAGATAGGGCTTCCAACCTCGTGCTTGGATAAGACGTGGGGTCGTAAAGATGGGCCATCAGGGATGAGTGGATAGGCAAATTCTGTAGGCAGCTAAGGTAGTGCAAACCTTGAGTCGCGGTGAGCCACCACCCATATACACTTATCCTGACACACCACTAAGCTTGTCCGTATATCAGAGTTTTGGAAATCCCTAAATGAGTGTTGGATCTTCATTGTAGGGGATAAGACCTGGCTGATCGTTCGAATTGTTGTGAATCTCTCGAGAGTCGTGTCATCATGCATTAACATAATTGTGGTGAATTGGTCATAATGTGGGGTTTTGAGTTGAGAACTCCTTACTATATGAATATATGTCACATATATATGTACGTGGATGTCGAGAACTCTTGATATATGATGGTATGCTATTTATTCGTGATTGAAAGTTGGGAATTGTGAATGATATCTCTAATCATGCATGTTATGTCGTTGTTTTAGTAAGCTTACCATTGCCTTGTGTTTTTGTTGTGGTTGTTCTATTGTTGCTATTGTGTTGGTGTGACTGTGATGATCACGTCCTATGGTGTGGGAGTAGATGGCAAAGCTTCAGTGGATCCGATTTCTCAGAGCTAAAGGTGGAGCTACAGGTTGGAATGGTGTGACGCAAGGAGTCGCGCTCTTGTTCTCTTTTGTGGTGTATCTTGTTTTATTCTTTTGCGTGAAGATGTATAGTGTGACTAGCCATAGGGAGTGTGTTTTGTACCCCTTTTCCCCGTTGATGTATATTTGATTTTTGTTATATGGCTATGATGTTATCCCCTTATTCCTTTGCTCTTTGAAAGTTGTAAAGACTAGTATGTTGGTGGTAAGAGAGATGAATAGATCTATCAGGATATATGTATTTCTATATATATATATATATATATGTCTTTAATTCATTTATGCTTATATGAGAATTAAAGAGGATAATAGTGTTGTTGAATAAGGGTAGTTGGGTCGTTACATCATACACTTTTAAAAAATATGCGATACAAGTTACCATTTTTGATAATAATTGAACTAGTTATGATGTAATTTAATCTTTTTAATATTCACTGTATTAATTATAATATAAATTACTATTTTTAAGTGAAATCAAATTAATTATGATACAATTTACCCATTTTAATAGTAATCAAATTAATTATGATATAATTTTAAAAAATATATGAGACAAGTTATCATTTTTAATAGTAATCGAATTAATTGAAAATTTGCATCATAATTAATTCGATAATTATTAAAAATAGTAACTTGTATCGTATATTTTTTAAAATTATATCATAATTAATTTGATTACAATTAAAAAGAAAATTTGCATCATAATTAATTCGATTATTATTAAAAATGGTAACTTGTATTGTATATTTTTAAAATTGTATTATAATTAATTTGATTACTATTAAAAAGGGTAAATTGTATTGTAATTAATTTGATTACTATAATTTATACATATTATATGTGCTTATTCATTAGTTCAGATATGTCAAATCGTCTTTTACTAAGGATATTCATTAATTGATATTAAGAACTAATTTCTTTCAAAAATTATAAAATTACTTAAAGTGGTTTTTATCAATTTGAACAAAATATTTATTTTACACACAATTTTAAATCGAACAACCATGATTAACATATTTTTAAATAGTCCAACTATCTATTTTTTTTTTGCATTGTATTTGTCAAATGTCAATTATGTAACCAACTGGAATTGAGTTTAGCGAAAGGGGTTAGTTCCCTACAACATGGTAAAGTAAGGTTTGAATCTTCGCTGGAAGAAATGCTTACAGTTAGTGTCTAGCCTTGTCTTAAACAAGACTTCCTCCAAAAGAAAATACATGTGGAAAACCAAAAATAAAAAAAAATGTCAATCATTGTAAATGATATCTAACAAGCACAACTAAAATATACTACAATATACTACCAAGTGTGCAGATCAACTGGCAAGTGGTTGTTCCAGCTTAACCAATAGTCTCAAGTTCGAGTCTTGGGTACGTACGCAGCTGTGTTAAATGCTTTGAGGGAGAACTTTGCTGCTCATAGCAATCCTACCTGACATGAGTAAGATTGCATCCTATGGAGAATACTTATAGTCTCTACCAAAAAAAAATACAATATATCTCTTCTTAAGTAAAATTTTAAAAGACAGAGCCAACCAATTAATTGGTTCAATTAATCAAATTATGAAATGTGTCTCCAATTTATTCTTATATTATAAATATGAGTTCCCGTTCTTAACCAAAGACATTTTTAGGAATTTTTCTTCTTTTCATTAAGTTGTGTGACTTCTATTGTGTTGAGTATTTAAATTTATTTTTTATTTATAAAACCTTTATTTCCTTTCAAATATTATTACTTAAATTATAGTTTCAGTTTGATTTAAATTGTAAATCTTGATATACATCAAATTAAAGATATCTTTCTTTTTAGATAAATTAAATTTTAAGATTATTTTAATCTTAATCTTAATTTTAATTTTAATTTAATTTTTAAACTTTAAATTTTAACATACCCTATTAATAAAGATAATGTATCTTAATTCAAATAGTTTATTTCCATTATATCTTCCTCTTTTTTTAAAAAAAAAATTATCTCTCTTTAATTTATTATTATTTAATATAATAACATATTTATTATTAATAATAAAAATATCTATTATTCACTTTAATTTATTTTTATTCATAAATTTTATCTAAATTATTTCAAAATGCTCAAAGGAAAAAATTATTAATTCATTTTTATTATATTATCAGGTAAAAATTAGTTCAAATTACCATTAACTAATTAAATTAATCGAAAGATAACTCAAAAGTATCATGGGTACTAATGCCGATATCATCTGTAAACATTTTGTTGGTAAGAAGAAAAACATTAGTTTTTGTCCAAAGTAACAACATTTTACCTTTTGGGTTTAGGGTTTAAGGACAAATATTACTTTTAAGGAATATACTACTACCAATCCTTGCACGTGGGCCTATCCTGTTCCTCGTACATACCTACACTGTTGAATGCAGCTTCAACACAATTAGCCACAAAATCAGGACGTGGTGGGGGATGACTAATCCATTCAAAGGGTTTTGCAGCTCTGATGAGCCTAATGATGCGATTCACTAGCTGTACTCACATGCGAGTGCTAAGATCCGAAACATAGAAGACCCTTCAACTTAATTTTCTCGCCACTAATTCCATGTTAAATACCTACTGCTTTAAGCCCTCCAATTTAAATTTTTAGCCACTAATCCCGTGTTATCTCCTGCTTTAAGCCCTTCAACTTAATTTTTTAGCCACTAATCCCATGTTATCCCCTACTTTTAGCCGCCCAACTTAATGCTATAGCTGCTAATCCCATGTTAATTATTTCCTGCTTCAAGCCATCAGGAAAACAAAAAAAAATCTGCTTTAAGCCCACCCAACAATTAACTCCTGCTTTAAGCCCTTAACTAAGAGGTTCATTTGAACTTTCCATATTTTAGAAAAATAAAAACAACAAAATTTTCAAATTTTAAAAATATAAATTAAAGAAATATATTCAAAAGAAAAATATATATTACCTTTGTTAACAATTGCCA
Organism: Spatholobus suberectus; assembly: GCA_004329165.1. Taxonomy (NCBI): domain Eukaryota; kingdom Viridiplantae; phylum Streptophyta; class Magnoliopsida; order Fabales; family Fabaceae; genus Spatholobus; species Spatholobus suberectus. The sequence continues at coordinate 43,683,145 of CM014732.1, forward strand.
AATCATGTGTCTTGCGAAAGAATAAAATATAATAAGAGATGTTTTATTGTTAAGAATAAGAATATCACTTTTATTATTGAATAAATTAAAGTAATAACTTTTAAAATTACTATATAAGAATAAATTAAAAATGATAATTTTTAAATTGAGGAGCATATTACGAAAATAAATTACATGAATTAACTATTAATTTGATATGATGTATCAAAATTCAAAATTTATAAATTTCTAATGCACAAATATATAAAATAGTTTGAATTACCAACCGAATAAATTAAGATTGATAAAAGTTTAAGGAATGTTATTTGGGAAAATAAAATATAAAAAGGATATGTTCAAGAAGCTGTGTGACACATTAAGAAAAAGTAGGTTGAAAAAATTTCTCCCTCTCAAGAGTATACATTCAAATTTAATTAATATATAAGAGTTTATTAGTAAATTATACATAAAACTATACATTTTGTATAAAAAATAAATTTTATATAACGTTTTTAAAAAAAATCGGGGGTTAAAGTCCATCCTTGTCCCCCTTAAATCAGTCTACCAATGTATGTACACAACATTAATAACAACTAAGAATCAATAGGGTAATTATTTACTGGAGAAATATTAAACATTATTGATCTATTAAACTAATAACATGGATATTTCATATTTCGTAGAAGAGTTAATTCTTAAAATAAATATTAAAGTTCTATATATACTGATTAAATTTTGGTGCACCGCTCAATTAGCATAAGCCAGATCATAATTTCCTAAAATAGCAGTGCTTTTATAGATGTGAATGGTTATAGGTATTAAGGAAGAAGACACACTGATTTGATCGGATAATGAGTGGCTAAACTTGGAAGATGTTAGGAAGTGGTCTCTTTTAACTGAGCTTTATTTGTTTTAGTCTAAACCGAGAATTATTATGGAAAATATTGCCATTATATGTACTTGTTCTTCTTGGTCTGATGCTTACAGCCACATATCATCTTGTTGTACTTCTTCATTTATTGAAGTGTTTGGTTGCCTCGATAAACAATTCCGACCACAATTCTTTAAAGGTAATAAATTGTGATCACATTTTGTCGATTGAATTTGATATTTTCAGTAATTCTTTTCTATACATTAATATTTTTCGGTTCTGTTTAAAAAGCAGATAATGTCCATTTTTCGCTTCTAAATTGGTACTCATATAATTAATACAGGGTCAACCTAAAGTTGAGTGAGGGCCTAAAACAAATTTTAAAAAAGATTTATTTACTTTCAATAAAAAAAGTTATATATTGGGCCTTTTTGTTAAAATATGTGACCATTTTGCTTTATTAAAACTAATAGTGAATAATTTTTTATTGGCGACCTAAAGCTTGAGTTTTAGTAACTTTATCTTTGGACCAGCCCTGAATTAATATAATTAAAAAATTAGAGGTTAATTATTACCCATAGTCTTATTGAGGGGTTAGTAAGTGTTATTAGAGGTTAATAAGTGTTTAATGTCAAAAAAAATTTAATTGTTATAATCAAACAATATTTTATACTAGGTGCCATTTTTATTTATATACTTCCTCCATCCCAAAATAAGTATCATGTAAGAAGAAAAAATGAGTCCAAAAATAAGTGTCATTTTAGCTTTTCAATGTAGTATTAATTATTTCTTTTCCATCTATACCACTTATAATATAAGTAGAATGTTGTTGTATTGCATTGTTTTCAACAAAAAAAATAAGGTTATAATTTTGTAAAATTGTTATTCTCTTTCATCTATTTATTAGCTTTTATTAGTTTGTATAAAAAAACCTAGGATGACACTTATTTTGGAACGGAGGAAGTAATAAATTTTTCTGAGTAATTGATACACATATTTAAATTGATTAAAGTTAACCAACAAGTTATTGGTCTGAGTGGAACTAGGCTCAGATCCCTTAAGCAATGTCTTAGATTTAAATCTTGTGGATGGAAAAAATGTAGTTGAGAAGGGATAACGTAGTTACAAAAAATTGATTAAAGTTATTTCACATTGATTCTTTATTGCTGCTTCAAAATTACACGTATCACTAAAAAAATCACATTATGATGGTTAGTCATTAATTAGACTTACTTCCATCATTATAGGTTTTTATCCGATAAAAACAAAATTTTATTATAAATAAGAATTAATATATTTTTAGTTCTTATAAAATAGTATGTTTTTTGTATATTTTTACGAGCCCTTTTAATCCGTACATTATTCTCCATTAATAATACAGTTATCATTGTTTGTTGACGTAAAAGGATTTGTAAACACTTTTAGTCCTTATAAAATCATGACCTTTTTTCATTTTAATTCTTAAAAAAAAAATTAATTCCTACATTTTTTAGGCACTAAAACAATGGAATCACGATTTAAATTATATAGATTAAAAGTGCTCAATTTTTTTATTTAATGGTAAGGACTATGCGCCAGCTTGTTACAGATTAAAAAGTGATTCTGATGAAAAATAATTTAGTGATTATATTTTAAAAATTTTAAAACAGTAGAGGCTAACTTATATTTTTTTAATAATTAAAAAAACACTTAAAAAATAGAAAGAAAAAGAAGCAATTGATTATGTGAGAAGCTATTCAAAATAGTTTCTGATTTTAATTAGATTTTATATTCTTTTTAGCTTCTGATTATTTTGAAAAAACTTAGCGATTTTACGACCATGGATTATTTTCTTAAAAAAAAGTAACTCTTACCAAAAAAAAACCTATACAAAACGAGCCCTATATTGCTAATAAAGAAAATATAAGGACTAAAAGTGGTTGTAAAATTTTGTAGGACTTGAATGAAAAGCAAACTATTTTGTAAGGTGTAATACTTGTGTTTTCATAATGTATAATTTAATGATTTAAATAATTAAAAGTGAAAATTAAATTTAATTATGCAATAAAAACGTAATTAATGATGTGTGTTTATTTGTTTCTGTTGCGTTGCTTTGGAAATCCAGTTTGACTTGTGGAATTTGAGGAAAATATTGCTTGAGCTAAATACTCCTATTGATGATATTTGTATGGGTATGGTAAGTGGAAGTGGCATCAGATCAGTTTTGGATCTTAGAAAGTTATTAAATAGTTATTGGGCCTTAGTGAGTCCAAAGTTTCCCTAAGAGCTCATATACCCTTTAAGACACCAAGTCTCTCCCCCTTTCATTTTGTCGCTCCCAAGTTTTAAAATGCTCTCAAACTCTCTCAACTTACCTCTTTTGAATTCCCAAGTGAAGAACAAGGTTTCCAAAACTAATCCCATTCTCTAGATTGTGTGAGAGTTGTGAAGTTGTCACCAAGTTTTCTCCACAAAGTTTGGCTCTAGGATTCTCCCCTCCTCATTCTTTTCTTCCAAAAGTTTGGATTCCAGAAGCTTCAAGAGGTAAGGGAAGCTTACACTTGTTGATTGTCTGATTTATGGATGTTGTAATGTTAGAATATTGCTTTAGATTGAACTGGGAACATGATTTGTATGAGTTGTGGTGAAGCTTTGGTGAAAAATGGGTTTGATGGTGAATTTGATGATTTGTTGTTGAAATGTTGCAATGACTATGAAATATGATAGATATGTTGTTGTTTGATATTGGGTGATGTCGTTTGACCTCTATGAGACTGATTTTGAGCGAGGTTAGGGATAAAAGTTTAGATTTTTGAGTTTTTCGAAGAAAGTCTCTGGTTCTGATTGAGGACTCTCGCTGAGCGAGAATGCCCCTAGGAGTATAGTAATGCTCTAAGCCTTGAACTTCGCTGAGCGACCCATGATGATGCTGAGTGAGTGCTCTCGACCCTATTGTAGTTAGGATGAGTGGAGTCATCCGTTAAGCGAATGTTCAATTCGCTAAGCGAGTAATCATATGAAATCTAGAAAATTTTCAAAATGTGGTTCACTGAGTAAGCAAGTGACTCGCTGAGTGAGTACAAGCATTTTAGAATGTTTGGAAGTGGTTCGATGAGTGAAGGTTAGCCTCATTGAGTGATTTCTTATTTTGAAAATTTTGGTGCTCCCTGTGGTAGGCCTCTTGCTGAGCGAGTAATGTGTTCACTTAGTGAGAGAAATGTTTTTGAAATATATTGCTCTATAGAGTTGGGTATTCACTGAGCGATCTTTGTTATCGCTAAGCGAGAGTTCCTAGAGACAAAAAAAGTGCTCTCTGGAGTTGGGTATTCGCTGATGTTGTTGAGCGAAAAATCTTTCATGGAGAAAAGTAATCCCTCTGTAAGAAGGTCTTCATTGAGTAGGTATACGGGTCACTTAGCGAGTTAGTTAGGCAGTATGTTACACCCGATTGAGTTTTAATCTGTGTTTCAAATGATTTTAAAGAGAAATCTTGGTGTGAGTTTTATTGTATATGTTGAGTATGTGGTTGAAGTGGAAGGTTGCTCGAATAAGACCTCCACATGTTTTAGATGGGAAATTGTTTTGAATTTCCTATGGTGTATAGGATGCTTGGATGGTACCTTACCTGTTGACTATGTATGGTGCTTAATTGAGCCTACATGGAGTTGTTTAGTGGTTGTTGGCCATTTGTGGTGCTAAATTGAGCCCACATGGTATTGTTGTTGAACCTTGTTGACTTATTGATGTTGAGGTGGTGTTGTTGGTGTTGTACATGCATTGCATGCATATGTTGGCAACTGAGGTAGCTAACGATGGACTTTATGCCATGATATGAGTAGGCACGTAAGTTGGTTGGCTAACTAGAGTAGACGACTCAGACAAGGCCTCCAACCTAGTGTTGGATAAGACGTGGGATAGTTGTAAATGGGCTTTTAGGGATGAGTGGATGGGCGATTCTGCAAGGGGCCAAGGTAGTGCAAACCTTGAGTCGTGGTGAGCCACCACCCACATACACTCATCCTGACAAATTACATAATTTTATTCGTATATCAGAGTTTGGTAATCCCTAAATGGTGAATGGCACGTGTCGTGTTGTTGTTGATGCCATCCTTGGTTAATTTCTCGATTGTTGAAAATCTCCTAAGAGTAGTGTCTATATGCATAGCATGGTTGTCAGTGTAGTTGAGTTGCATTGTAGTCATACATAATGAATTTGATTGTTGAATTTGAAGTAGGTGAAGGTTAATATTTACTGTGGAGAATGTATGCAAGTTCATTAATTGATGAGTATGATCTTATCTGTTGGTAATTTCATTGATTACATGTTATGTTGTTTTTATGTAAGCTTACCTTTCTTGTTGTTATTGTTGTTGTTGTTTGACTGTGATGATCACGTTGTTGACGTGGGAGCAGATGGTGAGGCTTTAGTGGATCCAACTGCTCAGAGTTGATGGTGGAGCTATTTGTTGGAGATGATGGAACGTGATGGATCACATTCTCTTTTTTGGGTGTTTCTTTTGAATAGTTGTTTTGTTTCATTTTACATGATGTATAGTGTGGCTAGTCATAAGGAGTATGTTTTTGTATCCCCCTTTGGGTTTTGTTGTTGATCCATAGGTTTTAATAAATCCTTTGATTTGTTTATTTGAATAGAGGTATTGGTTGAGATAGATGGGTCTCATCTTTGATATTTATATGTATATGTGCATACGCATACATGTGATATTGGCTTGAAGTCGAATGATGATCAATGTGATATTCTTCAAAGTGGTAGAGTAAAAACAAATATGTGATTTCAAAATACTCAAACGTAGGATATTTTATAAAATGAATTCTCTTTAAGAACTAAAGAGGTATTGTTGTTTTGTAGCGGCAACGGGTCGTTACATAAGGACCGAAATCATATTGAACCCATATAAATATTTCAGCTCTATACATTAATAATATGATGCATCGTTAATATAAGAAATTGATATATATATCCTAAGTGTATTATATTATTAGTATGATACATTATATTATTAATAAAGTAAATAGTCTATGTATTAATGGTATAAAAAATGTTTACATTATCATTTAATCACAAATTGGTGTATATGATAAGTTTGTTAACTTTTATAATGACTACATTAAAAATCATATCTACTATGATTTTTAATTAGTTGTTAGTATAAAACATTTTATTTTGAGCTTAAAAATTAAACTCTTAATCATAAAGATTGTGGTTAGGAGTTCAATCCCTAAGTCTGTGTATATGAAAGAACATCTATTGAGAAAAATCAGCCCCTTAAATAAATCTTTGTATCTCAAGGTGTGACACCCATCATATCTTTATTCTAAATGTCTTTCTTTTAGTATAATAATATTTATTAAATAATAATAATATATTGAATCAAAGTAATTAATTTAAAATATTTGGTGAGGTGTATATATATACATATATATAAAAGCAAGTTGCCAACATACTCAGAAAGCATCATAATGTCACACATACATAATATTATACATCTTGTCACCATACACTATAGTTTTTAAAAATACAACCATGCCAAATTGATGTCAGAAAATATTTACAAACAAAAGATCTTGACCTACTACATATATACATCCAAAATAAAAAGGGGTCCTACATTAGAGCAGTCAAACTACCTACCCTTTATCCATCCACCTATAACTATCTAAGACTCTACAAAGGTCCCGTAGATGGATCCTCTCTAGTGTCCTCCTTAGTAGTGGACTCATCGTCATCTGAATCATAAGTGTCATGACCATCGCCACTTTATAAGTAGTCTCTAAGAACATGTACATATGTGGCAAAGATGAACTTTGAAACCTCTTAGAATCATAATAACGAACAATTAGAGCTACTTAATTGTCGTCAATGATGTAGTCTAATGGAACAGAATCATGGGATAAAAGTGAAGAAGGTCGGGCTCTTATGTAGCTAAGAATAGTCGGAATCATCAATGATAAAGGTATACATAAGAATGTAGATGGTATCCAAAAATGGGGAATAACTAACATAAATTTAAATGTAATTATCTGTTGAAATGTGTTATCATCGAAATACAAATTATAAATCCACTCCCCCTTCTTTAAGAATTTAAGTGAAATCTTGCCTAACACCAATATCTCCTCCATATCGACCAACTGTCAGTAGTAATGTTGTGCCACGTACATACACATATAATGAAAAAAATAAAAGGACTAAGGTGATTTAATTCTTAAATCAGGAATCACAAATGCATTCGTAGGATAACCTATGCAAATAAGTCATAACAATATAATTAACTAATATTCTATATGTAGGGGTACTTGTGGCTCGACCTAATTTATAATATGACACAAATTGGCCCATACTCTACTTGATACTCATCATCAAGAAATCAATAACTTTGGGAAACAATTAGTGTAACGACCCAATTTCATCTCAAGAGAACTCGATCAACATAACCAACATTCTATTTTAGTTTGATTATGAAAATTCTTTAATTAATTTATTTATGAAAATGAGTAAGAATTTTTCGCAACTACAAATATTCTTCCATCAACCGGTGCCAACTTAGAATAAAATAACATCTACATTAATAAACATGTGATAAAAGAAGTCTTATTATAATCATAGAAACATCCACACTAATGTGTACAAACAAGATGCAATGCTTTGTACACTAACTCATATACAAGAAATTAAAAATATTCTAACGTGACATGTGTGTGTCAATACATGTGACCAATCTACAAATAAAACTCGAGAAAAGGGAGGGGGATATATATTAGGACACTCCCTAATCTAAGCTAGTCATAAGGACTAAATCACATATCTACAGGGAAATGATCCACTACAGATCTTATTCCCATAACTAAGGCTCTATATACATGGCGAGAGGAATGGCACAAGTTGCCTCTAATACCTTCACATAAAAAGGCCTCTCACCTCTAGGGGCATCCGGTGACGCCAAACCAAAGAAGCTATAAGGTCATTTAAAAGATTGAAAAGTCACTTCTCTGAGCTCCGTGAGGGTGTTTGGGTCTGACATATACACGAAGATGATACCCCCGTCTTGCCATCCATCAATTGTGGTAAGGTCTAGTAGGCGTCGTCCTTCAATGCTGACTTACGAGTTGGAAGAGATCTAAGGGTATAGGTAGGACTTTATCCATTTGCTCCCACGACAACAAATCATCGTGATCATCACAGTCATACACACACAATGACACACAAGCAAGGATAAGCTACCCAAAGGAGAATAATCATAACAATAAAAAAACATACGATCTATTAAACATACACTTAAGCATACACTCTACTATAATCACAAAGATTCAATCACTTCTATTATTCTTATTTACATCATAACCAAGTATGCAACTACAAACCATGATCCTAGACTCTCCATGAAAATCTAAGTTGAGCGACTAGTCCAGATATTCCTTAATCATGGTATAATCAATACAGGTGCCTTAACAAGGGTTAATAAAGCGGCACGTGGCAAAACTATTTAGGGAATATCGGCTACTGATCATGAGAACTAGTGCACTCGCCAAGATTTTCGTATAAGGGAATTGCCACCACGACTTGGGTTGCAAGGTCCCAGTCTCTTGTGGAATCGTGCCATTCATAATTCTTAAGCTTTCACACCCAGCTTGCACTTAGCTATTCCTGTGATATTGACACCTTCAGTATCACATGCTCACAATAATGCATACATGCATGAAAATTAATTCACCCTAAACAAACAATGATGGCATTTCATATCAATAATAACTTATCATTTATATCCTGATAAGTTTTAATTACCACTTTACAACATTTTAACATGTCATTAAGTTACATATATACACCACACCATGGATTCACCCAGCTTATCCTCAAGAAAATAACATCCTCATGTGTCACAACGCTGAGCCCTATCCAACATTGGCCAATTATCATGTGCTACACCAAAAAGCCTTATCCATCATTAGCTCTACTGTAGGATCCTACCCAAAGCGATCTTAATGAAGATAAGCTGAGATCCTCTCTTTAGGAGCACCTCATCAATTACAACGATGTTCTTTAAGTCTCTTATTACTTACTTTTGTTTAAAAACTACATTATTTATCTTAAATTCACTTAATTGGATGGAAAGATTTAGAGGAAACATTATTTTTATCCAATCTTATATGATAATTATAAGATTTACAATTTTGTTTTAAAATATTAAAATATCAAATTTAGATAAAGATTTAAAATTTTAAAATCATCATTTTTAAAAGTTAGGTCATGGGTTTCCATAAAACTTAATTCTTTAAGTTCTTTATAATTAAATTATTAAAAATTCCTTTTAAAATATATAAAAACAAAAAGAATGTATTTCCTTGAAGTTCATATTTAATTTTTATATAAAAAGATTCACAATTAAGTTTTTAGTTGTAAAAGCATGCCATTTTATAAAACTAGTAGAAGAATTATAAACTTTTACCAAAATAGAATCTAGTGGTAGCCAATTTCTAGCCTCAATTTTTAAATTCATTTTGAATAGGTAAATGATTTTTGCTTAACATGATCCATAGCTTGTTTAAAAGGACATTTTTGTCTATTTTTTAAATCATCCAAGATTACCTCAAGCAAAAATCTACAAATAAAGATACAAAAATAACAAAATTGTAAGGTCAAAACACCACGTTAGAAGACCAGCGAATCTTAAAAGTATCAAACCATTCATTTTCTGAACGTACACTTAAAAACCTTTCCAAAATGACCAAGATCATTAAACACAATGGTTTACACTATTTTCTATAATTTTTGAAAGTTCATATTTTTCAAAATCACTTCTAGTTAGAAAACAAGTACAACCTTCAGTTTCTTAGAAAGCTTATTGAGTCTAGTTTTTGGTCATTTTAAGAGTTTCAACAAATACACAACCGAATCTTCCAAAATCGCTTTTTAGTACAAACTACCAGAGTAGCATTTTCAGAAATCAATGACAACTTTCAAAAGGCTTAACTTTCTCATTTCTTAACTTTTTCATACGTTTCTTGAGTCTATTTTAGAGCAAAAACAACAAGCACTCAAAAATGTTAACCACAACTCAAGTTACAGTAAAAATAGTGAGTGGTGTCTAGATAGAAAACGAAAATAGCATCATGAACATTTAGCGTACCTTTACAAAAACGTTTTTTTTCATCAAGTTAGCAACTTTCAAAATATCCATGGAATTTATGAGTCATTAAACACACCAAACATAGTAGCACTATAACTAGAACACGCAAAGAGGATAGCTTTCCTTACCTCCAAAGATTTCACAAAATAAGGGCTTTGAGAAGAAAGGGTGAAATGGGTGGTTCTCTTTAGACTTTGGCTTGAACAAGCTTCAACAATGATAACAAATGGGCAATCCAAGACAACAAAACATCTTAGGTCAGTTTATGTTTTAAAAGAAGCAAGGAATACAATAGCTCAACAAGGTTCTTAAAGGAGAATGGAAGAAGAAGAATGAAAGGAGGAGGAAGACTTACCAAGACCAACTCTAGAACTCCTCTAGCTTCCAACACATTCTCACAATTAGAGAGATTTTTAAGAACAAAAGGGGAAGAAGCTTTAGAGCTCCACGGCCTAGGCTTTTTAAAGAGGAGGAGATGGTTTTAAAAATGTGGACCAAAGTCCTGACTTAAGTGACCAGTGAGGGGTAATTAAGTAATCAACAAATTCGGCAAATTAAGAAATAAAAATAAACCAAACTTCTTCAAGAAGCATTGGTTGCATGGTTTACTAGGAGAAAACAAGGGGTGAAAGGTGGTTTTAGTACATTAGGGTACAATGTGTAAGAGAAGTTGTCATACTTAGATTCAAACTAGGATTTGATACTTGGTTAGAATGGAACTAGCCTAGTTAACTTAGGAAAATAAATAGACTGTTTAGTTTATTTTGGTTTGGATGAATATAGAATTAGGAAGTAGAAATTTTAATTTCTCATACTGTTAGAGAAACATGTGGTCAAATACCGGAATTCATCAAATTAGGTTTAGGTTTTCTAATGCTTGAATCAAGTAAAACAATTTAATTGACTTTAGAATCAAAATAAGTTTATGACCCATTAGAACTTCTCTGGATAGGGCTAAACTGTCTCTGTCCAAGTCAGGCAGTCTATTCTCTTTATCTAATAGGTTTCTCGATAATTGGTCCTGAGCAAAAAAGAACAAAACCCAATGTTATGAATCTTTCGATAAGGAAAGCTATCAAATCAAGTAGAATGTAATCATAATAAATTTTAAAATTAATTATAATTAAATTCCATGATCCTGTACTGCACATTAACTGTATAGATAAATCCCTACTTAGCAAGAATATCACAGACTAGATTCTTGTAAGAACCTCTTTAGAAATTCAAACAAGAATAACAAGTATTTTTAATTTTCTATTTTTCACCAAAAATTAAAATTAATTCCTCTTATTAATTATTCAATCACTTAATTATGGATCAACATGCAGCAGATTTTACACTGCTAGCTTTCACAGTGTACCTCTGCACTGCTGAAATTCGAATAGGCTCAATTTCTGTAGAAAAATCTATAGAAATTTACACAAAGCAACTGTTTTTAATTGTTCATTTAAACTGAATTTGAATTTAATTTCTCTTTTTAAATTATCAACCACTTATTCACATATTATAAAGGACATGTCTTACAATTGGGAGCTTGTATTCCTTGTCATAACAGTACCAACATTTTTGTTCTCAAGAACTAAGCCATGCCAAGGCTTTTTCTTAAAGAAATATATACTCAACCAATCCTAATGAAGCTTAATAGTTGTTGGGGTTATCAAGCTAGTTTGTGTGATTTTCTCAGCTCTAGATTGTAATGCCTGACCGTTGGGATTTCACAACTTGATATCTTACCCCCAAGACCAAACGACGGGTCCTTGTTATAACGCACAATGTACTAAATTATAACTTCCCAAGTCTCATCACAACTCATGCCAACCATGCAAGAATCACATTTCCAAAATCAAGCCATATAACCTAGAGTTTCACAATTCACTACATTTTTTCCAGAAAATTTAACAGAGTCTCCTCTATAATTTGGTACATCCCACACACATAACTTTGAGGTATGGCAATCAAACAACAAAATTAACATCAATAATAGTACATATTGCATCAATCATCACTTTATATGTTTCTAATAACATATTACATATCAATAAAAATTAAATCATAATTTATCCCACATTGGCCTAAATGGCCGATCCTCCTAATAAAAGGGAAAGCTCGTGTTCAATTTTTGTTCGTCCATGGAATCATGTCTTATGGAAGGTTAGATATCTCTATTCTTTCCCAAGTCATCTTAGATTCATTACTAATTAACTAAAGCTTATAATTACTTGACAAGGTTATTCAATTGATCACTTTATTCCTAAAGTTTCAAAATATAAAGGTACTTACTATGTTATTTTTAAGTTAATCTCAATTATCCGTATCTATAGATATCACATTAACCTTAAGATTTTAATAACTCACCTAAGTAAAGTCTATCATATAAAACAATTTCTATTAGTAATTCTAAGTTCTATTGAACCTGGTCCTTAACATATTATTAGTTTATTAATTTTACTTAGTCTAATTCTTTTCTTGGTTAATTCTAGGCACTTAATTTCTTTTAATTAATTTAATCTGTCATTAATGAAACTATGAAAATTAACTTACATGCCTAAACTAATAGGCCATTCGACCATTAGTAGTAAATTTACCAAATTTCATTAGTTTTACTACTATGCTAATTTAGCGCGTCTAGGAATGTTTTGTTAGTTCTTTTTGTTGGTTCATTTCCTTTAAGACATTGAAATCACTCTCCTCACTTTTATACACTTAAAATTGTGGCTTGGGTAAGGTTCTATGGTCATGATTTACTTGTTCCTATTACTTGAACGAAATCCTAAATTAATTGATTAATTTAGTTCTTTTAATTATTATTCTCAAACCAATCTTAATTATGACCAATAGTTAATTTATTTAATATTCTACAACACCAATCCTCAACATAATCCATTGATAAAATTATCAACTCCTAGTCATTTATTTCCCCTCTTGACCGAGAGCTACACCAAGGTAATCAAGCCAAATTTTCATTGTTTTTTGTAACATCCTCAAATTTTATGCTTATGTTTATTTATTATTTATTTAATTGTTTTGAAATTTTGATCGGAAATCTAGATGAAGGTTTGGAAATTTTGAGATATTTAATTCAACTCGAAATGACCAATAGTATTTAGATTTAATAATAATCACTGTATTAACTCAGAGAAAGTTAAAAAATTAACAAGGATACTTTAAAATTGAAGAAAATTATATTTTAGACTTAAAATAATATCAAAAGGTTCCTAAGATATAAAAATAATTTTGGTAATTTTGAGAAAAATTGAAATTAATTATGAGAAATTATTTAAAATAAGAAGAGAAAAATTATGAAATAAATATCACATAATTTAAAAATTTAATGAAATAATATTTAAACTTAAAAATATGTTTAGAATATTATTTTATATTTTTAATAATATTTAGAGAATTTTTAGAATTTATCTAATATAGACTCAAAGTACCCAAAAATAACTTTTAGAACACAATCAATAACACTAAATGAACTCTAAAAATTACTGGGATTACCTTAGTGAGTATAGATGGGAAAAAAAGAAAAATCACAAAATAGAAAACTCTAGAAGCATTAATTAAAAATAAGTATATAAATAATTCATTTAGTGACACTATGTAAAAAAATATGCAATTCTTGTTCTTTTCTCTCAAATTTTTGTGACAACCAATTAGTGGGGGAACTAAATTAGTTACCTTACCATTAGTTAGAGAAAGAATCAAATAATTAGATATAATTCTAACAATTAGATTAAGTCTAATTACTAAAGGTTGATTTTCCTTAACCACACATAGGTGGGACAAGTGTCACAAACTAAGTGAAATAAAACTAGATTTTTTCCTCTCTCTTTCTCCCCTATGACCAGAGAGCCTCACACCTCGTCTTTCTGTTCATATTTTGTGAAACTTGTTCATATTAAACATAATCCATGTTTAATCAATTACTTAATTAGTTATTTTAATTTTGGGTTAGCAAAAGTATGAGAAATTTTTTTGAGTGTGTTTCATATTGTGTGCAATCGTCAGACAAAACTCTTTAAAGTAAATAAATTGTAAGTAAAACAGAATTTGGAAATGGAAGTAAAAGATAAGAAAACAAGTCACATCATATCATCATAAGTTAGAGCTGAGTACATAGGTTTCTAAATACATCTGAGTTAAATACAACTGAGTCCGAAGTGAAATACATCTGAAGTCATAAGTATAAGGAAATAAAAAAAGTACATAAAAAGACACCTGACCATCCCAATTATGTACATACAAAGTCGCTTGAGTCTAAATGATGAGCTTGTCCATTGGGTAACCCTGGAGGGGACCCAGCACTAGGTGAAGCTGATGAAGGTGATGAGTGCCAGCCATTGGCCATACCTACCTAACACTCCACTATTGAGGAGTCTACAGTTGACTCGGCCAAGACGACCTCCATAAGGGATCCTTTAGGGTCCTTAAGCACGGGTTGTACGACGAGAGGTAGATCCATAAATAGCTGCTTAGCGGGTGGTGTGAAAGCTACAAAGGGGGCCATAAATGGCATGGCAGGGTCCTCTAGTGGCGTTAACGGGGCAGAAGGAACATACTCAAAGTCAGGCAGCGAAATAAAAATATGTAAAATAATTATAATTTTGAATTGAATTGAGCTAACGAGCTGAACCAAGTTGTCTGCAAGCTTGAATTAAGTCGAGTTCAAACCATAAAGAAAGGTTCATATCGAACTCGAGTTGAGCTTCGAGCCAAGCCAATTCTTAACGAGTCAAGTCGAGCTTGGTTTAGCTCGACTCGACTCAATTCATTTCCAACCCTATAAGTAAGTGTGAGAAGGAAAATAAGTTGAACCAACTGAGTGGATAAACAAACCTTACTCATTACTAAGAAAAACATGTTCTTGATTGCTCAATGGAGCTTCAGAAGTCTAAATTTTATTGATTGGTAGCCATGTGACAAGAAACAATAAAATCAATGTACCAACTTTTAAGACGCTGTTATGGAGCAGAGGAGACAAAAATTGAAAAGGTCCATAACATGGGAGGCACATGCACTCCCAAAATAGGGGATAAAAAGGTGATCCTAACGAGGCCTTGATAGGTCAAGTAATCAGTCGCCTCATTGTAGTACCATATCCTCGCATCATCGTAATTAATGTGCATGTTGAGCAGAACCAGGAACGCAGCCATCGTCACGTATCAATCACAAATATTCATGCATTAAGGAAATAAGTAGAGGAGTGAGGCGATTTTGTTTTTAAAATCACTTTCACATAGATGGGAAGGCATCTTACCATCACACACAGATAAAACACAATTGACAATAGAGAAAAGGGGAACCTAGGGTTTGTCTAAGTTATAGCAACTACTCTTGACACTGTATGGATCCATACTTCCCATTGCTAATAGTATGTCATCATTAAGGAACAGAGCAACAACTTAGGATATTCATCGTTTGCTTAGAGGTATCCTTTCGCACCAATCCTAGAATGCTAATTAGTTGTCGAGGTTATCAAGCTTAATCAGGCGAATATCCCAACTCAAGAGTACTATCTTGGTCATTGGGAACTTCATTGTTCGACACCTTACTCTCAAGACCTCCGCAAATGGGTCCCTACCTTTCATTCCCCAGTGTACCAACTATAACTTCCCATGCAAGGTGTCACATCACTGCATGTCCCTCACATCACTTATACTTTATTTACTAATCACTGTCCCTAACACTCATAATTCAGACAGAGGTTTTTCTAGTCTCAGTACATTTGAGCACTAGTACAATCTCTACTTAATATCTCTGCCTCCTAATGCAAAGGTCGAGTTTTATCACAGTATAACGTATAGGGGTAAAAGCCAAGTATAATTTTAAGCAATCAAAAGAACAAACAGGAATTTAGCAATCTATTCGTCAAATATTGGTTTGTCTTAATCACTTTAAGCATTTAATTTAAGGACTAAACTCACCTACGGAAAATACTAAATTAACTAGTGATAATTTAGAATTGATCATTTAAATCTTTAACTTAAATAGAAACTTAGGAGCTTAATAAAGAGTTCAACTAGTTAATTAAAATTTAGTGTGTGATTAACCTTACGTTTTAGGTATTGAATTACTTAAGGTCCTAATGCCATCATTAATTTATTTTATTAATTTAACTTTGGTAGTTAGCCATGATTCAAAAAGAATTTAGTTAGACTAAGTTATTTGTCACTTGAACCAGGAAAATAAGCCCTTTAAAATAATTTATGAGGACTCTTTTTAATTGGATAAAACATAATATCATACTTCTTTTAAGAAAAAATATGTTTAACTTTTACTAAGAGGGTTCACCATTTAGTTTTAAGTACTTAAGAAAATGAGATTTTGCAAACTAAAGAAATGCCATATATTCTAGCTTAGAATAGACTTCCAAAGATAGCAAGTTTATGCCTCGGTTTTGAATTTTAATTTGGATAGGCAAACAACTTTTGTTTGACATGATCCATATCTTGTTGGAAAGGTATTTCTTTCTAGTTTCTAAATCATCAAGGATCATCTAAAAAAAAATCTACAAAAATAGATACAAAATAAAAAAAAAGGCAGGTCAGAAGAACCTATTAGAGGACTAGTAGCTCTCGTTTGTTATTTTTGCATCTTATCTCAAACTATCAGCAACCAAGACCATTTTTTTTGGAAAGAACATTAAATTTTTTTTTCCAAAAAGTCCAAGCACTCCAAAAACTAATGTCTATATGATTTATAGTGATTTTTCAAAGTTTACAGTTGTAAAAAGGCATTACCCGTTAGAAAAACGCATCACCTCTTGATTCTAAAATTTATTAAAAATGGTAAACGAAGATAAATATAGGTAAACTATGTATCCTTGAAAATCTTACTAAATCTACCTTTTTCAGGAAAGTAACTCCAAATTTTAAAAAGTGTAACTTCTTTGTTTCTTAACCTTTTCAATTCTTGTGCCCATTTTGAAGCTTTGTTGATGGGTAAAGATTCAAGCTTGTCTAAAGAAAGTAACTATCTTTTGAGTCCCCTTTGGAAGGACTTAATCAAGGGTTCAAAGAATGTCCAAGGTTCATAAAAGTCTTCCCTTTTTCAGCTTCTTATTAAGTTAAGAAAAGTTTACAAGCCTTAAACTTTGGTTCATAGATTTTAGGGTTTTTAGTCAAACTTTTACCATTTTATGACAATGTAATAACATAAATCGACATTAAAATGTAATAGCAACATTTAACAAGTACTTCCAGCCATAAAACAAAATGGGATAGCAGATCAAGAAATAAACAGCAACATAAGTGAAGCCAACAACAACAACAAGGAGAATTAGGAATAGAAGTAGCAAGAAAACAAAGTGCTAAGGGGTTGGGGGGCCAAACCCACCCAAAATCCATCTATATTAAAGAAAATAATTTAAGAACACCCCACTTGTGTGTGTTGTTGCTCTTAGGTTCCATGAGAAGGAAAGAAGAAAAATTTACATGTTTATGTTGTAAATGAATGATTAAGCTACTAATTATATGTTTAAAGATTGAAATTGAATGATAAAAATTGTTGAAGTTGAGCCTTATTCTTATAATGCCACAGTTTTATGTGATTGGTGGTAGATCTTGAAAGATTATCTTAAATTGCTAGTAGACCATGATGTGTATAAATTATTTGAATGAAAGCTTGAGTAATTGGTGGCTTATTAGTTTCGGTAAAAAAGGAAAAGGCAAGGTCCCATTTGAGTTGATTTTGTTGTTCTTGAATCTAGATATAATTATGCATAATTGATGGAAAAATAGTGATCCTTGAACCTTGTTCATGGATTTGGCCTCATGGTCCATAAAGGGATTTGATGGACTTAATTTTGTTGCTACTTAGAAGTATTAAAGGCCATGCTTGAATATGTTGATCAATGAAAGAAAAGTTATAATTTCTTAGACTTAAATGAGTTTGGCTTTATGAACATAAAAGGAAACAAAAATATGATTTGAGATTAGTTAAGATGCTTGATGAGAATAGGGAGCTTATGAGTTGGTAGATTGATGGAATAGCTTGAAATTAATTAAAGATAATGGTCTAGCTTGTAACCATTTGTATATGTCTTAGTGATTGGTAAGAAATAGTTGTGGAAAAGTAGTTAAAGAATATGTAAATCCTTAGTGGACATAAATTAAACTATATTTTGATACAAGTATTAACTCTACAAATAATGAAGTATAATATTCAAAGAATAGGTGTTAACTTAGATTATGAACTAGTTAAGGAAATGTATGATAATATGTCAATTGAAATTGTTTTCTAAAATTAATATTCTTAAGATAAAGTTGAGTACAAAGAAAGAATTAATTTGAATGAGAAATTAGAATAAGAACCTAAAGTTGGATGATTGATTTGAGTACTAAAATTTGGTTAAAATTCAAAGTAACAAAGGGCGGATGAAATGTCTTAACTTGATAAATATGTTTACATGTATTCTTATGTTCAATGACAGAAAGCACGACTTTAAATGAAATTGTGATGGATGGAATTCATTGATGATGAATTTGGCTAATGTGCTTTGATGTGAAAGAAATTGTTGATTTGATTCCAAAGATGAATTGATATGTATAATGATTGATCTTTATTATGATGTGTCTCATTAGAATTGAAAAGAAAGTGAATTGTTGAAGGGTTAGTTAGAAAGCTACCTATGTTTGGCCAAGAGAGCCATTGTGAAAGAAAAGTTGATTGTGATGATAACACTGGTGTTGTGAAATGAATCTGTGGAACCGGAACGTTGAACAAGTTTGCCTCTATTAATTTATTGACCATACCTATTGAGGTGTATGATGGGATATACCAAAAAATGACAAGACTCTACTAGATTTGTTGGAAAAATTATGAAAGAATGAAACTAAAATGCATTGTCTTGGCTTAGGTCCATGCCTCTTGTGCATAATGTGAAATGATGAATGAGGGGTAGATTACAGCATGGTACTTGAGGAATGTGTGTAGGTAGAGGTGTAACTGGCCCGAATTAGGTCGAGTTCAACCTTGTTTAAGATACAACCCAATTAAACATAGTTGGGTTGGGTTGGGTTGACTTTGTATTTTTCTTCAAAACAACCAACCCGACCATAATCGGGTTGGGCTGGGTTAGGTAATTGGGTTGAATAATTAAAATATTAATATAATTCTAGATATTCAAAAAAATAAAAAAATAAAAAAATAAGAAAAATGAAATACTTAATTAGTTTAACTTATCCAATGCATGTTCAATTTAAAATATAAGTCTAACCACACAAATCCAATACTTAAGAAAAATACAATATAGTAAATTTTATAATATTTTAATTTTTTATTAATAAAACAATAGGTTGGATTGGGTCAAGTTCATTAAGTTAGGAATGCATCAATTCATGACCCAACCTAATCTTAATTAGGTTAATGAAAATGAACCTAACCCAACCCGTTGAAATATAGTTGGGTTGGGTCGGGTTTGTCGATTGATCGCAACCTGCTTACACCCTTTTTTGCAGGGACTCTTGGTAAGTCTTGGGGGTAAAGATATTTAGTTGTGAAATCCTAATAGTCAGGACTTACAATCTTGAGCTGGGAGACTTACATTATCCAGTTTAATAACCCCGACAACTACTAAGCATTACCATAATTGGTTGAGCATATTCCTTCTGAGTAGTGAGAATGCATAAGACTCTTATATATAATTGTGAAAAGAAAAGTACTAGGGAATGGAATATAGAGGCTCCCAATCATCTCCCTAAAAATGAAGAGCTGAAATGCGAAATCTTTGATGTTGAGCATCAAGAGGATTGGCCCCACATGTATGAATTTCTTAGAACTTAGATGGGACCTTAGGATCCCCTTGCATAACTCAAATGATCACTAAATTGATTACTCTACTTATTTGTGTTTGTAAATTGGATAATTCATTTTTATGACTCAAACTTTAAGGATTAGAAATGCCTCACTCCTTTTTGTTTGTTTTTGTAATGCAAGTTTGATAATGTATATGGTCGAAGATGGCTTTAGTGACAGACTTCCCCGCCATGGGGAGGATATCACTATGCTTTGGTGACCTGGGATTTGGTTCCATGACGACCACCTCCCGTTTGATACTTTTAGGGGAGTGGTTACTTTTTTTTTATGCTCATAGGACCTAGTGTACTTGTACCACCTGCCACCCTAGACATTCCTCTGATTCTCACTATGTCACTAGCACTTGCCTACGTATGGATAGGGCATTCTTCTCCACCATCATTAGACTCTAAGATGTTTGACACTCAGCTCATTCCAATGGAGCAGCAACACGAGGCACTTTATCCTAATATTGTTTTACCTTTTGTCCCTTTGCCTATCTAAACTCTGAGTTCTCAATTTGGCTTTCTATTTTGGAGATGGGCTTCTGGATTTGCCCCAAGATCGCATGGGTCTAATGGATGGATTGAGGATGACTAATATGAGGCTGAGGATGAGGCTGTAGGAGATGACCCATTTGAGGGGTCACAATAGATTATTATATGTGGGTTGTGATGGGTACGAGATAGGTAGCTTTTCTTCTGACTACTTTGACTATGACCTATTTATTTTGTTGTTTATATTGGGGAAGGCTAGTTTCAGATCTTATATATATATATATATATATATATATATATATATATATATATATATATATATATATATAAAGAGAGAGAGAGAGAGAGAGAAATTGTATTATACATTAATTTTGAATTTATTTAATGAAGTGTCAAAATAGTTTTCAAACTCTAAAAATTTATAGACTTGATATGCTCAATAAACTCTTTTAATTTCATAGTTGAATCATTGAAATGTAATATATACCAAAAGTTATTGAGTGGAGTAACTCTACGAAGAGTTACTCTTGAAGTAAATTATATATATATATATATATATATATATATATATATATAATGTTGTAGGCCTTCTTTTGAGATACTTTAATTGTAGATAGTAGAATATGTATATTCTCTGATTCGGTACATTATGATGACCATATGTGTGTGTATGTATGATATGAACACATATATGCGTTGACTTGATGCATTAGTTCTGTTGTGATGTTTTTATTTTGCTTCTACTTGTACAAAAAAAAAAATAATTCTCGCGATTTCTACAAATAAAGCTTTTATGTATGTTTGTTTATTTAATAAATCAGTTAAAAAGAAAATAAATATTGAGTATAAAGAAGTGATAATTAAGGATGTTACATTTTCCATCAACCATTACATACATAATCATTTTCCTAGTAGTTCTATCACATTTATAACACATCAATCATTCAAGCATCAATAAAAAATAACCAAAATAGTCCTCAAACACTAAGATTAGAAACACATAACTTCCAATACATTCCATACATCACAATATGACAAAACAACTAACCAATGGGATTTAGGGGACAAATCCCAATCCCTTAAATCATTTATGATTCAACAAAAACAAATTATGTTGGAACCAAAGACGCTAAAACGTCCAAACCCTCAAATTTTGAAGATAACAAACTTATTAATAAGTCTCTATTTTTTCAACTAACGGATTTACAACGTCCAATCTCATACGAGCGTCCAATGGAATAATTCATGATCATCCAAGTGTAAGTCACATTTATGGACTCAGTGTTCTTAATCTTTAAACAACCACAGTAGACACGTCCAGACACAAGCTATTAAATGGCTAAGTCTTTTTCATCCAATCTTTGCGTCCTTTTTTTACATATCGAGACTAATGCCTTACCTTTTTAAGATCTAATGTTCAAATATTTCAAGCATTAAATAGTAGACAGAAACTTTCTAGTGCAAAAGTGCAGTAAGACAGAAAAAGCAAGTCAACTCCTTGAGCTGTCAAACCAAATGAAGAATGTTCAGAAAAACAGACCTCCTGCATAGAGCCGCTCTTTCCGTTTTAGCACAAGTTCAAAAGCTGTTTTATCTTATATCACTGAAAGCTCAATACGCGCACCTTTTCTTGAAGAATTAAAGTCAAGTCTTCTTCAACGACTCTTTTTCGCTGAAGACTATATATATCGAGAAAGAAGAAGAAGCAAAAAAAGTAGTGAACAACGAAAAATCAACCACGAACATAAAAATGCTGACTGCCTTCTTACACGTCCATTGGACGATAGCTTACAAATCCCTGTTACTTTATTGTATTGAGTTTAATCTTCTATATCCTCACTGTGTGAATTGAATCTGTTTGTAAAACAACCTTTTTGTTGTGAAAGCTTGAAGAGGCTTAATGAACAAAGAATACTTGGGTTGGTAAAGCAATATGGGGTGATTGCATTGTAAAGCCTGAAGAGGCCGTGAAGAATACTTGTAACCAAGGTTGGTTAATGGATACCTTCTGGGCAAAGGGACTAGACATAGCTCAAGGTTGAGCGAACCAGTATAAAATTCTCTGTGTGCTTGTCTTCTCTATCCTTTAGCTCAAAAACGTTTTCAAACTTGGTTTATATTGAAAAAAAAATTATACGCACAATTCAACCTCCCCTTCTTGTGCGTCACGTGCTATTTCAATTAGTATCTGAGCTTGACCTCTTAGGGTTGAGCATCTAACACTACAGGGGTAAAAGATCCTGAGCACAAATTGAAAATGAAGGACAAGCTGTTAACAGACCTCCTCTCTTCAAAGGTCAAAACTACGACTACTAGAAACAAAGGATGATAGCATTCTTTGATGCATGTCACATCAACATGTGGGACATTGTAGAAACCGGTGACTATCTGCCCCTAGACCATGCTGGAACTGAGTTACCTAGAGGTCAGTGGATAGAAGCTCACAAACAAAGGTGCCTTCTTAACTCAAAAGCTAGAAATGTTATGATGTGCGCCTTATTTGAAACTGAATATGAAAAAGTGCATAATTTAAAAAATGCCAAACAGATGTGGGATACTCTCGCGTTGGCTTATGAGGGTACCTCACAGGTTAGGAGATCTAAATTAAGCTTACTTGTTAGACAATATGAACTCTTTACTATGGAAGAAAATGAAACTATCGAACTCATGTTTGGTAGATTTCAAACTATAATTAATAACCTGAGATCCTTAGGCAAAACCTATGATAATTATGATCATATTGACAAATTCTTAAAAAGTTTGCCTAGACAATGGAGACCATAGGTTACGGCTCTAAGAGCATCCAAGGACCTAACAGGGCTCTCCATGGAAGAATTACTTGGAACTCTCAAAGTTCATGAGTTGGAGCTAAAGTAGGATGAAGGACAGAAGAGAAAGTCCATCGCCTTGAGCGTCCAACGTCCAACAAAAGGGTCATCGTCCAAAGCCCTTAACGTGGAAGAGTCTTCTGATGAAGCATCCGAAGAAGACGACTCTGTGGATGAGATATCTTTCATATCAAGAAAGATACAAGCCATGTGGCAGAAGAAAGGAGGGTCTAGAGCTAAAAACTTCACAAAGAAGTTTAACAAAGAACCCAAGGAGAAGAATCCCTCAGTTTGCTTTGAATGTAAAAAGCCTGGATACTTCAAAGCTGAATGTCCAAACTTGCAAAAGGACAAGAAGAAAACCTTCTTCAAAAAGAAGAAGAAAGAACTCATGGCCACCTGGGAGGACATGGATCTATCCTCATTTGAAGAAGAAGGAGAGGAAGAAGCAAACTTGTGTCTCATGGCGGAGACCAGTTCTGAAAGCTCAGAAGATGAGCAAGATGAAGAGGTAAACTTTAATGATTTAATTTCTCTTCAAGAAGCTTATAATGAATTGCTTGCTAACTCCTCAACTCTTTCAATAGGATATAAGGAACTGAAAAGGAAATTTTCAAAAGTGACAAAAGAATTTAATTTGCTTAAAGAAAATTATGAAAATGTTTTAAAAGAGTTTTTAAAAATAAAGGCTACTTTAGAAGAGACACCTCCTTATGAAACATTAGAACTTCAAAAGGAAGTTACTCATTTAAAGGAAAGCCTATCCAAGTTCGTTAATGGGACTGAAAATCTAAATAAAATTTTGTCTTATAGACAGAGTCCTTATGACAATCTAGGCTTGGCTTTACTAAGGAAGAAGCCTGTAAAACAAACAAAAATGTTACTTTTTGCAAAATATCTGGAAAAAGTGGGCATGGACCATCTCGATGCTTTCATCATCCAGTCAAGAAGGCGTTTAATGCCTTTAATACTAACAAGAAAGGACCCAAGTCTATTTAGGTACCTAAGTTCATGATAATTCTTGTTACAGATCTGCTTAACAACAGAAAGAAAACACCAATCATGGTACCTGGACAGTGGTTGCTCATGACACATGACAGGCGAAAGGTGTATATTCCAAAGCCTCCAACCGAAGAACGATGGATGGGTCACCTTTGGAGGAAACTAGAAGGGTAAGATTACAGGTATAGGTAAGGTAAGTAAGCATCCCTTCCCCTCTATTGAAAATTTTTTATATGTTGAAGGACTTAGACACAATTTACTGAGCATAAGTCAATTATGTGACAGTGGACACAGTGTCTCCTTTGACAAAGATGTATGTACAGTCAAAAATCTAGACGGATCTATATTATTTTCTGCTAAGAGGCAAGGAAATCTTTGTAAGATTGACTTAAATGATCTCACAAATCAAAATGTATCTTGTTTAGTATCCATCAACGAGAATCAATGGAATTGGCACAAGAAACTTGGACATGCAAGCTCGAGATTAATCTCAAAGCTAAACAAGCCTAACCTTGTAAGAGGACTTCCAAATCTTGTATACCAATATGATGTTCTCTGTGATGCTTGTCAAAAAGGGAAACAAGTGAAAAGCTCTTTTGAATCAAAGAATATTGTTTCCACTACTAGACCACTTAAGCTATTACATATTAATTTGTTTGGCCCTACTAGAACAACCTTTCTTAGCTGAAAACAATATAGGTTAGTTGTAGCAGATGACTGTACTAGATGGACATGGGTCATGTTCCTAAAACACAAGGATGAGTTGTACAAAATGTTTTCTATTTTCTGTAAAAGAATTCAAAATGAAAAAGGCGTGTGTATAGCCTCAATCAAAAGTGATCATGGAGGAGAGTTCGAAAATGAAAGTTTTCAAGGGTTTTGTGAGGAGAACGAAATTCTCCACAACTTCTATGTACCACGAACACCTCAACAAAATGGTGTGGTAGAGAGAAAGAATAGGTCATTGCAAGAAATGGCTAGAACCATGCTTAATGATAACTCCATTCCTAAGCACTTTTAGGCTGAAGCTGTAAACACAACATGTTATTTGCAAAATAGAATATATATTAGACTTATTTTGAAAAAGACTCCCTATGAATTGTGGAAAGGAAGAAAATCCAACATATCATATCTTCATCCTTTTGGATGTCAATGTTTCATTTTAAACACTAAGGACAATCTTGGAAAATTTGATTCTAAGTGTGATGATGGAATATTGTTAGGCTACTCTGAAACTTCCAAGGCCTATAGAGTTTACAACTCTAGAACCTTAACGGTTGAAGAAGCCATTCATGTAAAATTCAATGACAATAAGCCTGATAGAGAACTATCAGAGCTAGACGATTCATTTGCAGATATGAAGTTGGATGATACCAACGTCCAGAACATAGTTGGACGATCTAAAGATGGAAGAAAAGGAACATACTAGACGATAGTGGCAAATGAAGACATATCATCCAGATAACCAAATTCTTGGAAATGTACGCGATCATATAAGGACAAGATCAACCTTCAAGGAGCAAGCTCAAACTGCCTTGATTTCCTAGACAGAACCAAAGACAGTGGACGAAGCTCTCTTGGACAAAGGCTAAATCAATGCCATGAAGGAAGAACTGAGTCAGTTTGAATGAAACAACTTGTGGCAGCTAGTTCCTACACCTAAAGATAAATCTGTCATATGAACTAAATGGGTGTTTCGCAACAAGCTAGACGAAGTAGGCAAAAGTGGTAAGAAACAAAGCTAGACTTGTGGCTCAAGGCTACCCTTAGCAAGAAGGTATAGACTTTACTGAAACTTTTGCACTAGTAGCTAGACTAGAAGCCATTTGCATTTTACTTTCATTTGCTGCTCATAGTAATATGAAACTTTATCAAATGGATGTAAAAAGTGCATTTCTCAATGGTATAATAAATGAAGAAGTCATTGTGAAACAACCTCCTGGTATTGAGTGTGATACTTATCCTAATCATGTTTTCAAACTTAAAAAGGCTCTATATAGACTTAAGTAAGCTCCAAGAGCTTGGTACGAAAAATTAAGTTCGTTTCTTTTAGAAAATGGTTTTGTAAGAGGAAAAGTAGACATTACTCTATTTCGCAAAGACTTCCAATCACATTTTATTATTGCACAAATCTATGTGGATGATATAGTATTTGGTGCTACTAATGACGATCTATGCGAGGATTTTTCTAAGCTCATGACAACTGAATTTGAGATGAGTATGATGGGAGAACTTAAATTCTTCCTGGGATTACAAGTAAAGCAGACCAACAACAGCATATTTATACATCAAATGAAGTACGCAAAAGAACTTTTCAAAAAGTACAAGATGGACGATGCCAAAGAAATAAGCACACCTATGCATCCATCTTTAGTACTTGGGCTGGATGACACATCCAAAAAGGTAGACCAAACTACATACCAAGGTATGATTAGATCAATACTTTATCTTAGAACGTCTAGACCTGATATTATGTTCAGTGTATGTTTATGTGCACATTTTCAGTTTGATCCTAGAGAAACACATCTCACAACAGTCAAAAGAATGTTTAGATACTTAAAAGGAACCACTAACCTTGGTCTATGCTTTAAGAGTCAAATAAGGAATATAGGTTAGTTGGATTCTATGATGCTGATTATGCTGGAGATAGAATAGATCGAAAAAGCACTAGTGGAGGATGTCACCTCATTGGTGGAAATCTAGTCTCCTGGACGAGCAAAAGACAAGGGACAATTGCCCTGTCTACAGCAGAAGCAGAATACATCTCAGTAGCGTCCTGATGCTCACAAATCCTATGGATCAACCATTAGCTAGGGGACTACAGTATTTATGAGAGTAACATTCCTATCCTCTGTGATAATACTGCTACAATAAACTTGTCCAAAAATCCTATATTGCATTCAAGAGCAAAGCACATTGAAATAAAACATCACTTTATAAGAGATTATGTTCAGAAAGGAGTTATTGATATTCAGTTCATTTACACTGAAAATCAATTAGTAGATGTTTTTACAAAACCACTTCCTGAAGATAAACTTATCTATATCCGAGATTGTCTTGGCATGGAATTCACAAAGGAATAGTTTTACTTTCTATGTGCCTTGACCGTCCAATGATTAGTAATGTCCAAAGTCATATAGCGTCCATTATCATTATATCATCCATCATATATGCGCCCATGACCATTCGCATTTTATAACGGTTCATATTTATGTGCATAAAAATCTTTATCTGTACTTAATCATGTTTTCACTGAAAAATGAGTTGAAATAAATGTTTTTTTTTCTTGTCTGAGTCACGTATGCACCATATAACCACCCTCGTGAAACATGAGCGCCTGACCAGCATTAAATGAACTTTATCTCTCTTCGAAAATTCAAAAAACAGCCAAAAAGAGAAACCCATCAGTTCCTTCCTATACACTCAAAACACCAGCACATAAACACTTACCTTTATCATCTCTGAAACTCTCTCTCTCTCGAAAACTCTTAAACCCCAAACCCTCTATCTCTCAATTTCTGTAATGGAGAAAACTGATGCCGTTGTAAAGCCTGTAACTCGTATGGAAAGCTTGGACAAGGCTATTGTCTTTATAGAAAGCCATTTTGACATACAAGCTCTCGATGACATGGGAGTAAAGGTCAAGGATAATCTGACGCGATGTGGAATCCTTAACTATTTCCATCTCAACGAGATCACATATCCAGAGCTCATCAGACAATTCTAGAAATCTACAAAGTTCTCTGCAACAAACATTGTTGGTTATGTGCTGGGCGTGAAGGTCACTCTAGACCTTGGAAGTGTGGCGCAAGCTGTTGGCTACAAAAAGGCTAGTTCCTGCATCAAAAATGGGTGCGAAGATAGCTTTGGAGGACATGAGATAGTGGACGTAGCCTTGATAGGACCTAAAGGCGAAGGTCCAGTTGAATACAGCAAACTAATTAAGGAGGCCAAGGTGTACCAGCAATTTCTGAACAAGAGGATACTGCACAAAGCAAGGTCTAAGGACAACGTAACTTTCCTGCATAAGTTCGTGCTATTTCACATGGTTACTGGCCAACAGTTCAACCTGCCTCACCTCATCCTAAGCAATATTATGAGGACCACGAAAGGACGAGGAGAACATGACCAAATCACCTACGCCGCTCTTCTGAACAGGGTTTTCTGGATATAGAAGGTATATACGCCTTCTTCTCTTTGCTTGTTGGTGAGCAAGTGTAGATTTGAATGCTAGGTGGTGGCCACAGGTTCACCCAAGTGCCTTTTGGATGAAACAATATTGCCCAGATGAGAGCTGGGTTCGTGCTGACACCACTAGAGAAGCCTAACAAGCTGGTGGATGTTAAGACAGAATTGGTAGAAGAGGCACCTCTACAAGTTGAACAACCAACTTTTCTACCATCCAAATTAATGGACGGTGAAGCTCTTTTTGTCCATCCTATCACAGCTGCCAGACTGTCCACCTGAAGGCAACCATCCAGAGCAATAAGATCCAAAACACAACAACCTGACGTCTTGCCTACTCCTCAAATTACTGCTCCTCCACCATCTACTTTTACTGCTACACCTGCACAAGCACCGGCCAAGAGAAGACTCCGATTAATAGTGGAGTCAGATGACGAAGACAATGAGCCTATATGAGCTCTAGTGAAGAAATAGAAAACTGCCACAACAACAGTTCCTCCCCAATCTCAACCAACATCAACCGTCCATCCCTCTCAGCCATCAAAACGTCCAAAAGACACCCAACTAACAATAGTGCAACAAAAGAAGAGTAAGTTATTTGCTCCTGCTATTACTAACTCAAATGATGTGTTTGTTGAATCTCTGATTGTTGAACCCGCTGAATAACCCTCCGTTCAAACACAAGCCCAAACACTTATCCAAACAGAAACCACACTTGAGCCAAAGATCCTACTACCTGGTGATGAAGGTTATGCATGCACCATACCCACACCTGGACTCCCTAAACTGCACCTCTACATCAAGCCTACAAAACAACCTTCTTCATCTTTCATCATAGCCTTATCATCCACCAAACTAGAAACCTTGATAAAAACCAAACAACAGTGGCCTTTACTATTTTTGGATGGCAATCAACAAAACCAAGTGGACAACAATGCCATTTTACTGCGTCCAGAGCCTTTTCCTGAGCCTGACTTTGGTTTTGACTATTTGCCTCTTTCTCTCGACAAATATATGGAGGACTACGTCCATCAACCATCAGAAGCTTACTTGGCGCTACCTTCTGGAGCATTTGAACATCTGCCGCTAAAGCGGTTTATCAGACGAAGGTATCCAAGACTGGTGTGAGCCTAGCGCTTAACTGTCCATCCTCCTAGAGTACTTCAACATCGAGTACCTCTAGTGGAAGATTTACAACAGGCTCTAAAATAAAGGCGAAGTCGAGCGTCTGAGCGGACAGTCCAATTAAGGCCAACTAATTTGACGTTTAGGCCATTGGACCCGAAAGAAGCTAGATTCTTCCCCTCACCTTACAAGCATATGTTTTGCAACTCTGTAAAGAGCTCTGCATTTTTTAAGTATCAACTTTACATCCCTCCCTCTCAACACATCAAACCATCCACAACCGTCCACATCCAACTTGATCGCATATGCCCAAGGCTTCCAACCTTGGATGTTAACAAAAAGAAGAAAAAGATATTGACCAAGACGCCTTTTTTGCCGCTACCGTCTGTAACACCCACTAAAATAAGACATACATTCATTTTAATTTATTATTTCTTAATTCGTTTGTTAGAGTGTCGACTTGATTCAAAACTAATACGTACCTATTTTTCGCAACCGTTTAGTAATTCCAAGAGACATTATATAAAGAACCATGATCGTGAAATAAACATCATTATATATATATATGCGTCAAGCCTTTGTACAAGGTCAAATGTTAAGTACATACATCATAAATACATAAAAAGGAAATACATCAAAAGGAAGCCTAAATACCCGCCCGTAGCTATACAACAAAAATATATGTCAGAGCAATATAAACCTATACTAGGCTACCCCATCCCATGCAAAAAGATCACAAGCAGAATCGTTGTCATAGTGAGTCCTCGGAATCCATCATATCAGTGTCCTCTGAGTCCATCATATCGTTGTCCACGTCATCAGTAGGTATATGACCATCGGGTAACTGCCCAAGGTCATCGTAGCTGCCGACACTGCTAATCTCAGAAGAAGAGGATACCCATCCATAGTTTTCACCCAGGCGATAAGAGGGACCGGATGAAGACTCAGTGGTGTCAGGGTATGGTGGGATCTCGACTGGTGGCTCAAAGTACTGAAGGTATGCCGAGATTGCCATGATGCTGATGTCGGGAGGAGCATCCATCTGTGGGAAGGGAGTGTCATCCATCTGATCATCTGTAGGTGATGGTGGAGGGGCTTGTGGTCCTCTAACATAGCCATCGGGAGCGGTAGTAGATAGGGTCATAGGTAACATCAGCTGCTGAATAGGTAGAAAAACGTCTAGGATAGGAGACATAAACGTGAAGGTCACCTTCCCCTGGAACGTCGAATATGGAGTAAACGGGTCATGGACCCAAAGTCCCAGTGGGCAATAGGATATGTGGACGTTCGCCATCCCGTGGAATAGATCCATCTGCTCATACCACGATCATATATGAAAAGAAGCAAAAGAAAAGAGTGAGGTTTTTATAAAAGCCTCATTCGTTTCTTAAAAGTTACGAACAACAATTCAAACAAGCAATCAGGGGAATCCTAAGGTCTGACCTACGTTATTACGACTCAATCTCAACCTTTACTAGACGTATGGATCCATACCTATCTTTGATGATTTACTTTAACCTTCAGGAATCCCTGGGAAGCGATTGGGAGTTCGTATAATCCCTCACAAGGTACAGACATCCATGTCGTAATCATCATCCTTGAGGAAAGGGCCACACGCCCATCAGGGATATACACTACACCAATCATGGTGATGCTGAGCAAGCGTCAGGGTTGCCAAGTCAATTTACGTGATTTACCCCGGCTCAGGGTGCTAACCTGGCCATTGGGATGTTCACAACTCAGCACCTTTACCCTCAAGACCCGACCAATGGTCCCTGCCTTTCATCCCACAGTGTACCATACTATGACTTTCCAGACACCAGTACTCATGCTTCTCAGCATGGTCCTAACTCAATCGGGGTTTTCCTATGATTTTACTTTCTAAGTTTCAAGACATACTCTCTGGATAATCCAGCAGAGTTCCAGAGTTACTCATCACAGATATTTCATTCATCCATCACTCTTACTTAAAACTTAGAAATAATTTGATGCGAATGTCATAGGAAGGAAAATATCAACAATCAAAGTTACATACATATTCATTCTCATATTTATCACAGTTCTTATTTTAATTACCTTGTTTTATCCTTATCTTTTTCTCACTTTTCAAATTAGACTATTTTAAAGAGAAAACTTTTGTCTACAATCATGACTAGGATGTAGTAATAAAATTTGAAGAGAAGTTCTTTTCTGATATGGAAGGTCAGATTGTGTTGCAACCACAGAACATACTTAGAGTTTCTCTCTAGTTATCTCCATTTACTAAAATTTGGGGTGTTCATCTTACAAAACCAAGACTTCTAATTTCTTGAAGAAAATCATATAATTGCATGCTTTTTACCAAAACATTTGTTAACTTTATTTGAACAAGATTATTTATTTATTTCCATACTAACCATAATTTGTTCAAAATAATAGTTGGATGGTAACAAATTAAAATTTGTCCGAGAAGGTCTTTATTTCTAAAAACTTTTCCTAGTTTGGGCCTAAAGTCCATTTAGTTAATTTTGACAAAACTTTATTTTTTAGATTAATCCACAAAAATTTAATAGAACTTGCTTTTTCAAGAAAACCTTTTTCTTTAACTTTTCCTAAGATTTATTCTCACCAATTTGAATTAATTCAAGTAATTGTCAAAAATGCTAAATCTAAATGAAAAATTCATTTTCTTCATTATTTCATTTTCAATGGGCCAAATGGCCTTCTTTTGAAAAAGTCCAAATTTTTTTTTTCTTTTTAGAAATTAAATTCATTTTCTATGTGGTCCAAAAATTGATTTTATAAGTAATTATTATTTCTCAATCATCTTACCCATTCTAATAAGTTAATTGACACAAAAAAATATATTTCTTATCCTTTTCTTTAAGCATGGCCGAGAGCCTTTACGAGGAAAATGGTTTCCAAAACTTGTTGCTCCAAGTGATCTTGAGGCTTAAAAATTTGTTTTCAAGAAAATAACTAGCTTGCATAAAAATAGGCTCATTGATGGTTATTTATAATAGGATATTAAGTTATAATATGGTACCAACAATGAAAATAATTTAACATAAAAATAAATAAATGATAATGACCAAGATAACAATAAGATAAATGACAATAATTTAAATGAGCAAATATAAATTGCAATAAGTAAAGCAAAAATTAAAGGGCAAGAATTTAAATAGTAAGAACTTAAACAATAAAGTAAATGACATAATGTAAATGGACAAAAATATAAATAAAGCATAAATAAAAAAAATATGGCAGCATAATGGAATAATAACAAAGCAAGAAAATAAATGAACATTAAAGTAAATGACTTAATAAAGCAAGAATTAAAATGATCAAGAATGTAAATTGTAACGACCCAACTATTGCTACTTAACAACCCTACTAAACATGCACCACATACACCTTATCAGGTGAATAAAATCAAATCATAACATATCTGTATATAAGTCATACACATCAACTGAGAGCTCCACTTGTCTCTCCTAGTGCCATACATGCATATCTGTTCAACTCAAATCATCATACATACATAACAAATGGGATAACACCAGCCCATATTAACAATATCAAAATATACATCACTAGGGAAGAAGGATACAAAAACTCACTCCCTATAGCTGGTCACTCTATACAATTCCATCAAAAGAATATAATACAAAACAACAAATCCAAAAAGAAACAAAAAGAGCTTATAGAAAGCTCCACCCAAAAAGGGCCTCCAAAAGTCTCCATCTGAGACCTCCTCCATCAACTCTGAGACGCTGGATCTGTAGACATCTCTCCCTCTGCTCCCATGCCAAAATGATGTGATCATCACAGTCACAACAACACAACAATAGCAACAAGACATCCAACCAACAACAATACAAGGTAGGGGTAAGCTTACAAAACAAAGATCAACATATAATATTTAATCCAACATAATCAAAATCATTATTCACATCAATATGGAAACCAAATTATCAAATAAATGGGTCTACATACATTACAGTATATCACGCACAACATCACATACTATGCTATCAACCCCATATGTCAATGTATGAATGCATGACTCTCGAGAGATTTTTACATTTCGGGCAATCAGCCAGGTCTTATCCCCTACCATGGCCATCTAGCACCATTCAGGGATTGCCAAAACTCTAATAAATTGGATAGCTTATGGTTGTTAGGATAAGTGTATGTGGGTGGTGGTATACCACAACACAAGGCCTGCACTACCTTGGCCCCCTGCGGAATTACCCATCCACTCATCCTCTAGGCCCAGCTTTAAGACCCCACTTCTTATTCAGGCACTAGGTTAGAGGCCTATCTGAGTACCAACTCTAGTCACCATCCACCTTACATGCCTGCCCGCACACGGCTTGAGGCCTACACAACCTCAACCAACAACATATGCATGCCAATGCATGTGTCACCACAAAAACCAACTCTACCAAACAATCATTATATTATATTTTATATATATATATATATATATATATATATATATATATATATATGTATGTATGTATGTATGTATCAACATATCAACATAACCATCAACTCAACCACAACAGTCATCATATCATGTATATGTATCAACATAACACCACGTGGCCTACTCAGCACCACCTGTGGTCCAACAGTCACCATCAATCCCATACACGCCCAATTCAGCCTCTTGCATGGTCAACAGGTAAGGCCCTATCCAAGCAGCCCACCTCATGAGAAACCTCATACAATAATATCATACATATCAAGTGGAGGTCCTATCTAAGCAACCTTCCACTTCACAACCAAATCCAACAATCAACTAAAATTTGAAAACCAAACCTTCTTTGAAAACCATTTGGAAGATTAACAAATCTTGAAATTCATAAAATTTCATAATTTGATATGAAAACTTTAAAATTTGAAATAATACATTTAGTTCTGGAATAACAGATTATGTACTGTCGCAACAAATTATGTATTGTAGCAAAAATGCATCATATTTCATTTTTCAGCAGAGATAATTGATTATGGGCTTCCATAATCGATTATTTCCGAAGCAAAACCATAAATTATTTTTTTTTGAACAGTAGATAATCGATTATCCAACTATATAATCGATTATTTCCGAAACCAAATCACGAAAACAATTTTTGAAACTCTAGATAATCGATTATTAGATGCCCATAATTGATTATTTGTGAGAATTTTTGAAAAAAATGCGATTCTCTTCGAAGAAAACTCAACTTTTTCAACCAAATAACGTAGATTTTCAAATCAATGGTGTTCCAACAACCTCAATCCACCTCAACCAAGTTAATACAAATCAAATCATACAATCAATTCAACATTTCATCACAAAATCATCAATTTCTCATCCAAAGCTCAAAATTTCTCCCCCAAAACCCATTTTCACCCAAATCCAACAAAATGGCAACATCCACAAAGATTCAACCGATCATAAGGCAAGAAATCAGCATACCAACAGTTATTAACACAAAACAACCAATTTATAAGCTTCCCTTACCTCTAAAAGTTCCTAAATCTAAATTTAGGTTCCTTGAGAATTCGGTGTTCTTGAGCCAAAATCTAGCTAAGATCGTTCCTTTCCTTACCACAACTGCTAAATCAAGCTCAAACATCGTTTATACTCCCACAAACTCAACAATTTCTAGAGAGAGAATTGAAGAGAGAGAAAGTGTAGAGAAAGAAAGAGAATGGGGGAATGAAGGGAAATCCCTCCCCTTCCCTTATATATCCGACCTCCCAAAAGCCCTCACACGGACCTTTGGCCAACTGAGGCCCAAACCTTACCAAACCACTTCTTTTATCTCAAAACTAGTCTAACTTAACTGTTTTCTCTCAAAAGTCCAACATCACACTCACAGCATACCCACATTGGTTCAAGCAAATATCTCAAGTTTCCTAAATTCAAATTAGAATTTCAAACCAACAACATCAGACCATCACTACATGCAACATACCATACATAACAACAATTCATTTATCTCTTTTAATCACCTAGATTACATATCAAATTTCCACTTTTTAGTTATTAAAACACTTAATCATACATTAAGAAAAACACGATGTTACATAAATTGTTACATAGTAATAGTAGTAGGATTAGTAAGTTATTTGGGTTTAAGGTATAACCCCCACACACACCCATTAAGAAACAAATGTAGAGCTTAAACCTCACTCCCCCTTACCTCTAAATATGGTTGGTTGGTGGAGAAATAGAAGAGGAGGGGTGGTTTGGAGGTTTAGGAGCTTAAACTTGGTGGAGGTCGTTTAATGGAGAGAAAAAATTTTCAAGAGCTTGGGGGAAGGAGGTGCTGCACAGTTCCAGCAGCTGGGAGGCAGGGAGAGGGCTCTGATTTTCTGAAGGGGAAAGAGTGTAATAGTGTAGTGGTTGATGGGGTTTACTTATAGGACAAAAAGTAGGCATTTTAGATTTAATTTTTGAGTCAAAAGCCATAGAATATCATTTTTATTTGTACTTTCCACATGTGGACTGAGGGGAAACGTCCCAGACCAGTCAAAGGTCTAAAATTTTTTTTATATAATTATTAGATATTAAAAATAATTAAATATTAATTTAATGCAACAAAATTAGATATGAATTTTGGGTAGGTTTTTGGAAAATCTGGCCACACCACGTTTTCAAGTATATTTTTTTGAGCCTTACCAAAATTTTTCATATTTTTCTCATTTATATATTATTTATAATAATTTTTTCACTAAAAAAGGCATTTATTAAGCCAGTAAATCCAATTTTGCCAAATAAATATATTTTTCGGACTTTTCACTATTTTTCCCTTAAAATAATATTGGCATAATTAAAATATACTCAATATAAATTTTTCAGAATTTTTTGAGGTTAAAAAGTCTCTTGCTGACTTTCACAGTCGGCTAAAGGTATATCGGTCATTTCACAAAAACTGTCTCAGAAAAATTCCCAAAAATTTTTAAAATTATTATTAATTATTTTGAATATAAATAGGGTTTAAAAATAATTTTTAAACCTCTCTAGATAATTTTTTATTATTTTATCCTATTAAGCAAGTTGCTAGGGACGAACCGATTGTTTTATCGCTTCCGGGCCTTAACTGAATAAAATAAAAAATATATATAAACTAGATAGAACTTGATAATATGAATATAACCATGAGAATCATACCCTTGGGATTCCCATTTGATTTTTCACAATTAATCATAGAATAATTAGAAAACAAACAAGCAGGTTAAAGTGGGGGTATTACATCATCCAGAGTTGAGCTTCAACATCATCCAACCTTTACTCCAGAATGGTACATTGCTCACCGTCTTTCACAAGACATGGATGAAGACGACGCTAAACGCTTCTGGCACCAACATATGTTCACTTGCGAACAAGAAGCGTCCAGCAGCGAAGTCTCCAAGACGACAAAGCCAAAACTTCAACTGCAATGAATTGTGAATACACGCAACGTCCAGCTCATGTATTTCACTTCTCAAAGACTTTTGCCGCTTTTGTACGTCCAGCTGATACACGTCTTATAATTGGTACAAAAACCTCCTTCCTCTACACTTTGATTGCTGCTCTCACACATCCTAACTTCTTCAAACCTCCTTACCCATGGACAACACCGCATCCATAGCAATTCCAAATCCCTAATCTTCTCTTCTTAGAAGCACCCCCTCCACCTACTGAAATTCACCCATCAATCCCTCCTCAATCACCTGCACAAACAACTCCACCCCCACCTCCTTTCGATTCCCAAGCATCCGCAAGCCTTCCCATCTTCACTGCTGCCCTCCACCTATCTCAACTATTGATCCTACTGTCCAATAGTATGTCATTAACCAACTCCAACCCATCTTCTCTCTCCTACAACAAATCCTCCAAAACCAGTAAGAACTCCTTCGCACATCACAACCTTCACCTCCTCCTCCTCCAGCGCCGTAATGACTATGATGACTTTTCTTCTCTTTTTTTTGATAATGACAAAGGGGGAGAAAATATATTGCATAAGTTTTACAAGTTTTATGTATAGCTCTGAGATGTCTATAATAAAAAAATTTTCTGAATGATTTGCTCTTTAGTCTTCTGTGTAGTTGCTATGATTGATTTGCTACAATTGATTGCTTTGATACATTAATGTTTGACTGCTCTGTTTTGCTCTGATACTTGTTGCATTCAAGCATCAACATTCTATACTTTGATACTTGGACATTTATCTAGACTAACATTGCGTTGCATCAAGAAAATTACGATTTTTCAGACTCAAAGGGAGCATAGTAAGTCTATCAAAACCTTGTTATATATGCGCTTTCCTTGTCTTAAATATTGACTTAAAACTTAAAAATTAATAAGGTTTGTCATCATCAAAAAGGGAGAGATTGTTGGAACCAAAGATGCTAAAACGTCCAAACCCTCAAATTTTGAAGATAACAAACTTATTAATAAGTCTCTATTTTTTCAACTAATGGATTTACAGCATCCAATCTCATACGAGCGTCCAATGGAATAATTCATGATCGTCCAAGTGTAAGTCACATTTATGGACTCAGTGTTCTTAATCTTTAAACAACCACACTAGACGCGTCCAGACACAAGCTATTAAATGGCTAAGTCTTTTTCGTCCAATCTTTGCATCCTTTTTTTACATATTGAGACTAATGCCTTACCTTTTTAAGATCTAACGTTCAAATATTTCGAGCATTAAATAGTAGACAGAAACTTTCCAGTGCAAAAGCACAGCAAGACTGAAAAAGCAAGTCAACTCCTTGAGCTGTCAAACTAAATGAAGAATGTTCAGAAAAGTAGACCTCCCGCATAGAGCCACTCTTTCTGTTTTAGTACAAGTTCAAAAGTTGTTTTATCTAATAAGACTGAAAGCTCGATATGCGCACCTTTTCTTGAAGAATTGAAGTCAAGTCTTCTTCAATAGCTCTTTTTTGCTGAAGACTATATATATCGAGAAAGAAGAAGAAGCAAAAAAAAATAGCGAACAACAAAAAATCAACCACGAACATAAAAATGTTGATTGCCTTCTTACGCGTCCACTGTGTAACAGCCCAAATTTCAAGTACTAGAAATAAACCACGAGGTAGCTTTTAGTAGAACCCTTCTCATATGTTATTAGACAAAAGATGTCTTAAGAATTATTATTATTATATTTCCTATTATTATTATTATTATTATTGTGTTGTGTTGTTGTTATTATATTTATTGTTATTATTATTATTGTTGTTGTTGTTGTTGTTATTATTATTATTATTATTCTTATTATTGTTGTTGTTATTAATACCTTAGTATTATAAATTAGTAGGAATATTATCATACAACCCAAAAGAGCATCTAGGGCCCAATAGGGGACTAAAGCCCACTAAGCCACATACCCACCCACATGTTATAAGAAGGGAATAGAGAAGGAGGGTTAGGTTTAGCCGTCACAAAATAGAGGAAGAAAAAAGTTAGAGAGAATGAGGAAAAGAAGAGAAGAAGAAGAGGAAGAGAAGGAGGAAGAATAGAAACCGAAGAATCCAAACCCTAGAACTCAACTTTGCATGTCCACAAAGGTGAGTGCTCTCCCCCATGTCCTTCCTTGTTCTTGTTCATCTATTTATCTTTTCCCTCCTTATACCTAAATTTAGGGATTTGATGGGTTTTGAGGGGATTGTGAAGGAGTAAGGAAATTATAGATTAGATTGACCAATTATCGATGTAGAAGAGTGATTAAGAATCTAATTATTTATCTTGAAGCATTTAGAACCCAAGGAAAATAGGAAAAATAAATTAAAATTAGTACCTCGGATCCGCCCGGCGGGATTAGATAGCCGCTAGGCGACTTTTCTTCAAAAACTGGATTCTGCGTTTACGCTAGGCACGCGGAGACGCTGGGCGGGGTGAAATACCCACTGGGCGGGTTGGGTTCTGACACGGACCTGCTGGGCGGGTTCGCTGGATCGCTGGGCGGGACTTCCGTCCTGCTGGGCGGATACAACTTTTGTTATTCCGTTCTTTGTGTTTATGAGCTCCTCTTTGCAGTTTTTAACTCATTGTTGTTTGTTTTCTTATGCCTTGTTGAGGTTATATTGTATGATTATTATTTACCTTGAAAGAAACTGAGTGTGATATGAACTTGTGTTAATGTTTCATGATAAAAGTCTATAAAAAGTTGTAAGCATTATTTGTGACCATGCATCATAACATTTGAGTTATGTGATGAGGAAAGTATGTAGGAATCTGGCTGGTGGAGGCCGTGATGGGTTGTCTAACCTTAGCCTTGGGGGTTATCCGGTTGGAAAAACTCCAATGGTCCATGCTGATCCCATGGAGCCGGGGTGTACTGGCAAAACTAGGTAACCCTGACTAGTCACCTGGGGATATCATGCTAGTTGAGGGTGCGAAAGCCGAAGGCATCGGTACCGATGACGCTTCTTATAGCCTGCATTTACTCCTAGTCTACTTTCCAAAAAGTTTAGGTTGGTACCACATGTGCATGAGTAGTGGTTTAGGAACATAGCACGCATATGTATATTGTTATAGTGTGATATGTTAGAGTGTGCTATGTTGTAATTATGTGAATTCTATGTGACCCTATTTATGTGAATTCTATGTAAGAATGCAATTGTGCCTTGTGATGAAATGTTAAAGTTGTGGACATGTGATCATATCTTGCACGAGTGTCGTTCCTGTTTGATAAAACAAAACGAGGTATATGTCTAGTTACTAGACAAAGAATGTGAAACAATTATATGCTTGTAATTGGAATTGTGTTTGCTACCTTAAGGATAAGTGAGAGGCTAGACCTTAGGATAGTGTTATAAGGGTTCTAGTTGGATAATAATAGTTGTGAATAAGATAGAGGAAGGGTGAATTCCCTCATGGCGTAATAGAAAGGTATAAGACAAGTAAGAGAGAGAATGAAATAAGAGTATTTTAGGATGTCTGTAACCTTAGACTTGACCCTAGGGGACAGCTTTGAATATTAAAAGGAAGAAGAGTAAATTCTAAAGAGGGTTTTGGGTAAAAAAGTATAAATAATGAGGATGAGTTCTTAAGTTAAGAATGAGATAGTAAACCAATATAATAGTTGTGAGAATGAGAGAGCAATTAACAGGGAGTATTGACTGTTGAAAGGTGTAGACTCAACCATAGGTATGGATAATTATGAGAAACCTAATGAGGCTAAAGCCATGAGAGATAAGTAATGAGGGTTGTCCGAATAGAAGAGTCTAACCCAGCCGTAGAGTCCTTAGAGCACTCACTGAGACATTATGTCTCATTCCTTTAAGTTTTCCCTTTTTCAGGATACAGGTGAAGACACACGTAGATGGAGCTTGGAGTCACGTGCAAGAAAACGTAGTCTAGTTTATATTATGTTTTTGTATTCTTGTTTATATTTTGTACGATACCTTCAGGTGATAGATGAGTTATATTTGGCATGTATTTTTTTTTATTGTATTGTTCGTATATAATATTCAATTATATTTATGAGTAGTATTTATATGTTGTTTCTACCTTTCTCAGTTTGTTTTTTTAAAATCTAGACCTAGTTACGGTAATGCCCCTTAGGGTGTTACACACTGGACAATAGCTTACAAATCTCTGATACTTTACTGTATTGAGTTTAATCTTCTATATCCTCATTGTGTGAGTTGAATCTGTTTGTAAAACAACCTTTTTGTTATGAAAGCCTAGAGAGGCTTAGTGAACAAAGAATACTTGGGTTGGTAAAGGAATTTGGGGTGATTGCATTGTAAAGCCTGAAGAGGCCGTGAAGAATACTTGTAACCAAGGTTGGTTAGTGGATACCTTCTAGGCGAAGGGACTAGACGTAGCTCAAGGTTGAGTGAACCAGTATAAAATTCTTTGTGCGCTTGTCTTCTGTATCCTTTAGCTCAAAAACATTTTCGAACTTGGTTTATATCGAAAAAGTTTTTATACGCACAATTCAACCCCCCCTTCTTGTGCGTCACGTGCGATTTCAAATTAAACCCTTCCTCCCCCTTACCTAATGAGCATATTGTGATAAATTCTCATTTTGTAATGTTTTAGTGCATGGTTCACATATAAAAGCTTGATAAAAAAGATGAAATATGTAGAAAAAAGGCAAAAATAATTTACTTTCTTTATTAGTAAATAAATTAGCTTAAAAGGAATTTTTTTCACACTTTTTGTAGGTAAAATAAAGCAAAGGCTTGCATCTGATAATGCAACGTTCGCGACGCTGAATGGCGTCCTATGTCAAGTGAAGCAGAAAAGAGGCTCTCCACAAGAGCCTAGCGTTGGACACTAGAAGTATACTAGAAACACTGTGTCAGATGCTAAGAGCACCAAAATTTCTTAGCTAGATCCGCGTCCAAGAAGCAGTAATACCTGAAGACACTAGATCGGATGCTTGATCATCAATTCCATGTAGTGGAAGTAGCATCCATCACACCATCTAGCTTGTAACTAACTAATGCTTGTCCATTTTGAATCGTAGCCCGATGTCCCAAACGCTTGGCCAGCATGGCATGCTAACGACTGCTGACAAGGCAAAACAATTTTGCTGATGTGTTTGAGCCCATTTCACCTCATATAAAAGCCAATGCAAGGCTTATTTGCTCAGGGAGGGTACATTGGAAGATGCTATTCACCTTCACTCACCCTAATTCTTAGGTTTTTCTCTCATTTCACCATTAGAGCTTCATCCCTTGGCAGAGGAGTGTAAAGATCCAATGTATTCACCATCATCCAAAACCACCTCTATCTTGTATCACTTTTATCTTTCCTATTTTTATCTCTATTTGGTATTTTTAGTGTTTAATGAATCTTGTGGAATTCCTTTGTATGGATCTTTCAATTTAATGCAATTCCTTGTACTTTCGAGTAATTAACTCTATACTTAATACTTTTTCACAGTAACTCATTGATGAAAACGATGCGAACGCACGCATGATGTAGAATCATATGCAAGTGGTCTGAATCAAGTTTGATTACTATGTCTTAAGTTGAGTCTAGGAATAACCCTTCATAAGACATGTGTTCTTGAGGATTTCGGTCTTAATGCTTGAATCAAGTTTCAATAGATCATGTAGAAGTAGGGATTGGGCTTGATTCATAGAGATCTTCGCCAAGGAATTGGGTCGATCTACTTTTAAGAGATCCAAACTTTGAAACCATGTTATTTTGTGTTGATTTGGGGAAAATTGCTTTGGATAACCACAAGAAGAGTTGACTTGCTAATTATACTTTCTACCAATATAAAATTAATAAAAACCAAAAACATAGTAGTAGATTTACTTTCCGCATTTTAATTTTTATTGGTGATTTGTGGTGTGACAACACAAATATATTGCATTGCCTCATTGATAGTTAACTAGTTGAATTGGAGCAATTTACCCCAATCCTTGAAAAGAACGATACCCTACTCACTAGGGTTTTACTACTTGTTCGACTAGTGCACTTGCTGTAAAAGAGGTTTTGAAAATTAAATTGACACATACACACACACACACATATATATATATGTATGTACGTATATATGTATGTATTACATATACAACATCTAGAAGCTCAACACGCTGTAACCAAGAAAAACGGAGAAGAAAAGGTTACTCTCGTAAGCCTTGATTAAGCCTTTGTTGGAGTAGGAAATAAAAAGAAATGAAACATCACTTGGAACCTTAATGATCTTGGAAGAAAATGGAGAGGAATTTTTTAAAAGAGATGATGGAAGTGGGGATGGAAGTGTCTTGATTTTTGCTGGAGTTAGAAGGGGGAAATGAGTTGTTCTCTTAATGGTTAAGTAAAGTTGTGTGGTTAAAAATTAGCCACACCAACCATAAATATATGGTCATTAAAATTAGCCAAATTCTATTTTAAATTTTTATAAATTGTTATACTTACCTACAAGCAATTTTAACTCATGGTGAAAATTATATAAATGTGGTGAATTGACTAAATTTGGACATGTTGGTCAATTTGGCCATTAAGGGCATTTTT
This sequence comes from Spatholobus suberectus, assembly GCA_004329165.1. NCBI lineage: Eukaryota > Viridiplantae > Streptophyta > Magnoliopsida > Fabales > Fabaceae > Spatholobus > Spatholobus suberectus. Next base: position 43,726,497 of record CM014732.1, read on the forward strand.
GTCATTTTAATATTAATTAAGGGTAATTAAGTAATTTCACTTTAATTTGATTAAAGTAATTTATAAATCCATAAAATGATTTTACTAATTTATTTCTCACTCAAAATATTTATATAATAATCTTTTCTAGAATTTCTCTGAATTAAAAAGACACTGATTAATTATATATAATTTACTAGGAACATTTTGGTCATTTTACACAAAATTTCAAATAATTTCCAGAAAATTTCTAAAAATTATTTTTATTATTCTAAACTTAAAATAAAAAAATTTCTTCATTTTCAACCATTTTCTAGTAAAAGAAATTAATTATTGCTTCTAGGGGCAATTTGGTAATTTTTTGAGCTTCGGTCCAAAAATATTATTCAAAATCAAAACAATATAGTGTTCGTCATTTTGAGCAAGATTATGTTTCTCAAAATTTTCAAGTTTCTCTCTAAACTCCTAAAAATAAATTACAAAATAAATGGAAAAGCATAACAAGTGAAAATAAAGGTGTTACACGAGGGATTAGTTTTTGACTATCGACTAGGAGATACCCTAGACAACCAAAAATATTAATAAAGAACTACAATGTTCATTCTAATAATTCAATTCTCATTAGACAAAGTTACACCAATAGGTTAGGGCAAATGATTAACTACTAGCACATGAAATTTTTTAATCCATGAAATGCATATTCACACACACAAAATGTACATGTGTATACATGCATATGGGATGATCATAATACATTTTTAAGTTAATTTGTTAACCCTATTGTCTTAATTTAAAGATGTCAATTAAAATGTGGAAGGCAAAAGAAGTTAATGTTGGAAGGAAAGATAAAATCAATCCTTATGTAACAAGTACCAAGATTCTCCACGTACTAACTTTGTTTTATGTAATATTGTAATCTTCCCTGAATGTGAACCTATTTGAATCCATTGTGCTTTTTTTTTATCTTCTTCTTTTTTTCATTTTCTATACTTCTTATTTAAAATTTAAGTAGATCAACTTATTTAGTTCACTAAATTGAGTGAGTTGAGTCGAGCTGGTCAATTTTAAGGTCACTATAAAATAAGTCAAAATAGGTAAACTTCTTTTAAGCTTTACCTATGATCAATTAATTTAGATGAGGTGGGTTAGTTAGTTTTGACAGCTTTATAGATATTTTCTTTATGCCCTTGGCATGTTAATTACTTTATACCAAGGATTTGGGTAACTTATTTTATAATAGGAAGAATTGTTAATATGAGGGATTAAATTATAACCAATTGACTCTATTCTTTGATTTGGAAATTGTTAGTGCTAAAAATGGTTGACGACTAAATTAGCCATTTTATGATGGTTGATGTAAGCCAAATGCAATTGGGGCTCCAAAATGGTCCAGATTTGGACTAGGCTCAATTATATGCTGAAGATTTGAACATGGTAAGTAGTTAGAGCCAGTTACTTCAGCCCAACAATGGCAAAGACCACACGCCTCCATGATCTCCTAAAAATGCAAGAAATGGGTAGTTTTGTATATGGAAATGACTGATCACTGTAAGCCTCTATAAATAAAAGTTTTCACAATGTAATCCATGTCCCTATCCAAAATCAATCAAATTTATTTTTCCAATGTTTATCTTTTACTTACAACTTTCTTTGTAGCATTTCCTTAGAAGTAGATTAATTTAGCCCACTTCAGTTTCAATGACTATTAGAAAACCTTTTTGAAGTGAACTAGAAACCCAATTGAGGAACAAAATCTCTTTCTCAAGTCAGTCATTTTAAGGGAATCAACTCGTTAGTAATTAGTTGTTTTCAAATGATTGATCAGTCAAATTTTTACACCAACAATAATTCTTAGCACGCCCAGTGGGACCTTGGTCATCTTAAAGTTCCCACCATCTTCCATCGATCACAATTGGCTCATGCAATTAAGATCAAGGCAAAGCATTTCAAAGATTAATTCAACTCTAATAATGAGGACTTCTAGGAGCTGAGTTAGGACACAACCGAGCATGGTTACAACTGTTGTAGTTGTACCTCCCACAGTTGTCATCACCTAGGCCGTTGTTAGCCCACCAACTAACGTCGCTTTTAGACCTCTTTATTCCTTGTGAAACTACATCCTCATCAATGAGCCCACAAGTGACATGATCCTGTAGTTATTCCTGCAATAACTACCACTGTTTCTATTCCTCCTTCTTCGCAATAGTTTACAAGTGATCAAGAACTGTATCTTGTAATTTTCCTTTCCTATATTCGTGTAACTATCGTTGCTTTTGTACCTCCTCTTAGGGAGCTAGATCCTATAGTTTCCCCTTCCTATATCTGTCAACAAATAGAGATAGGAGTACATGATGTCATGTACCAAATTTCTTAACAACTAGGAGATATTGTCAAGCCTATGGAATAAAATGAGATACAAAGGGCTAGAGAAGGAAGGCAATGACAAGGCTATCTTCAAGAGGCTTTGGCTACTTCAATTCAGAGGAACCAGCCTAATCCTTTTACAACAGCACTAGTCATTGCTTCGTTAGTAGTAGAGGCTTCTTGGTCTCCACAGTTCCAATTTGGGACCGTGCAGAAGGCTAATCAACCTCCAAATGCCAGAGGAACTATTAGATTGCCTCTTCACTTTGGAGATCAAGGGACTAACCTTGTATTTTAGGCCACTACAACTAATCTTAGAGGCAAAAACATGCAATGTGAGGCCACCCCAGGTCAATTGTATGGGTATACTCAGCAATCAGTTTGGGGTAATGTAAATACCAATAGTATACAAGCCCTAAGGGTGCCAATATGTCGTTCAAGGATCAGGTGGATAGTCATTTTCCATAGCTACCCTTAGGAATCCCCAGTTGACAAAGGCAGATGCAAGTATCACTGATAGATCCCAACATAATAGCCGAGACTATCAAGAAGCATTTTTAGATTCAGTTCAAGCCCATTGACAAACTAGTTAATAGAAAACTTTATCCAAAGTGGATAGATAAGGTTGCACCTTTGCAGAGGGGTTACAAAGTCCCTAATTTTGCAACATTCTCAAGTGAAGATGAGAAATTGACTATGGAGCGTATTAGCCATTTTACAACTCAATGTGGGGAAGCCAATCAAAATGACTATCACATATTACAACTTTTTCCACTTTCCCTAATTGACACAACTTTTATGTGGTATTCCACCATGCCACCTAATTCTATTCACAATTAGGCTGATATGGAAATGTGCTTCCATGATAGGTTCTACTCTCCTTAGCTTGACGTGAATGTCTAATAACTAATTATAATGAGAGAAAAATGAAAAATAAAGTTAAAAATAACTAATTATTAATTATCATGAATGTCTAACAACTAATTATAATAAAAGAAAAAGAAAAATAAATTTAAAAAATATATCTAATTAATAGAATGTAATAAGCTCTTTTACTTTAAATACTCATGGGTACACTCATTCATACCATATAGGCTATATTTAGCTCACCATTTTAGCTAGCTTCAAGCTTTTTTACTAGCTGAAAAGCTTGTTTAACCTTATTAATAGTATTTGGTAAACAAGTTTTTTTTAATTAGCTTATAGTATTTTTTGAGATGCTACTTCAAGTAGCATTTTTAAAAAAAATGAACTTCTAGTTTCTTATGTTTTATTCCCCCTTTGTCCTTAAAACATTTATTAAATTTCTTTTTTACCCTTTTTTACATAAGGCAGGATTATATATATATATTTTGTTTCTCTTCTTCCACTCATAAAGTAGGATTTTATTATTTTTACCTTTTTTAACATAAGGTAGGGTTTTCTTATTTTTTACCTTTTTATTACATAAGATATTAATAATGATAGATAATAAGTTTATTTTATTATTATTATTATTATTATTATTTAAATATTTTTATATTATATTGTTTATTTTATTTATTATACTATTTGCAATATTTATTTTAGTATTTCCCATTATACTTCAAGATATTAATATTGATATTGATAGGGGATAAGTTTATTTTATTTTATTACTATTTTTTGAATTTTTTTATATTGAACTATTTATTTTAACCATCACACTATTTACATTATCTATTCCATTGTTTTTAACATTATATTTCAAGATATTTTAACTACCACACTAATTAACATAATGAAAGTATGACGTCTATTTAATTGTATGTAATTTTTACTTTATTTTAAACTTGGTTGAAATATTTTAAGATATAGTATAAGATTTATAGTAGAATACAAAATATGAAAAAGAAATTGAAACTAAAAATGTAATTAAAATAATTGATCTATAAATAAAAAATTATAACAGTTTAAGATTAATAAAAAACTAAAATTATAAATATTAAAAAATATTTTTATGAATAAAATAAAATTAAAATTTATATAAAAATATCATATAAATATGTCTATTTTTGTTATTTTACATTTATCAGCTACCAAACACTTAAAATTTAATAAGTTAATTTAATAACTTTTAGCTACTAGCTACCAGCTTTTGACTACCAACTACATTAATTTGCCAAACATAGCCAGTGTTTCTCAAATATGTACTGCTAGAGGTGAAGTATGGTGGGTCAGATTTGGGATTATAACCACAATTCAAAACTAGTTTTAAGATGATATTTTTGAATAAAAGTATGGTTTAATTATTCATTTAGTCCCTATACTTGTACCATTTTTATGTTTTATTTTCTATACTTTGAAACTACCTGTTTTAATCCTTACACATGCACTTTTGATATTGTTTTGATCCATACCATTAAGTGTGTCTTAACTTCGTTAGATAAAACTACCATAAAATGGAAATTGGCAGTGTAAAACTACCACAAATTTTCTTGCGGTTATTAATCTGCCACAAATTAGTTTCATAAAATCAAAACTGCATAAAATTTGTGATGGTTTTATTGCCATAAAATTTGTGGCAATTTTACATTACCGAAAAACTTGTAACAGTTTTACACTGTCAATTTTCATTTGTGACAGTTTTACCTAACGAAGTTAAGATATACTTAATGGCATAGATCAAAACGATATTAAAAGTGCGTGTGTATGAACTAAAACGGATAGTTAATAGGTATAAGAACCAAAACATAAAAATGATATAAATAGAGAGACTAAATAAGTAATTAAATCTAAAGTATTTTAAAATGTAGGAAATAATTTGAAGTGAAAAGCCAAATTGAGAATTAGAAGGGAGTGTACAACTCGGGCACAGCCCCACATTTTTGTTCGTAACGTGGGTGATGTAAGAAATTAACAGCTTAAATTATGACGAAACACAACTTGACATAATAATAATTACAAGTTTGTGAGTATTATGTTATTTAATTTGTATTATAAACTTTAAACTACATCAAGCCTTCGTTTGGTATGGTGGAAATGGAGGGGGAGAGGAAAGAAAAGAGTGGAAGTGAGGAAAAGTAGTAAAAATAGAGTTATTTGGTAGAGTGAAATTGTGTGGAATTTTAAGAATAAAAAAAGCAGATGGGTCCCACAATCCGATTCTTTCACGCTGAAATGAGAAGATTTGCGTGAAAATTCTGCAACGGTAGTATAAATTGACTAAATCGATTTTGTTTTCAATATAAATCGATTTTACAACATAATTTTTTTTTCTCTTTCCTCACGTTTGTTGCTCCCCATATTTTGCATGTAAATCAATTTTGTTTTGCATGTAAATTGATTTGATGTAAATCAATTTTTTTCTCTTAATTTTTTATTTTTTTATTTTTCTTCAACCAAACATCCTTAACTCCCACTCTATTTCTCACATATTTTTCTTCTCTTCTTTTCTCACCTCTTCCCTTCCTTTTCCTCTATTTCTTTTTTCTCTACCAAACCTCCCATAAATATTTGAACTAGTAAAGTTATTTGAATTTTCCATTCCGCATAAGTGTTTTATAACACAGCTTGAGATATTTCTAAAATATCTTCCTTCTCTCCTCTCTTCTTTTGAAAAAAATGAATATAGACGCCTGATGCTCGAGTGCATGTGCGTGACTTAAGAGTACGTAGTGACACTATTCTCTTAATCTTTAGTTTGTCAAGGAAAACCAAAAACATAGTCATGCATGCATGTGTTAACATGATAAACACAGTTAGGTACGTAAAACCTTGTTATCCCTAATAGAAAATTTTCATTAAAATTAACAAATTATTTAGTCTTGCCTCTATTTAAACCCTCCAACCCCCATTATTAAGATATCAGTATCTCTCCCCTCTTCCCCACTTCACCTTCTCTCTCACACACACAAAATAATGGATAAAAAACAGTGCAACACTTCTCAAGATCCTGAAGTGAGAAAAGGGCCATGGACAATGGAAGAAGACCTGATCTTGATCAACTATATTGCGAATCATGGGGAAGGTGTTTGGAACTCTTTGGCCAAAGCTGCTGGTAAACATATTTTTTGTTCTTCAACTTTTCTTGTTCTTTGAGTATTCTCTTTCTATTTTCTTCTTCTTTTCTATTTTTCGTTCAAACTTAAACCCTAGGGTGCGAGAGAATGATTCATCATCATGCATGCTTTAACAGGTCTTAAACGTACCGGAAAGAGCTGCCGGCTCAGGTGGCTAAACTACCTCCGTCCCGATGTTAGGAGAGGGAATATTACACCCGAGGAACAACTTTTGATCATGGAGCTTCACGCAAAGTGGGGAAACAGGTGAATTTTTTACATATTCTTTTGTACATAAATATGATAAAAAAATACATAGAGAAACAAAGATCTTATATTTCACACAAATGATATTCTTACCCAGAAAATATATTTGTTCGTCAACCCCTCTTTATTTTGGAACCGTGGAAGAAGTTCTTTGCTCTCTTTTAAGTTGTAGTATTTGGTTTTGGGGGCATTCGAACTAGAAGGCACATGAGTACAATATTCTTGGAAGACTATTTGAGAGGGATCGAGAGAGATTTGTCGGGGGGAGAATTCTAGCCAAGAGAAACGTTGCAACACATGGGGGTTTGTAGAACTTACGGCCACAAATATGTCTTGGACAAAATCTATATGGGAATTTTTAACGCCTCTAAAATGATTGTGTCCGATTCCATCCATATGGAAGTATTGGAGTATTTTCCTTTAAAGGGTACATATTATACATCTATCCTTACTGTTGCATTAATCCTCCACACCCCCCCTTTACATATGCATACATATGGCAGGCGGAAGAGAGGTCCTTTACATCTAACAAGAACCACAATGAATTAATGAACATCAATGTTAAAGGTCTCTTTTTACCCTTTGATGTTGAATTATGTGCCTTTTCATTTGTGGAATGCAAGATTTTAATTTTTATTTAAATTTTAGTATAATTTTTTGACTTCTAAGAATCTATTATTCATCTAAAAGTTGGAGGTTGGCTGTGTGGAAGATTCTTTGTAAAGATTTTATTTCAAAAGAAAATAAATCATAATATGATTTTTTTTATCATATTTATAAAGCACACTAAATAAGAAAGGGTTTGTTTAACCTACCTCAAGTAAAAATGGGATTAAATAACTCCATCAAAGATGATTGTTGCAATTTTCTATACTGTACCAATCATTTTTAAGTACATAAAAAATTATACCAATAATCTTTGATGGGATTGTTTAATCCTATTTTCACTTGGGATAAGTTAGACAACCCCAATAAGGAAACAAATTAAAAAAATTTATTGGAAAAAAAACATTTATTATATTAATTTATTTTTTTATACTTACTTTCTTAAATAATTAAAAATATTTAAGATGATGTATTTGATACTCTTCATCCTAAAGATAGAAAAGGAAAATAATAATAAAATATATCAATTAAATTTAGAAAAGGAAAATGAAATTGCTTACCAAAGGAAGAGAAATATCATTGTAAATAGTAAAAATAAAACTTAAACCAGAAATAGATGATATTAGAAATATTGTTTCTCAACAATTACAAGCATATATTATATATAGAGCTATTTTAATTTTCTAAAGGGGCGTCTAGTTTACAAATGACTATTTCTATAAGGCTTGTGGGCGAGGACCAAATAAGTTGGACAAGAGGACCTTCCACTTTAGGTTGAACTCATTGAAGTTGGCATATCTTTATAGCTTTCTAGTTCGGATGAAAGAGAATTTGAGTGAAAATAGACCCAAACCATACACTTTTGGCTCTTCTTAACAAGGGCAGGTGTCCTTGTAAATTTTAGAGCCTAGCTCCCCCTGAAGATAGACTTACATATTGCATATATAAACTGAAGATATACTTACATAGTGCATATATAAACTAGCTAACACCACCCTTACTAGTACCTTTCGGAGTATCCGAAATTCCATCTCAGCCAAGTAAACAAATCATCCACTAATAATAAAAGACAAAAAGAAAATATTTAATTCAAACTAATTTCTCAAATATTACATTTATTATATATAAAATGACTAGCTTTTATGAGGCATGTATTGAAACTTGCCTTTCTTGAAAACACAGATGGATAGTCAAACAAGTTTATGAGGCAAATTATTATAAGAAATGAAGGTGACATGTTCAAAATTTGCTAGAAAATTTCTGTGTATGTATGTATATATGTATGAAGGGATGGATGGATGGAAAAGAGAATAGGAGATATTTTAATTCAACCATACTCTCTCTACCTGAGGCATGCTTTGAGAAATCTGATTTTCTGGTCTTATAGAGAGCCCCTACTATAAAGCAAAGGCATTATCTCCATACACCAAAGGAAATTCAGCATCTTACGTACCTCAACACTGGTCGTTTTATAAGTATGAGTCCAACATATAACGTCAGATTGATTCTCAGCCATGGAACATGGCCTCCATCAGACACACAGTCGTATTTAATATAGGTGTTGCCACTTTTTAGTTAATCAATAAAAAATGTGGCAGTCATGTATAGGCAGTTTTTAATTAAATTTTAACTTAATACATTCTTTTTCAAGAAATTACACAAATGTTTTGGCTTACTTTCTCTCATATGCACATTCGTGTACCCTCTTTTCCACCACACATTTCAACAACCGAGTAGCATTCTAGATTTCTAATGGCTCTCCGCTTACCCTGATCAATAGGGCTATACTTATCCAATTGTTTGATTTTTACTTTTTTCTATAAGCAAAATTTATTAAAAGCAAAAATATTTTGTTTATAAAAAATTGCTTATCCAATTGTTTGATGTAATTAAGGTACAAAGCATTTTCTTTGACACTATTTACTCATGAATTTAAAAAGTTTAGGTTCCAAAATTTCTTTACAGCCAAAAACAAAACCAGTAGAATACTATTTGTTACATGACACTGTCTTTTACAAATTAATCATTCACCAATGCAGGTGGTCCAAAATTGCCAAACATCTACCCGGAAGGACTGATAATGAGATCAAGAACTACTGGAGGACCAGGATCCAAAAGCACATCAAGCAAGCTGAGAACTTCCAGCAACAGAGTAATTCTGAGATAAATGATCACCAAGCTAGCACTAGCCAAGTGTCCACCATGGCTGAGCCCATGGAGACCTACTCTCCACCCTGTTACCAAGGAATGTTAGAGCCATTTTCAACTCAGTTCCCCACAATCCCTGATCAATCCAGTTGTTGTACCAATGACAACAACTATTGGAACATGGAGGATATCTGGTCAATGCAATTACTGAACGGGGATTAAATACATAATATATATAATAAAGATAACCCTAAGTGCTTCAGTTCCATAAAGCTGGAATGTCTCTGGCTTAAAACATATTATTAGGTTTGTTTATATATAAGTAGTTGGATGTTTGGTTTTGTGTTCCATTATATTTAAGAACTAATTAGCTATGTGCTGTAATATATACGGGATCTTATATTAAACTGTATCTGCATGCTTTAAATCATTATCATATGAGATGCTATGTGGATTATAAAAGATATGGTTGAGTACCACAAAGTTTCAAAACTCTAATATATTTCTAGTGGCAGGCTTGCTTACTTATTATAGGAAGTCCTATTATTATCTCGATTATTGTCTTGTTTAAACGTACGTGGATTTCGTAAATTTTGTCTTTGTCTCACGCTCAACCTAATGATTATACATATACTTTAAACAAAGATTTATGCTCTGTAAAATTAATACTTTTAACTATTGGATAAAGGGATTTCAGAGAATAAAGGATGATGTGTAAACAGGTGGTTATAAACATCATATTCCCCATGTTGGTAAATTGATTTTCTTCTGTTTCTCATTAAACATTAAAATATTTGCACAATGTTGTTTGCCCCTGTAGTTATGTTACAACGCGTAAGATGTGTTTGGGATGGTCAGATAGTAGTGTCAAACTGACCTTCATATAAACGGAAAGACAGCCAGGCATGTATGGGCATGAACTTGCATTTACATTTGGGAAAAAGAAAATCCCCATACATATATATATCACCTAACTAAAGCCACAAGAAATTGACGCGTGGTTACAGAATAGCAACCATTGCTATGTTTGTTAACAATTCAACTTCCTTTTCCTAATTACCCATTGTTGTGCATAGCCATGTAACGTTTTAAAGACCGACGGAAACCTAACTCTTGTCCATGATGCATTGGTGTTTTCACATGTGCCTCATAAATTCACCCCATCACCGCATCCTTCGTGATTAAGAAAACATCAATATTACTATAATCACCATCATCATCGATCATTTTATAAATCAATTACCAGCTAATGCATCCCTTCGAATGTTAAATAGTAGCTAACACTAGTTCTCATTCATCATAGACAGAGAAAGTTTTCATCATGGCATTGTTCAAATGCATAAGCTATGAGGTAATTGTAACTGAAAGAGTTTGTCATGTTGTGAGCACCAAGTTAGGCCAGTGACGACAGTAGAGTAAGAGCATTCACGGTTTACCAAACTTCAACTTTAGTTTAGCTTCCAACACTTATTCGGACAAAGAGGGCTGAGAGGATGACTAAGAGACTAGTCCTGGCATTGTGCCCTGTCCTATTAAGGAAACAAGGACAATTGCTTGTAGGCTTTAACTTTGTGCCTATGCGAAGCGAAAAGGAGCTTGCAGCATCTATGAGCCACTCGTTCTATTCAGTCACATGTTTTATGTGCAAAATTCAATTTCAACACCCAAAAGAAAACTCGCACGTGATGTGATAAGGAAGATCCACGTGGTGGGTCGGCCACTTGCACAAAACATCATCAAAGTCGTACTTTAGAATAATGATATTGCGAAACTTCAATATATATTAAAAACACTCATTTTGACACTTCTTATTTAGTTTATCTCTATCTTTTTCCTTTTGCATATTATACACCTACTATGTCTATCACTACCAATATAGCGTGACATAGTAGTCAAATAATTTTGTTCTTAAGTACGTAGTTGGTGATTCTATCCTCAAGTTCAAGTGGGTGTATGAAAAAATATCTATTCAGAGAAATTAACTCCTTAATTAATGAATCACAATACCTCAAAAGATTAATTCTTGACTCTTGATTGAAGAACACCCTGGGTTTACCAAAAAAATAAATATCTATCACTTCTCCTTTTCCTATTTATTTCTCTCTCTAGGTGTAGATAGACATTGAAGTGTTCACAATATTATTCCTTATTTTATTTTATGATGCTCGTCACTTTGTTAGTATTAACATTCACTCCTTCTTAAATCTTTTTATACTTTCTATTTATTTATATTTTTGTCTTCTTTTTTTATTAGATCGCTTATTACGTTTCTAATTTCCACTCTCTTTTAATTTTAATACTTTTCCTTCTATCTCTTGTCTCATTCCACCCATATTTCACCCTATACCAATGAGTGTGAAAAAAAGTTACCCTTTACTTAATACTTCCAGCTATTTCAATGGAACTGGACCCTTCTATTTCAATTCTCTTCTTCATGATGTTTTTATTTTCTAACTTGGTTATTTCAGGTCACTTTTATACCCCTCTTTACATTTGTTGAAATGAGAATTTTGTTATTTTAATTCTCTACATTACTCAACATTTTTTCACGAGGTGTGAATAAAAAAAGCAATGATATGAATGAACATTTTTTTTTCCTTTTATTCAACGAACTAATAGATATTTAAAGAAAAATGATATTTTCAAATCTAGCTAGTTAGGCTGTTTGCACCCTCATTGAGTAAAAGATATATATGAAGAAAAGAGAGAAATAAGAGATGTGATAAATAATATGATAGAAAAGAAAGAGAGAAACTGAAAGAATAATTTATTGAAATAAGCTGAAAATAACTTATGGATATATTTTAAGTTATTTTTATAAAATTTTCAAAATAATTACACGAGCTTCTATCATAAGATAAACTCAAGTAAGTTGTAAATAAATTTTTCAAAGCACCAAAAGTCTAAAATGCGAGTTATGTGATTGACATGCCAACAACATCAAATTTTGTTCCATTGCTACTTCATCAATAATGCTAATTTGTTAGTTTCTATTATATACTCTTGGGGTTAACCTATATTTTGGTATGTAAGGGATGCTTAAGTATTCTTCTATTTTGTTGTCAGCTTATGGCACACCTTGTGTTAAGTTAGACTACAAATTATGAATAATAATTGTTTTGCCTATCAAAAATTTTTTTTAGTTTCTTTTCTATTTCCTTCTTACCTTACCAAATGTTTAGTGCATTTGATAGAAAACTCATGAGTATGAAAGTTTCAACATTAGTTACACTTCTTTTAAACTATCTTAATTGTTTGTGATATTCAATTATATTCTTTTGAGAAACTAAAATCAATGAATGTAAAACTATACATCATAATAATAATTTTTTCACATACTTTCTAACTCATTCTCTACTCTTGTGTTATGTTTTTCGTGATTCAGGAATATAGTATTTGTTGGCAAGAATGAATTTCTCAATGTCCATGACAATGTCATAATTTGCTCAAGAGCATGCGTGGTGATGTTTCAACTATGTAGTTGATCTAGCAAAAAAGAGGAAAAAGGATTGCGTTATTCTAAAACTAGATTTCGAAAAATCATACGATTTTGTTTCTTGAAAGAATTTATACTACATGATGGTTAAGACAGGCTTTTGCAAAAAGGTGGATGAAAGGTGTAATGCCTGTTTCTTGCTAATCTGTGAATAAGTGTTTGAATAATTTAAAAGAGAAAATTTAATTTAATTTCCCTTGAAAAGAATTAATTAAGACTTATGTTTGGTGTCTGTAAGTTTCTACCAAAGAATTATGTGGGAATTTGATCTGTACTGCTATCAGATAAGCTGAAGTATATCTATAGAGTTTTGATGGATAGTGTAGGGTCATGAAATTTAATTATAATTAATTAAATTTAATTATGATTGAATTTTAGTCAAGTTGGTAGTTTTCCTTACTCTCAAGTTAATCCTTTTCCTAATGAATCTATCTGTTGAAGAACCTGTCTAGAATCCTATCAATTACAGTAAATTCAATTGCCTAACTTGAGCAGAGCTAGTTCAATCATATCTAGAGAAATTCTAAAGAGTCATAAGCTCATTTATATTTCAATATCAATTAAATTGCTTTAATTTATTTAAGTGCTAGAAAACCCTAAACCTAATTTCATAAATTTCAGTATTTGACTGCATTTTCATTGTTAGTGTGAGAAATTTAAAATTTCTACTATCTAAAACCTATACCCACACGTCCCAAGCCCAACCCAACCCAACTAAGCTAACTATTAGTTCTTAGACAAACTAGATTAGTTACAAACAAACTAGATGTTTTTCCTAAATTCCTACACAAAGTCTTATCAAAGTGTACTTAATTGTACCAAAACCACTAACCCACCCTTTGTTTTCTTACCTTGGCCGTCCACTCTCCCTTGGTGGAGAAGGTGGATTTTTGTTTTTCAAATTTATTAAGTCTTGCCTTCCATTTTGTGAGTTACCAAACTATCCCCACTTGAGTTGTCTTATAAGTAGGTAACAAGCAGAGCTCTCTTCACTTTTCTCCTCTACAAAACCGTGAGACATAGAGAGAGAGCCCCCTTGTTTTGAAATTTTCTAACTATTGAAGGAGAGTGTTGGAAGCTTGAGTGTCCAAGTTAATGCTAGGTAAAGCTCCATACTTTTCATCCTTTTCTATCTTCATTTTATCATTTCTATCAAGACCTAAGTGGTCTAAATGTTCTCTTTACCTCTTTAGTTCTAAACTTTATTCTTTTCTTTTGTTCATGTCATATATCAACCATTCATGGTGTTGGTTAATGGCTCACCTTGCCAAAGATTGAAGGAGATACTCACCTTTTCCCAGAACTCCTTTCCAAGTTTGTAGGATCTTGTCAAAAGGTAAGGAAAGCTAACCTTTTTCCTTGTGTTTGGACTATGGTTATTCTGTTTTTGGTGTGGTTTGTTGCTTAAAAATGTTGTTGGTATTTTTAAAAGTTGTAAACTTGGTGAAAGAAACCATTTTCGTGCATGATTGTAAAATGTTCCTAATGCTGTTTTCGTTTTTTGCTTGAGCATGGTTCATTGTTTTTGCTATATCTGGAGCTGTGGTCAATATTTTTGAGTGTTTGTTATTTTTTGTAAAGTAGACTAAATTTAATCCAAAATGGACTCAATAAACACGTTAAAAGATTAAGAAACGAAAAAGTTAAACATTTTGAAAGTTGTGCATGTTTTCTGAAAACACTGGTCTAGCAATGTGTAGTAAAATGCAATTTTGGAAGCTTCGGTTGTGTAGTTGTGGAAAATCTTGGGACGACGAAAAATTAGACACAAAAATATTTCCAAGCATATATGGTTTGCCTATGTTTGATATGGTTTTCTATTTTTTTAATGATTTTTAGTAACTAAAGGTTGTACTTGTTTTTTGACTAAAAGTGGTTTTGAGAACTGTAAACTTTCAAAAATCATATAAAATCGTGTAGACCTTTGTTTTTAATGTTCTTAGTAATTTTGAAAAGGGTTTTAAGTGTGCTTTCGGAAAATAAATGGTTTGGACTCTATTATGAAAAATAGCAAAACATGTTCGTTGGTCCTCTAGTAGGTCATCCTGACCTTATTGTCTTGTTATTTTTGTATTTTTTTTTGTAGATTTTTGCTTAAGGTGATCTTTAATGTTTTCGAAAATATACAAAATTTTCTTTTCAATCATATATAGATCATGTTAAGCAAAAATCATTTATTGTTTCAAAATGATTTTTAAAACAGAGGCCAGAAAACTGGCAGCTATTGGAGTTTGTCTTAAACAAAAGTTTTGTAACTTTTTGCATAACTTTATTAAAACACTATATTTTTCACTTAAAACTTAATTGTATATCTTTTAAAATAAAAGTTAAATATGAATCTTAATAAAATATATTCTTTTCTGTTTTACATATTTTAAAAATGTATTTTTAGTGATTTAATTTAAAAGGGATTAATAGTAAGACTCATAAAACTATGTTTTATGAAAATCTAAGACCTAAGCTTTAACTGGATGATTTCATAAATTATTTTCTTATTTAATTTTAACATTTTAATTACATAATTATATTAATACATAAGACTCGATAAAAGTTGGATTAAAGGAGTTTCTTGGTAAAAGTTGCAAAAGACATGACTTGGTGAATAATTGTGACTTGATGACATGTTGATTATGTTGTGAAACTGTTGATAAAGGCTTATCCAGGTGTGAACAATAAGCAGTTGTTGATATATGTTGCCATCAATGTTTGTTTATGATGAGTTGTTTGTCATGCAGGCATGCATTGTTGTTATGAGCATGTGGTACCGAAGGTGTAGGTATTCTCAGGAATGCGGTGCAGGCTAGGTGTGAAAGCTTGAGGACTACAAATGGTGTGATTCCATAGGAGACAGGGGCCTTGCAAACCCTGGGTCGTGGTGGCGGTTCTCCCATACAGAAATCCTAACAATGTGCACTATTTCTCGTGATCAGTGGTCGGTATTCTCCAAATAGTTTAGGCACGTGCCGCTTTAAGAACCCTGGTGAGGGTATCTGTGTTTATTATACCATGATTAACGAATATCCGGGCAATCGCTCAGTTTTTAGATTTTTATGGAGAGTTTAGGTTCATGGCTTGCATTACATACTTGGTCATACTTTAATTAAGAATAATGAAATGAAAAACCTATGTATGCTTATTTTTGTCTTGATTAAATGTATGCTTTACCTTATGCTCAGTATGATGTATGTTTTAGATGTGTATGTTTGCTCTTTTGGGTATTTTATCCTTGCTTGTGTGTTTTGTGTGTGTGATTGT
Organism: Spatholobus suberectus; assembly: GCA_004329165.1. Taxonomy (NCBI): domain Eukaryota; kingdom Viridiplantae; phylum Streptophyta; class Magnoliopsida; order Fabales; family Fabaceae; genus Spatholobus; species Spatholobus suberectus. Next base: position 43,742,631 of record CM014732.1, read on the forward strand.
GATGATCGTGATTGTCTTTAATCGTGGGAGCACATGGCGTTTACTCCTCGGAGTGACACTTTCAGTGCGGAGCTGACATTGACCATCTACGATGGGCGAGATGGTTGGACAATTGATGCTATGCCCATCAAGTGTGTTTTGATGGTCTGCTTCTCACTCACTACACGCCACGTGATTGTAACGACCCAACCGACGCTACGAAACAACCTTACTAACATATGCATTCATATGTGTAAATCATATACATCACTTCGATTATAACCGTCAACAGAAAACGATAAGGGAATAACACCAAGCCATAGCAAAACAATAGTCAACATATACACCATTGGAGGGAGAGGGGTACAAAACTCACTCCCTATAGCTGGTCACCCTATACAAAACCCATCAAAAGAAAAGGAACTAAACATACAACAAAAAAACCAAGGCTTGGCTTCTCAAGCCAAACATCTCCAGCTCTTGGCTCCATCCTCAACTTTGAGACACCAGGTCTAGGGAAGCATCGCCATTTTCTCCCACACCATAAGACATGGTTATCGCAGTCATACTAGCACAACAACAGCAACAAGATATCCAACAACAACAAAACAAGGCAAGGGTAAGCTTACAAAACAACAACATAGTATATGAATTCTGAAACCATCAACAATCCTCAGCATTCATACTCATACATACATACGCATATAGCATTCATACACATGGCAAAGAGTTCTTAGTCCAAAACTTCATATCACAACCATTTCCGCTCAATTATGTCAATGCATGATGACACGACTCTTGAGAGATTTACAACATCTCGGGCGATCAGCCAAGTCTCACCCCCTACTATGGCCTATCTAAGCACCATTCAGGGAGTGCCAAACTCTGATCTATGGATAAGCTTAGTGGTTTGTCAGGATGAGTGTATGTGGGTGGTGACTTATCACAACATAGGGCCTGCACCGCCTTGGACCCTTGCGGAATTGCCCATCCGCTCATCCCTAAAGGCCCATCGTCAGCTTCCCCACGTCTCATCTAGCACTAGGTTGGAAGCCCGTTTGAGCCATAGCACTGGTCAACCATCCAACTTACGTGCCTGCCCGCACCTCGATATGAGGTCCATCGTCAACTACCTCAGCTGTCAACTTATGCATCAATGCATGTATCATACACCACATCCATTCAACCATAACCAATCAACATACAACATATCTATATATGTATATCAATACAACACATGGCCTGAGGTCCATCGTCAGCTATCTCACATGGCCAAACAACATCCATCAACATCGTACAGGCCCAAACCAGGCTCAACATAGTCAACAGGTAAGGCCCTGTCCAAGCAGCACATACCTCGCGAGAAATCTCACACCACAACTCATACATAACCCGTGGAGGTCCTATCCAAGCAACCTGCCACTCAGGGCCCTATCCAAGCAACCCAAATCAAATGGATGAAACCCAATAACAACACTTACGACAAATGGAGGTCTTATTCAAGCAAACTACCACTCCCCTCACATTCTCAACCTTAGACTCATACTAGGAGTCCTCCTCAAACACGTATCACACAACTACACATTCAAAATTGCTCAACAACAGAACACTACATTCGCTCAACGACCCACATGTTTGCTCAGCAAAGACTTTCTTTACAAAGGACCAACTTTCCTTGCGAAGGCTTTCGCTCAGCGACCATGAGTCTCGCTCAACGAATTAGGGTCACTTGCTCAACGATAATTAGAGTCACTCAGCGAATTCATTCCAAGGACTCTCTCCAAATCTTCTTGACCACATTTGTTTTAGCGAGTCACTTACTCGCTCAGCGAATAGCCATTACAGAGAACAACTAGAATCTGTATACACATTCCTCGCTCAGCGAACATGTTGTTCACTTAGCGAATATTTAGCAACAGAGGGCACCACTCTCCAAGGTTCTCAATTCGCTCAACGAATCTAGCATTCGCTCAGTGAATCGCTCCCAGGTATTTTGGGTTACTCACACTCGCTCAATGAAACTCTCTTTTGGAAAATTTTCAGATTTCTATGACCATTCGCTCAGTGAATAGAATTTCGCTTAGTGGATCTCTTTTACACTACAGCTATCACCACGATTCAAGAGCACTCGCTCAGCGAATCTCAGACAGCAGAAACAGAACTCTCTTCAAAAAACCCCAAAAATCCAAACTTTCAACTCATCTATATTCCAAATCGGTTACACAAAGGTCAAATGCGACCACACAACCACATAATAAACACATGCAACAATCCATACATTATTTCAACGGAAAATCATAAAATTCAAAGGAAACCCATTTCCAACACATTTAAACCAAACTCAACCAAATCACACATTTCAGTCCAATCCACAACAACATATACGTACTACAGCATTCATACAACAAGTAGAAGTTCCTTTACCTCATAGGAGTTCTGAATCCGAATTTGGGGAAGAAGGAAGATGAGAGAAAATGAACTCTTGAGCCAAATCTACGAGAAATCCACTTTCCTCAGCACCATGGAAATGAAGATCAAAGCTAGAAATCTTGCTATACTCCAAGTGGGTCTTAAGACAGTTTGAAAGAATGAGAGAGAGCTTGAGAGGTGAGGAAGAGGAGAGAATGAAAAATGAGAAAATAATGCGGGAAAGGGGCTCTCCATGTCATAAAACCCTCCCTAGGCCACACCACAGCTCTAGGCCAACTAAAGCCCATGGTCCACCTAACTATCTCTCACTACTCACAACCTGCTCAACTGAACTGTGTATCTCTCAACAACCCATATGATCACCAACAACATACTCACTTTGGCTCACGAGCAGCATTTTCCTCAGTTCCCTAAATTTAGACAGGAATTCCAAAACAACCAATACAAATACAACATTCATACAACAACAACTCATTTATTCATTTTAATCACCAGTATCATATTAATTTCCACTTTTTAATTATCAAAACATTGAATCACACATTTAGAAAAAAAAAATAGGGTGTTACACGATGCCCTGATTTCTATAATTCTGGTTATAAATCGAGTGGACTTCTCAGAGTTTGCTCGGGAGGTTCTGCATCCCCCACCTATTATTCCTGCACGTGTGCCTACTCCTCATTGAGTGGGTAATGCTCGTGAGTATTGGAGGCTCTTCAGCACACGATGAGTGCTTGACTTCTTGAATGAGTTCTCACAATCTTGATTGAGTGCTTGGATTTTTTTTTCTTGATTTTTTTCTTGCTTTCTTGCTATCATGAAGCACACAAGAAAGCATATGATTGCAATCTTGATTTCAAGAAAGCATTCATCATGCCTTCTTGTTTTCTTGAATGCAATCAAGGAAACAACCAATGAACAAGGTTATCAAGATTTCAAGAGGGGAACCAAGAAATTATGATGTTCATATCCAGAAAGCACTCTAGAAATCAAGAAAGCAAGCAAGAAATAAAACAAGACACTTTCTTGTTTGCTTTCTTGATTGTAATCTTGATATATTTTTTTTAACTACTTTCTTTCTTGATTGCAATCTTGATCTCAATATGCATTCTTTCTTGATTGCTTTTTTGATTTCTTGATTGCAATCAACGAAGCAAGCAAGAAAGCAATCAAGATGCTTTCTTGATAGCAATCTTGATATTTTTTTTCCAACATGGTTTTCTAAAAACCTTTCCTTATTGAATGCTTGACTTCTTGAATGAGTTCTTGCATGATTACAAGATGCATTCTTTATTATTTCTTGGTTTCTTGATTTCTTTTTGCTTCCATGCAATCAATGAAGCAAACAAGAAGGCACTCAACATGCTTTCTTGATTGTAATCTTGATTTCAAGAAAGCATTCAAGATGCCTTCTTGTTTTCTTGAATGTAATCAAGAAAACAACCAACGAATAAGGATATCAAGATTTCAAGAGGGGAACCAAGAAATCGTGAAAGAAATCAAGGTACCAATGTTGAAATACAGATAGCGCCTTGGAACTCAAGAAAGTAATCAAGTAATGAAACAAGATACATTCTTGATTGTTTCTTTCTTTCAACTTGCACTCTTGAATGCTTTCTTGATTTATTGCTTGACTGAGTTCTTGCTTTCTTGATTGCAATCTTGATTTCAAGATATTTTCTTTCTCTATTCCTTCTCGATTTCTTGATTGCTTTTTTTGATTTCTTTCTTGCAATCAAGATGCTTTCTTGATAGCAATCTTGATTTTTTCTTTCAACATGGTTTTCTCAAAACCTTTCTTTATTGAGTGCTTAAATTCTTGAATGAATTCTCGCAATCTTGTTGAAATAGGTCAAACATTCAATACAGAAAGGTTTCAAGAAAACCATGTTGAAAGAAAAAACCAAGATTGCTATCAAGAAAGCATCTTAATAACTCTATTGATTGCAAAAAAGAAATCAAAAAAAGCAATCAAGAAATCAAGAAGGAATAGAGAAAGAAAGTATCTTGAAATCAAGATTGCAATCAAGAAAGTAAGAACTCAATCAAGATAGCATTCAAGAACGTAAGTTGAAAGAAAGAAACAATCAAGATTGCAATCAAGAATGTATCTTGTTTCATTACTTGATTGCTTTCTTGAGTTCTAGGGAGTTTTCTGTATTTCAACATTGGTACCTTGATTTCTTTCACGATTTCTTGGTTCCCCTCTTGAAATCTTGATATCCTTATTCGTTGGTTGCTTTCTTGATTACATTTAAGAAAACAGGAAGGCATCTGAAATGCTTTCTTGAAATCAAGATTGCAATCAAGAAAGCGTGTTGAGTGCTTTCTTGTTTGCTTCATTGATTGCATGAAAGCAAGAAAGAAATCAAGAAACCAAGAAAGAATAAAGAAAGCATCTTGCAATCATGCAAGAACTCTTTCAAGAAGTCAAGCATTCAATAAGGAAAGGTTTCAAGAAAACCATGCTGGAAAAAAAAATATCAAGATTGCTATCAAGAAAGTGTCTTGATTGCTTTCTTGCTTGCTTCACTGATTGCAATCAAGAAATCAAAAAAGCAATCAAGAAAGAATAAAGAAAGCATATTGAGATCAAGATTGCAATCAAGAAAGAAAGAACTTAGTCAAAAAAAATATCAAGATTGCAATCAAGAAAGCAAATAAGAAAGTGTCTTGTTTTATTTCTTGCTTGCTTTCTTGATTTCTAGAATGCTTTCTGGATATGAACATCATGATTTCTTGGTTCCTTTCTTGAAATCTTGATAACCTTATTCATTGGTTGTTTCCTTGATTACATTCAAGAAAACAAGAAGGCATAATGAATGCTTTCTTGAAATCAAACTTGCAATCAAGAAAGCATGTTATATGTTTTCTTGTTTGCTTCATTGATTGCAAGAAAGCAAGATAGAAAACGAGAAAGAAAAAGTCAAACACTCAATCAAGATTGTGAGAACTCATTCAAGAAGCCAAGCACTCAATCAACGATGACGATGATGACTCACCCTTTACCTTTCCTCTTTATCTCTAGGAGACAACGTAGTTGTGTTTTATCTTCTGAGTAGAGGTGGCCAGTTCTAGGGAGTGAGTTATGTATCCCCTCCCCCTTTTATGTTGTATTTTGGGTTCATTGTCACACACCCCTCCCACTATCCTTATGTTATTCGATGTTTCTTGTTTATGTTGGACCTTGCTACGGGTATGTACTCGGTACTTTGCACACTAGGCATGCCATCTTTAGGTATGTTGATGTATTATGCATTTATCTTTGTGTATAACTTTCCTTTGCGATGCGTTAATGACAAGCCAATTTGCTTTAGGAAAAAAAATTATCCATATTTTCACAAGCAAGTTAATCAAGAGTTTTTCCTAATTGAACTTAAAATCAAAATAAACGATTGTATCGAAAAAGGTCCTCCAAGGACTGGATTATTCTCTCAGACTGGCCATCCATCTGGGGATGATATGCAGAACTAAGCCTCAACTTTGTACCCAATGTTTGATGCAAACTCTTCCAAAACCTTGACGTAAACCTCGGATCCCTATCAAAGATAATACTAGAAGGCACTCCATGCAACCTTACTATCTCTTTGATGTACAACTGCGTCAACCTCTACAAGGAATACTCAATGTTAATTGGCAAGAAGTGAGCACACTTTGTCAACCTATCAACAATGACCCAAATAACATCAAAGCCTTTTGTCATTCTAGGCAAGCTCACCACAAAGTCCATAGTTATGCTGTCCCACTTCCACTCAGAAATTTCCATTGTCTACAACAAACCACCAGGTCTCTAGTGCTTTACCTTGGCCTTCTGACAGGTCAAACATGCTACAACATACTTTGCTACACCCTTTTTCATACCAGACCACCAAACATTTTCTTCCAGTCTTGATACATCTTAGTGGTACCCGAATACAAACTCAACTTGCTCTTATGATCTTCTTCTAGGACGAGCTTCCTCAACTCAGGGTCTCGTGGTATGCATACTCTACCCTTAAACCTCAGAATACCGTCTATACCCAAACTAAAATCTATCACCTTCTCTGTGCCTAATAACTTTTTAGTCTTACAAAGACTAGGGTCTAGCAACTGCTTCTCTTTAACCATCTCAAGGAAACCACTGGCTACCGTGATCATACTACAATGGATACGATCAGGTGACATCTCCACACACAAGTTCAGATCTCTGAACTTTTCTACTAGTTCTAACTCGTTCACCATCAAAGCTGACATATGCATTGTCTTTAGACTCAAAGCATCAGCCACAACATTCGCCTTACCAGGATGGTACATCAACTGAAAATCATAGTCTTTCAAGAACTCCATCCACCGTCTCTGCCTCATGTTTAGCTCCTTTTGATCAAACAGATACTTCAAGCTCTTGCGATCATTGAACACGTCAAACCTTGCTCTATACAGGTAATGCCTCCATATCTTCAAAACAAACACAACTGTAGCCAACTGTAGATCATGGGTAGGATAATTCCTCTCATGATTCTTCAATTGCCTCGACGCATAAGCCACAACCTTCCGGTGCTGCATCAACACACACCCCAATCCTTGATGAGAAGCATCATAGTAAACCTCGAAAGGCTCACTAGGATCAGGCAACACCAAGACTGGAGAAATAGTTAGCCTCTGCTTCAACACTTGAAAATTTCGCTCGCAATCTTCAATCCAAGCAAACGGTTGATCTTTGCAGGTAAGTTGGGTCAACGGTGCAACAATCCTTGAAAAACCTTCTATAAACCTCTAGTAGTACCCAACCAACCCAATAAAGCTCCTAATCTCAGTAGCTGTCTTAGGACGTTCCTATCGTAACACGGTCTCTACTTTTTCAGGGTCCACTGTGATCCCACCGGCTAATATTACATGCCTTAAGAACTTCACCTCATCCAGCCATAACTCACACTTAGACAGTTTTGCATACAGTTGTTTCTCCTTTAAAATCCCCAACACTATCCTCAAGTGCTCTTCACAAGAACAGGAATAAACTAGAATGTCATCGATAAACACAACAACAAACTTATCTAAGAAAGGACAGAAGATCTTGCTCATATAGTCCATGAATATAGCAGGGGCTTTGGTCACTCCGAACGGCATCACCACATACTCATAATGCCCATACCGAGTCCGGAAAGTGGCCTTCGGTACGTCTTCGTCCTTTACCCATATCTAATGGTATCCAGACCTTAAGTCTATTTTCGAAAACACTGTTGCTCCTCTCAACTGATCCATCAGATCATTAATCCTTGGTCATAAATACTTGTTCATGATAGTGATCTTGTTCGATTGCTGATAATCCACGCACAGCCTCGAACTACCATCCTTCTTCTTCACCAACAACACTGGTGCTCCCTAAAGGGAAACACTTAGCCTGATTATCTTCTTCTCCAACAACTCTTCTACCTGTTTCTTCAACTCAGCCAACTCCGTTGGTACCATCTTGAAAAGAGCCATCGACACTGGCCCTGCTTCCGAAACTAAATCTATGGCAAACTCCACTTCTCGTTGTGGAGGTACACCAAGTACATCATTAGGGAAAACTTCAAAAAACTCTTTAACTATTGAGACTGAGTTCACGTCCAGGTTACTCTTAACTTCCAAGAATGAAAAGACTGTATACCCTTGAGATCCTTCTTGCAAAGAAGTCTGAGCTTGGTTGGTAGTGATAAATCCAGAATCCTCAAAACTAAGGAAGATCAAGGTCTTTCTGGCACAATCAAGTAGGATACGGTTAGAAGATAACCAATCCATCCCTAAGATCACATCCAAATCTGACAAAGGAAGGCAGATCAAATTGACTATGTAACTATGCCCACTGACAACAACTGGGTAGTTAGCACAAACAACCGAAGCTGCCACAAGAGTACCGATTGGTGTGGAAACAAGCAAATCAAAGGGCAAGGGACAAGTAGGCAATCTTAACTTTTCCACATACTCAAAGGAAATGAAAGAATGCATGGTGCCTAAATCAAACAGTAAAGATAAGAGGTTACCAGCTATCTCACACTTACCTTATAGTAGATCATCAGAACAAGAGGCTTTAGCTCCACTCATAGCAAAAACACAACCAACTGCCGTGGGTCTTGTAGCTCTGGTGGCGTTCATAGTAGACTTTGCCTTCACCGAGGCTAAACAATCTCTAGCTAGGTGTCTGGGCTGCTGACACTTGTAGCACGCATTGCTCTTCAACGAGCACTGACTAGCATAGTGTGGTCCTCCACACTTGAAGCATCTGACCTCTGACAATCTAGTATGAGGCATGACCGACAAATGGCTCTATGAACCCGAAACTCCAGACTGTTTGGGTCTAGAAGACTGTTGTTGTCCCTACGATCTACTGTAGGGCTTCCTTTGTTGTCCTCCTCTCCTGGATCCAGACAATCCACTGCTCTGATTCCTCATCATTCGGGTGCCAGTCTCCAATCGCTCCACCATCTTGGACTTCTCCACAAGCGTGGGAAACTCTCTAATAGTCATGGGGACTATCATTCTCTTCAACTCGTGCCTCAAGCCCTCTTCGAACTTGCACTACACTCCTCAATGGTCGCCTTCAAATAAAACTGAGCCAAGTACTCAAACTTGCTCGCTTATTTACCCACTAACATATTCCCTTGGTATAACCTTAGGAACTCTATCTCCTTTGCATGCCTCGCGCTTCTTGGAAAGTACTTCTCCAAAAAGCGTTCCCGAAAACTACCTCAGGTGATAGTCTCACCCTAGGCCTCCATCAATTGTTGGGCTCCTTGCTACCAATACTCTACTTCACCAACAAGTATGTATGTGGCAGAGGTGACCTTCTGATCATCCGGACAAGCTAAAGCCCTGAAGATCTTCTCCATCTCCCACATCCACACATTAACCGCATCCGGCTCTAACTCACCCTTGAATTAGGGAGGGTTACTCTTTCGGAACTCAGCCAACCCTTGGAACTTGGGCAACACAACAACACGAGCGACTCCAACAGTAACTCAGGACAATTCCAATTGAGCCATAGCAGCCTGATGATGTTAGGCCATGGCAGTCTGCTGCTGGGCCACAGTATTTTGCTGTTGGGCCATAGCAGCAACCATCGCCTCCATAGCCCTAGTGATTTGAGAGAAGTCAACTAGGGGTGGTGGTGGGTTAGATCCCCTCATTGAGATCCTGCAAAACCAACCATGGCAATAACAACACCTCAAAAGCCATTCAAACATGATCACTTCTCTCATGGAAGGATCCACACAAAAGAAACAATCAGCACATATCATCACATCAGAGACACACAACAAAGCATACCAGACCTATTCCCCATAGGTTAACCCGAAAGACACGACAAGCTTTGATACCAAAAATGTAATGACCCAACTGTCGCTACTGAACAGCATTACTATCCTTAGTGTTCTCATGTAAGCATAAATGTATTCAACACATGCATATAAATGAAATACATACAACTTGAGAGATTTATCCCTCTTTACTATGACCAACATATCTGTCTTTACAACTTTCAAAGAACAAAAGAATAAGGGGATAGCACCAAAGCTATATAACATTAATCAAATATACATCAACAGGGGAGAGGGGTACAAAACACACTCCCTATGGCTGGTCACGCTATACACCCCATTAAAAGAATAAAACGAGATACACCACGAAAGAAAACAAAAGCGTGACCCCTCGCGTCATGCTACCCCAACCCACAGCTCCACCTTCATCTTTGAGAAGCCAGGTCCACTGAACCCCGCCAACTACTCCCATGCCATAAGACGTGATCATCACAGTCACACCAACACAATAGCAACAAAATAACAACAACAAAAACACAAGGCCAGGGTAAGCTACTAAAACAACAATATAACATATAGAATTAAAGAAGTCATCCACAATTCTTAACATTTACACATACATGTACGACATACAATTATACAACAAAATGTTCTCAACTCAGAATCCCATTATACAACAAGTCTGTCACAACTATGTCAATGCATGATGACACAACTTTTGAGAGATTCACAACAATTCGAGTGATTAGCCAAGTCTTATCCCCTACCATGAAGATCCAGCACTCATTTAGGGATTGCCAAACTCTAATCTACGGACAAGCTTAGTGGTGTGTCGGGATAAGTGTATATGGGTGGTGGCTTACCGTGACTCAAGGTTTGCACTACCTTGGCCTTCTGTAGAATTGCCCATCCACTCATCTCCAAAGGCCCATCTTTATGATCCCACGTCTTGTTCGAGCACTAGGTTGGAGGCCCTGTCTGAGCCGTCAGCTCTAGTCACCCAACCAACTTACATGCCTACTTGCACCACGGCATGAGGTCCATCGTCAGCTACCTCAGCTGCCAACATATGCATGAAATGCATGTATCACAACACAATATCAACTCAACAACAACAAGTCAACACACACACACATATATATATAAGGCAACATAACACCACATGGGCCCAATTAGCACCACATGTGCCCCCAACAACTACTATCAACCCTATGTAGGCCCAAATCTAGCACCAAGCATGGTCAACAGGTAAGGCCCTATCCAACCAGCCCATACCTCGTGAGAAATCTCACACAACAACTTTATTCACAACAAGTGGAGGTCCTATCCAAGCAACCTACCACTCCTATTACATTCTCAAAAATTCTCACATTAGATTCACACTAGGAGCCCTTCTCAACCATGTTTTAACAACCAAGAAAATACATCTCAACAACATCAAACTACCCGGTTCACTCAGCGATCCACATGCTCGCTCACCGAGGGTCTCCTTTACAAAGGGCCTACTTTCCCCCACAAAGGCTCTTGCTCAACGACTATAAGTATCACTCAATGAACATCCTATCTCCAGAGTCTCTCACTCTGCGATAGTTGGGGTCCCTCAGTGAATTCGTTCCAGGGGCTTCCTCCAAATCTCTACTAGCAACAATTCGCTCAATAAGTCATCTACTCGCTTAGTGACTAGCCACTCTAGAGAGCAGCCAGATTCTGTAAACACTTCTAGCTTAGTGAACACAGTGTTCGCCCAACGACACACTTGCAATAGAGAGCAACCACTCTCCAGGGCCCCAATTCACTCAATGAGCCCAGTACTCGCTTAGTGAATTGCCCTTAGGCTTTCTAGGATGCCCATACTCGTTCAGTGAACCTCATACTTGCTCAACGAACACCCTTCTAGAAAATTTCCAGATTTTCATGAACACTCTCTCAATGAATTCCTCCTACTCTTCAGCCATCACTATAACTCAAGAACACTTGCTCAGCAACGCTATGAGTCACTCAGCGAATCACCAACCCTACAGCCTCACTTTAGTCTTAGGGGCATTCTCGCTCAGCGAGAGCCCTAGTCGCTTAGTGATTATCAGATGATAAAGTCAGCAACTCTCGTCGAAAAATCCAAAATTCAAACTTTTTACTCACTTATACCTCAAATCGACTCCACAGAGGTCAAATACAACCATACAACTATCCACAAGAACATACTCAACGCATATAACCATCCATACAACATTTTAATAGGAATCAACCACAAAATTAAGAAACCCATTTCAACAACATTTTAACCAAAATTCAGCTATATCATGTTTTCTGGCTCAATCCACGACAATATACATACACTACACATTCATACAACAAGTATTCAACAAATGTAAGCTTCCTTTACCTCTTGGAGCTTTCGAATTCGGATGTGGGGAAGGAGGAGAATGTGGGAAAATAGACTCTTGAGCCAAAATTTTGAAGAAACAATCCTCTTCACAATGATCGAATGGAACGGGTCTTGAAACCTTGCTATTTTCCTGGTAAGGTTTGAGAGTGTTTGAGAGAATGAGAGAGTTATGGTTTGGCAAAAGTGAGAAAAATGAGAGGGACGGCTTTTTAGTGTCTTAAAACCTCTGAGCCTCACAAAGGTTTCGAGCCCACTAAAGTCCACGATCCATCTAATCCCTCCCCAAGACCCACAACTGGCTCAACACTGCTATTTCCCTCAATAACGTAGATAAACACAACCATCACTCTCACTTTGGCTCAAGAATATTTTTTCACTAGTTCCCTAAATTCATATAGGAATTCCAAGACAAACAACACAAAACAGCAATTGACACAACAACAACTTATTTATTCATTTTAATCACCAAGATAACATTATATTTCCACTTTTGGCTATTAAATCACTAAATCACACATTAGGAAAAACACGGCGTTATACCAGTGATTAGGCGTGGGAAATAGAATAGTATTCTCAAAAGGTGAGCTACACCGGTGAGATCATCATCACCTATGTATTCGACAGGATCATAATCATCTTTTTTTTGTTTCTCTAGTTATATCTGTTGAGTTTCGTTTACCAATTGAGGAAATGTAGGATATGAACTTTGACACTTTGAGGGCTTCATCTTGTGTTTAGAGTGTGCTCTGTGGAGACCCATGCCCTTGTATTTCTTCTGCTTGGCCTCATGGACACCACTATAGAGCCCTTTCTACAAAGTTTCACCTTGACTCTCGTCCCAAATATCCCTAGTGTTAGTATGTGTGTGTTGACCAGCTTAGCGAGTGCATTGTGCATTTAGATCGCTCTCCTCCTTTGATGTATTTATTTTAATGATAGGTACACCTTATTGTTGGCACACACTCACTGACTTTTTAAGATACATTTATAATTCTTTTTTGTATATGAATTGTAATTTTGTAAGGCATAATACTATATTTTGTTACTTATATTATGAGCCTATATATATTCTTTAGTAAGTACTTTATTTACGTTTTAAAATCTTACTTAGTTGAAATATTTTGTTGGCAAGTGTTAACCAAATGACCAGTAAAACTCAAGAAAGGGTGAATTGTGTAAGACTTGCCTTTTTATAATTAGTAATTAAGTGGTTGAAAATAATTAAAAGAAGAAATTGAATTAAATTTATATGAAAAAATTAATTAAATTATATATGTTGCTTTATGGGAGTTTTAGTAGAAAATTCTACCAAAATTGTGAAAGTAAGCAAATAGTCGAGAAATTCAATGATTTAATTATAATTAGTCTCCACTAGTTATAATTAGACCCCTGTAAAAATTTTATTTTATTTGGACACCGTTGATTAAAATAATATTATTTTAATCTAGTTTAGTGATTCACGAGTCTAGAAATTTTCAAGAATTGGAGAAATACTCTAACCTATTTTAGAATATTTCTAAATGTCCTAACTTATTAATAACAAGTCATTAACTCACTAATCCTATGATTATCATGTAATTAATTAAACTTGTAATTTTTCACCTACACTTCTACACTAAGTTATCCTTACTCCCATCAATCAACTTAATTTTTGTTACTTGGTGACCACTCTTTCAGCACACAACCATCCACTTTGTGCTAAAACATGGAGGGGGTTTTACTTTTTTTTTGTTCAACAAGTTTTAGCCTTCATAATTTTGACTAAGAAAAAAAACAACTTTCATTTCTCTTTTCCTCTCCACAAACCGTGAGTTGCTCTTCCTTACGTTCAAGGAGACTCTCCAAACTCCAAAATTCTAAGGCATTGGTGGTGGTTCAAGGAGAAGTTTCATCCATCTTCTTCCTTTAGTCATTAGCACTTAGTGTGTAGGTGGGTCCATTTCACCCTTTTGCCCTCTTTGTCCCTTTGGCTTGATTTAAAATGATCTTCCCACAACATCTAACTCTCTTCTTTGTTATATTCTTAAAAATATATTAGTGGTTAGGTTGTACTGGCCTTGTTGTGTAAAAAGCTCACTCTTTAGCTCAAGTGTTCCTTTTCTTCTTCACTCTTAGAAGCTCTAGCTTGTAACTACTAGAGGTAAGCAAAGCTTATATTCACAATCTGTCTAAATATGTATTAATCTATTATGGTGATGTATTTTTGTATTGACACATGTGTTTAGAGATTTATACTTGAAATGGGTTGATTTGTATGAAGATATGCAAAGTTGTTTTTATTTGCTTGTTGTTAGTGATGATTTCATGTGAACATACTCCATTATTTCGATGATATTTTTCTATGTAGTGCATGAAATTTGGTTCTATTTATTGGGTTGGAAAATAGACTTCTAGGCTATGAAATACCCACAAGAAGCACTCAAAAATGTTAAGAAATGAGTTAGATGAGTTTTAAGTTGGACTATGCATTCTAGAAAACATGAATAAACACAATACCTTATTTTGTAACTCTGTAATCCTGTATAAATGGTATGAAAAATGAGTTGCATGATTAAAAACTAGACATCTTAAGCTTTCTAGTGATAGTTCTCTTACTTTTTATTATGTCTATTTGATATACTAAAAGTTAATTTACAATAGAGTATTATGTAGTGAACTCAATCTACTTTCCATTTTTTATATGTTTTAGTAAAAGGCTAGGTTCTCCTTGTACAAAACGAATAAAAAATGTGGTGTAGCTTTTCAAAAAATATACTTTTAGGGTTATTATTTGGACATAAATTTTATTAAAATTTGTTTTGAATTGAACGAGAAATGTGTTTTAGAAGTTGATTGTTGTGTAGTAGTTCAATTCTGACCTTTGCCTACTTAATTATTTTACATGATTTTTGTAGATTGTTGCTTCAAATATGGGCTAGTGTTTTGGAAAATATACTTTTAGATCTTCAAAATTCTATATAACTTGTTTTTAACAAAAATCATTTAACTTTTCAAATTTTCATTCTAAGCTGCTGTAAAACAAAGAGCATAATTTTTGTTTAAGTTTCCTTCTTTTTCAAAGAATATAAATAAAGTTTAATTGATTTTAGAAATTTTTGGGAAAATTCCTAAGTACTTGAAACTGATTTCTAAACTTCAAATAAAATTTTTAGAATTTTTAAGATTAAATGAAATTGATATGGGTTGATTTTAAATTATAAAGTTTATTAAAATTTGAGAAAAATAAAAGGGTATTTTATTAATTTAATTATCTTTTAAATTTATAAAAATATTTTGGAATTTAAGGCAAAAATAAATAATTTACTTGTAAATAAGTAAAAGATTCTAGTGGAAATTAATTTAGAGGACTGCCTAAAATTGCAAAGTATGATATCCATTGGAGGCAAAAAAATTGGATGCTTAGAGAAGTATTAGAGGAGAGTCCTAAATGGATCTTCTAATGCAACGCTATAAGATTGAGGTGACATTTTTGCTTGGTACCTCATGGAAAGGATGTAACGACCCAACCTTCGCTATTGAACAACACTACTAGTCTTACTTCTAATAATATGAATATAATTAAAATCATCCCATGCATATAAATGAAGTACATATACATACTAAGAGACTCATCTATCTCTACTTCAACCACTGTACATAGGTTTATAACTTTCTCAAAATCAAAAGGAATAAGGGTGGCACTAGGGCCATATAACAAAATATACAAATGTATCAGCAAGGGAGAGGGATACAAATGCACTCCCTATGGTTGGTCATACTATACAACCCCATCAAGGAATAAACCAAAATACATAATAAAAGGACAAAAGCTTGGCTCCTCAAGTCAAACATCTCCAACTCGCTGCTCCACCCTTAGCTCTGAGAAGCCGGATCCATAGAAGCACCGCCATCTGCCCCCATGCCAAATGACGTGATCATCACAGTCACACCAACATACAACAGCAATAGAGAAACCACAACAGAAACACAAGGCAAGGGTAAGCTCACTAAACAATGATATAGTATATGATTACCAAAACCAACAATAATTCTCAACATTCAAACTCACATATATATATAACATACATTCACATGACTAACATTCTCAACTATGCAACTCATATCACAACAATTTCACCATAACTATGTCAATGCATGATGACATGACTCTTAAGAGATTCACAACATCTCGGGCGATCAATCAGGTCTCACCCCCTACCATGGCCTATCCAAGCACCATTCAGGGATTGCCAACTTTGATCTACGGATAAGCTTAGTGGTTTGTCAGGATAAGTGTATGTGGGTGGTGGCTTAGAGCAACACAAGGCCTGCACTGCTTTGGCCTTATGTGAAATTGCCCATCCACTCATCCTCAAAAGCCCATCGTCAGCTGCCCCACGTCTCATCCAACACTAGGTTGGAGCCTGTCTGAGTTACAACTCCAGTCAACCATCCAACTTATGTGCCTGCCCGCACCATGGCATGAGGTCCATCGTCAACTACCTCAGCCACTAACTTATGCATGAATGCATGTATCACAACCCCACATCAAATTAACCACAACCAATCAACACATAATATAACTATGTATACCAATACAACTTATGGCATGAAGTCCATTGCCAGCTACCTCACGCAGCCAAACAACATCCACCAGCACCATGCAGGCCCAATCTGGACCCAAATATAGTCCACAGGTAAGGCCCTGTCCAAGCAGTGCTTACCTCGTGAGAGATCTCGCATAACATAAGGGGGAGGTTTTGTCTAAGCCACCCACACCCCTTTGGGAAATGCCTCACCACATCTACACCACACAATTAGTGGAAGTCCTATTTAAGAAACCTCTCACTCTACTCACCCTTTTCAACAATTCTCACCTTAGACTCCCATTAGGAGTCCCTATCAATCATGTTTCACACAACCACACTTTCCAAATTGATCAACTACAAAACACTATGTTTGCCCTGCGACTCTTGTGCTCGCTCAGCGAAGGCCTTCCTTACAGAGGACCAACTTTCCCTTGAGAAGGTTCTCGCTCAATGACAATGGGTCTCCCTTAGCAAATGTATTGTTTCCAGAGTCTCTCGCTTAGCGACAATTGGGGTTGCTCAGTAAGTTTGTTCCCGGAATTTTCTCCAAATTCCTATTGACCACATTTTGCCCAACGAGTCATCTACTCACCTAGCGAACAGCCACTCCAAAGAGCAACCAAGATCTATCCCCACCCTTTGCTCAGGAAACATAGTGTTCGCTCAATGAACCACTCGCTACAGAGAGCAATAATTCTCCAAGTCCTCAATTTGCTCAGCGGGCTAAGTACTCGCTTAGTGAATTGTTTCCAGACATTCTAGGACACCCACATTCGCTCAACGAGTCACACATTCGCTCAACGAACACTCATCTGGGAAATTTCTAGATTTTTCATGAATATTCGCTCAACGAATGAAGTTTTGCTCAGTGAATACCACCTGCATTATAGCTATTACTAAGACTCAAAAAGACATGAAGGGTCGTTCAGCAAATACTAGACAGTAGCAACAGAACTCTCTTCGAAAAACCCCAAAAATAAAGACTTTTTACTCATCTATAGCCCAAATCGACTCCACAGAGGTTGAATGTGACCGTTCAACACTCCACAACCATATACTTAACACAAACAACAATCTATACAACATTTCAGCGTGAATTAATTTCGAACTCAAGGAAACCCATTTCTAACAACATTTCCACAAAACTCAACCAAATCATGGTTTCTAACACAAACCACAACAACATACCTACATTACCATGTGCATACAACATATATTCAACGAAACCAAGCTTCCCTTACCCCTTAGAGTTCTGAAATTCTGAAATTTAGGGAAGGAGAAAACGAGAATGTGAACCCTGGAGCCAAATCCTTAAGAAAGACAATGCTCCTTACCAAAAGGAATGAGATGGACTATGAATCTTGCTTCTTACCCAGTGGTTGGAGAGAGTTTGAGTGAATAAATGAGTTTGGGAGAAAGTGGGGGAAGAGAAAATAAAGGAGAAAAGGGTTTTATGTCTTAAAACCTTTCTGGGGCCTCACAAGGCTTTAGGCCCACTGAAGCCCATGGCCCGTCTATTCACTCCCCATGCCCCACAACTGGCTCAACTCAACTATTTTTCCCTCAACGACTCAAACAAACACTAGCAACACATCTCAAGTTGGCTCAAGTACATTTTCTCAGTTCCCTAAACTCAGATAAGAATTCCAAGATAAAAACATAAAACCAAAACTATACAACAACAATTATTAACAACAATCAACAACAACTTATTAATTCGTTTTAAACACCAAGATCACATATAAATTTTCACTTTTTAATTATTAAAACATTAAATCATATATTAGAGAAACAAGGTGTTACGAAGGCCATGGCGTGATGGCAAGCATAATGCTCTATGTCTAGTCTACAAAATGAGGTATAAGTGGTGACTTATGTTGAAATCCTATTGTGGACATAATGATTAATAATGCACGTGTTGTCTTGCACTTAGGGCTGGGACTGGTGTGAAAAGCTATGTTTATATGATGCCTTGTACTTAAGGCTGTTGCTAATACGAGGTTTTGTAATTACATATGCTCTCACACTTAGGGCTATTATTAGTGTAAGATTTGTGAACATGTGTTGTCTCACACTTAAGGCTGTTATTGGTGTGAAATTTTGTGATTATGTGTGGTCTTGAACTTAGGGATGTTATTGGTGAGAGATTTGAAATTATGCATTGTCTTGAACTTAGGGATGTTACTAGTGCAATAAGATTTTTATCCATGTGTTATCCCACACTTAGGGCTATTACTAGTATGATATGTGAATAAGACACTTAAGATCATTATAAATGCTTGAAGGGCAAGTGATAATATCAAGGATTGATCTTGCAGATCAGTAGATGTGTGTACTTATCTGTTGTGATTTCACGAAAGTAGTTGTTATGTGTATTGCGAATGATTATATGTGAGATATTTCTCCCATTCAGAATGCTTGTATGTTCTATTTATAATTTCTTTTTGTTTTGTAAGCTTATCCTTGCATGTGTGACTGTGTGTATGTGACTGTGATGATCGTGACGTTCACTTTCACAGGAGTAGATGGCATGGAATTGCTTACGTCTCCAAATGAAGATTCTTGTATGAGAGACCTCCCTCGACGAAGAGGAATTTCGCTAATAGACTCTAAAGACTTTATTGGTATTAGTTTTATTCTAGGAAGTGTTTTTAGTTACAACCAACATTAGGGAGTCATGAGTTATTAAATTATTGCGTGACTATTTTCAATGTATATGTATATACTTATATAGTGGAATGGTGTTCCAACAGTGTGTTGTGTATTCATTATGTATTGGATTCTATGGCAAGACTTTGTATACTAAATTGATTTATTGTTGAATGGAATATATATTATATGTTGTTTATTTTCTGACACAAAAAATTTACACACATTTTCATAAATAAATTAACATATTCATTAAGTTTGAATTAATTCCGCTACTTCATAATAAGGTGTCATGTAGCGGTAGTAGGTCATTACAAATTGAGTTTTAAAAAACTTTATTTAAAAACAATTTCCACAAATTGTGAGATATAATTCTTAAAAAGATGAATAGAAAACTCAACAATTCGAATATCAATTATCAACATAAATTACAAACAATCAAATCAAAATAAACAATAAAGAGATAAGGTTAGAAAAGGGTGCGCCAGAGATTTATACTGATTCAACCACAAACTATGACTACGTTTAGTCCCTAAGTCATGCTTTAGAATTTTCCACTAATTAATTAGAGTTCATAGTAGCAAGCTTTTTACACACAAGGAACCCCACCTTAATAACCCACCTCGAGATGCTCTTCACTATATCACTCCAATTACCCTCCAAGGATTACACATCTTAAAAAACCTGAGGGACACCTAACATTTAAACCATAAGAAAACCTTTTTCCTAGAATAACTAAGGGAACCTTCCCTTGTACACAAAACAAGCAAGCCAAAGGCTAAGAACCACTCTTAAAATGGTGATATTATAAATTGAAGCTCAGAATGATTCATAACTTTAACCAAGCACTGGCTCAAGAGAAAATAAAATGCTTAGATTAATCTCACTCTTTTATTCTTATTTTCTTTGTGAAAGTTTTCCTTTATATAAGTGATTATATGAAAAGCCTAATTAATTTTCGAATCCCATTAATTAATATTAATTTGGTAAAAGATAAAATTTCCTATCCAATTTGATCAAATCCCAATCGGACTATTGGGAATCAATTCATTAAGACAAGGTAAAGGTTAAAACTCAATTCCTGTACTTGGGACTTGATTTCTTCGCGTTGGAATCAATTCCTTTAGAACCGATTCCTTCCTTTATATTAAACTTTCACGAAATTTTCCTTTGAAAATACTTTTATTTTAACTTTAATCTTTAAAAATTAGCTTATATTTATTTATCTTTATTTTAGAAAACCTAACTTTTATATTCAAAACTCACTTTAAACCGTTGAGCCAGACTTTAATAAGATTGGAAAGTCTTACATAGAATCCCTAAGTCTTTGGCTCTTGTCTTCATCAAGGTCTTCCTGTCTTTGACTTTGTCTTCATCAAAACTTTTAAACCATAATAGCAAAAGGTGATGTTCAATAGTCTTCCCCTTTTGATGATGACAAACCAAACTATGTTCTTAACACCAATGGCAATCTTTATGTTTAGTTTTACTCTCCCTAAATTGTTATTTGATTGATTTTGAGCTCTCCTTGAGTTCATGTTTTTCTTTTTAAGACTATAAATGCCTTTCATCTTTTATAAGTGCTTTGCTCCCCCTATGGAATCCTAAAAAACAAGAAAACACAACCTCTCTCCCTTTTAGCATTATCAAAAATAATCATCCATAAAATAAGTCATAATAAAATAGAGGTCATGTTTAACAACATTATGAAGTAGACAAAGCATAGAAAATTAATTAGGGTATTCAAAGAGTCATTAGATACGCACATCGACCACAGAAAAAAACTTCACACAATACATATAGAAATTAGAACTCATCATATATTAAAATATCAAAGTCAGGTACAAGAGAGTTTCCTAACACTGATGCTAGGGACATAAAAGTAAATGCAAATAAAGAATCTTGATAAAGATGAAAATCCTAATATAAAGTCCTAAGATAGCCTAATATTCATCCTCCTCTAAGCCAACATTCTCCAATGCTTCCATACAAGAATCAAGGCATGTAGTAATCCTCCTCACCTCCCTAGCATGGTTAGATCTCAAGCCCTTTAACTAAGGAAGAATCCTCAACAATGCCTTAATAGTGGGATCTTAAGCATCCTCCATCTAAACTTCTTCCATCTAATCAACAAGGATCTCCTCATCAGAGACACCCAATAACCTTCTAGAGTTTGTTTTATGCCCATCTGACTAAGAGAGCATTCTCCAAAGATACTCCTCATACCTATAATGAACCTGGTCTCTCTTGTGAGGTTAATGCCAGAGGAGGCAGTGTGTGTAACACCCTAAAGGCATTAGCTTTCATACGTATTTTCATTTGCAAAAACGTAAACTTTTGGAAACAAAACATCAATACTTCTTAAATTAAACGTAAACATCTCAATACATGAGTATCCAAGGTACCTTACAAGACTTAATAATAATCCCCAACTTAACAACTAGGTCTCACATAGGAGGTTATTAACTATAAAAGAAGGAACTAGAATCCTAAAATAGAAATAATAAAGCCATAAACCATAACCCATGTCAAACAATTCCTTTCTTATTGCTCCTAGCTTTACTTAATCTAAAACATTTAAACTTAAATTAATGAAACCATGGTCTTAGTGAGTGCCCTAGGGACATTACAACACATATAGAACACATATAATAAGCATCACAGTTCATACACAAAACACAGAACATTTAATTCACTTTACAACGTACCATTAGGAATAATAGTCATAGATAAATGTACACACACCCCTAATCCTTTAATTTCACACCCAATTTTGGGAAACCTCAAGACAACCTAAACCCTCACAATAATCTTAGTCTGCCCTCAAGCAATCACAAACTAGATTAATCACATAAGTTCACATCAATTCATCACAAAGAAAAGTCAACACATCAATACGTTACACTCAATTCACATTAAGAGCAACAATTTCTTAGCTAGGGAATAGACATACATTTCATATCCTACCTACAAGATAAGCAAATGTTTATCTCCTACCTATGGGATGAACATACAATTTATCTCTTACCTACAGGGTAGGCATACATTTTATCTTTTACCTATGGGATAGAGATACATCTTATCTTTTGTCTATAGGGATAGACATATATTTTATCATAAACAGAAAAAGGGTTCATGTAAAAATTAATGATAATAACAACAACAACAACAACAACAACAACAACAACAACAACAACAACAACAACAATAACAATAACAATAACAATAACAATAACAATAATAATAATAATAATAATAATAATAATAATAATAATAACTTGAATAAGATATATCCATACACGCATACTTTTAGAACCAAAGACGTATGAAGCGTTTAATCCCTCAAATTTTGAAGATAACAAAAGTTATAAAATTTTTAGAGTTTGAATATAATTGTTTTTTAAATCAACATCCAAATATTGCTTTTCGGTAAAAAAATTTTGAAAGCGTCTAATATGTCTTAAGAAAGTCTAGCGTCCAACGCGCCATTTAGGGTGTGAAGGTGAAGGACAACCTCTTAAGGTGCAAAATTCTCAACTATTTTTGCCTGGATGAAATTATCTACCTAGAACTCATTCGACGTTTCTAGAAGACTACTAAGTTCACTAACAACAGTGGTTGGAACTGTTTTAGGAGTTAAGGTTACTATTGACCTTGGAGGCATCGCCAGCGTGATTGGATGTGAACGTGTTGCCTTGCATCAAAAATGGCTGGGAGAACAACAACGGTAGACAGGAAACTGTTGATGATGCTTTGATGGGTCTTGAGGCTGAAGGACATGTTGAGTACAACAAGTTGACCAAGGAAGGGAAGGTGTTCCAACAATTTCTCAATAAGGGCATCTTACACAAAGCTTGGTCGAAGGATGGCGTCACATTCCTTCATCGCTTCGCTCTCTTCCACATGATCACTAGGTACCAATTCAACCTTCCACATCTCATCTTGAGCAATATTTTTAGGAATATGAAGGGTAAAGACGTGATTAATCAAATCACTTACTCTACTTTGCTAAACAAGATATTTTGGATGCAACAAGTCTATCATGAATTCTTCACTCTACCAGGCATTGAACTAGTTAAGATTAGGCAACTGGGTGGTGATCAGAGGATAAGTCAGCTACCTTTTGGGTGAAACAACATTAACCAGATGAAGGCTGGGTTTGTTTTGAAACCCATTGAAAAAGGATCAAAGGCTGGTGATGTACCCAAGGAGGAACCAGTGGAACTGCCTGCTCAACCAACAATAGAGAGAGTGGGACAAGGTGTGTAACACCCCAAATTTCAAGTACTAGAAAAAAACCATGAGGTAGCTCTTAGTAGGACCTTTCCCATGTGTTATTAGACAAAAGACGTCTTAAGAGTTATTGTTATTAGATCACTTATTATTATTATTATTATTATTATTATTATTAATTCTTTGTTATAGTGTTGTTATTATATTATTATTATTGTTATTGTTATTATTAGTGTTATTGTTATCGACACCTTAATATTAGAAATTAGTAGGAATGTTATCATAAAATCCAAAAGAGCATTTAAAGCCCAATAGAGGACTAAAGCCCACTAAGTCACATACCCACCCACATGTTATAAGAAGAGAATAGAGAAGGAGGGTTAGGTTTAGCCGTCACAAAATAGAAGAAGAAAGAAGTTAGAAAGAATGAGGAGAAAAGGGAAGAAAAAGAGGAAGAGAAAGAGAAGGAATAGAAACCGGAGAACCCAAGCCCTAGAACTCAACTTTGCGTGCTCCTAAAGGTGAGTGTTCTTCCCCATGTTCTTCCTTGTCCTTTATGTTATTCTTGTTCATCTATTTACCTTTTCCCCCTCCTTATGCCTAAGATTAGGGATTTGATGGGTTTTAAGGGGATTGTGAGGGAGTAAGGAGTTTATAGCTAAGATAGTCTTTGGGCAACTTTTCTTCAAAACCTGAGTCCACAATGGCAATGGGCGTGCAGACCCGCTGGGGGGGTGCAACACCCGCCGGGTAGGTTGGGTCCTGACGCAGACCCGCTTGGCGCGGTTCAATACCTGTTGGGCGGGTTTGCTGTTGGTGTGACTGTCGAGCAAACCTCTTTTCCTGCCGAGCAGATACGATCTTTGTTATTCTGTTTTTGTGCCTATGAATTCCTTTTTGCAGTTGTTAATTCATTATTGCGTCTTTCCTTATGCCTCATTAAGTTTATACCTGTGATTGTTATTTATCCTAAGAAAACTGAGTGTGATATGAACTCATATCAGTGTTTCATGATAAAAGTCTATGAAAAGTTGTAAGCATTATATGTGACCATGCATCATAACATTTGAGTTATGTGATGAGGAAAAGTATGTAGGAATCTGGCTGGTGGAGGCTGTGATGGGTTGTCTAACCCTAGCCTTGGGGGTTATCCGGTTGGGAAAACTCCAATGGTCCATGCTGATCACATGGAGCCGAGGCGTACTGGCAAAATTTGGTAACCCTGACTAGTCGCTGAAGGATATCATACTAGTTGAGGGTGCGAGAGCCGAAGGCATCGGTACCGATGACACTTCTTATGGCCGTGCATTTACTCCTAGTCTACTTTCTAAAAAGTTTAGGTTGGTACCACATGTTCATGAGTAGTGGTTTAGGAACATAGCATGCATATGCATCTTGTTATCGTGTGATATGTTGAAGTGTGCTACAATTGTAATTATATGAAGTCTGTGTGACCTTCATGAGCGATTGATGTAATGTGAACACGTGTGAAAATGTAATTGTGTCTTGTGATGAAGTGTCAAGATTATGCATATGTGCTCATGTTTTGAATGTACGTTATGCTTGTTTGATGAAGCAAAACGATGCGTAAGTCTAGTTACTAGGCAAAACATGTGAAATAAATGTATGCTTGTAATTAGAATTGTGTTTGCTACCTTAAGGATAAGTGAGAGGCTAGGCGTTAGGATAGTGTTATGAGGGTTCTAGTAGATAATAATAGTTGTGAATAAGATAGAGAATAGGTGAATTCCTTCATGGTGTAATAGAAAGGTATAAGACAGGTAAGAGAGAATAAAATAAGAGTATTAAGGTGAGCGTTAAGGGAGTGTTAAGAATATTTAGAATGTCTGTGACCTTAGACTTGACTCTTAGAAGACAACTTTGAATATCAAAAGAAAGAAGGGTAAATTCTAAACATGAAGGGTTTAAATTCTAAAGAGGGTTTTGGGTAAGAAAATATAAGTAATGAGGACAAATTCTTAGGTTAAGAATGAGATAGTAAACCAAGTTAATAGTTGTGAGAATGAGAGAGTAGTTAACAGGGAGTATTGACTATTGAAAGTGTAGACTCAACCATAGGTATGCAGAATTATGAAAGACCTAGTGAGGCTAAAGCCATGAAGGATAAGTGATGAAGGTTGTTAAAGTAGAAGAGTTTAACCTAGTCATAGAACCCTTAAAGCACTCACTGAGACATTATGTCTCACTCCTTTAAGTTTCCCCTTTTTCAGGATATAAGTGAAGGCATGTGCAGATGGAGCTTGGAGTCATGTGCAAGAAGACATAGCCTAGTTTACGTTGTGTTTTTGTATTCTTTATATTATGTATGACACCTTCGAGTGATAGATGAGTTGTATTAGGCACGTATGTGTTTTTTTATTGTATTGTTCGTATATAATATCTAATTATATTTATGAGTAGTATTTGCATGTTGTTTCTACATTTTTAAGTTTGTTTTTTTTTCATTCTTAGAAATCTAGACCTAGTTACAATAATACCCCTTAGTTACAAGGCACCCAGCCTAATGAACCATAGGAAGATGAAGCACTTTTTGTCCAACCTATGTCTATAGCGACCAAAGCTGTAGTGTCCAAAAGGCAACCATCCAAGGGCAGGGCATCAAGACAACCTGTGGCATCCAAAGCAACAAGATCCAAATCACAACAGGAACTGCATTAATGGTTGTCCCTCCTCCATCTACTTTGCCTCCCCCTCCTCAGCCTGCCAAAAGGAAGCTTAGGCTACAAGAAGATTTTAATGATAAGGACAGTAAGTTAATTACTGTCTTGCTGAAGAAACAGAGGACTAAAAAGGTTACAATTCCTCAATTTGTTGATGCTCTTACTGAGCCTGTAGCAACCAGGAAGAGATTGTCCAAAGTCAAGATTGTTGTTGAGAAAAGCAAAAGAAGTAAGTCATCCACAGCTAACTTTGATGATATGATAATTGTTGAACATGATTTTGTTGAATCAATATTCACTGAACCTGCTAAACCACAAACCTAAACATAAGCCCAAACACTAACTCAAACACCAACCCATGAACCTCTATCAGTAGACTACCCTCCATGGTAGACACCAAACCTTACTAAACTTGAACCAGACATGCTTCTGCCTAGTGATGAAGGTTATGTATGTAACATTCCCACACTCGGCCTAGTTAAACCATTCCTATCAGTTAAGCTACCAAAACAAGAAAAGATTCCTTACCTTGAATGGTGCACTCCAAAGCCCATTCTTGTAATTGTTTCTGGACCCAAAAAGGGCATCAATCTGGATGTAGCTTTTGCGTTTGAAGGATGAGTAGAGAGCTGGTAATGTGCAAGAAGAAATGGAGGTTGCTGTATTAAAAACAAAACAGACAAAATCTTATAGACACAAATCCCATCATTGTGTCCAACACCATACCCTAAACCAAAATATGGATTTGATTATTATCCTATTCTTGAGAATCCTTTCGTCCATTAGTACACTCATTAACCCTCCGAGGAGTACTTATCTCTGCCACTAGAAGCAATTGTAAGCCTCCTTCTCAAGCGATTCATCAGAAAGTCGTCTCCAAAGATTATACTTGCATGGTGATTTGATGCATAGCATCTAAAGATACTTCAACATTGAGTACCTCCTTTGGATGATCTGGAGACGACAAAAAAGAAGAAGGAAAGAGGCATGGGAGAGCATGTTCACATTCAGCCAGCTGCATTGAAGTTTAGGCTGCTAGATCCAACAGAAGAAGGCTTCTTTCCCACTCCCTTCAAGTAAATGTTCTATGTAACATTAACAAGTTCTGCTGAATTGAAATTCCAGACGTCTATTCCACCTTCATAACACATCTCTCACCGCATAACCATCTGCATCCAGCTAGATCGAATCTGTTTAAGGTTGCCTAGCTTGGACAAGAATAAAAAGAAAGTGAAGATTCTGACAAAACCACCTTCTCTGCCAACACCCTCCAAGGTCGAATTTCAACAGCATGATCAAGTCACCCTGGGGTGGTACATGTCAAGAAAGCTGGTACAAGAAATGGATGTCGATGATGCTAATAGATTCTAGCATCAACACATGTGGAGCTGCAAACAAGAAGCATCCAGAAGTGGACCGTTTGAACAGGACAAGGCAATAACCCCAACAATGCATAATAGCAACTACATGCAGCATCCAGTGTAACACCCTAAGGGACATTACCGTAACTAGGTCTAGATTTTAAAAAAACAAACTGAGAAAGGTAGAAACAACATACAAATACTACTCATAAATATAATTGAATATTATATACGAACAATACAATAAAAAAACCATACATGCCAAATATAACTCATCTATCACCTGAAGGTATCGTACAAAATATAAACAAGAATACAAAAACGTAATATAAACTAGACTACGTTTTCTTGCACGTGACTCTAAGCTCCATCTACGCGTGTCTTCACCTGTATCCTGAAAAAGGGAAAACTTAAAGGAATGAGACATAATGTCTCAGTGAGTGCTCTAAGGACTCTACGGCTGGGTTAGACTTTTCTATTCGGACAACCTTCATTACTTATCTCTCGTGGCTTTAGCCTCATTGGGTTTCTCATAATTATCCATACCTATGGTTGAGTCTACACCTTTCAACAGTCAATACTTCCTGTTAATTGCTCTCTCATTCTCACAACTATTATATTGGTTTATTATCTGATTCTTAACTTAAGAACTCATCCTCATTATTTATACTTTCTTATCCAAAACCCTCTTTGGAATTTACTCTTCTTCCTTTTAATATTCAAAGCTGTCCCCTAGGGTCAAGTCTAAGGTTACAGACATCCTAAAATACTCTTATTTTATTCTCTCTCTTACTTGTCTTATACCTTTCTATTACGCCATGAAGGAATTCACCCTTCCTCTATCTTATTCACAACTATTATTATCCAACTAGAACCCTCATAACACTATCCTAAGGTCTAGCCTCTCACTTATCCTTAAGGTAGCAAACACAATTCAAATTACAAGCATATAATTGTTTCACATTCTTTGTCTAGTAACTAGACATATACCTCGTTTTGTTTTATCAAACAGGAACGACACTCGTGCAAGATATGATCACATGTCCACAACTTTAACATTTCATCACAAGGCACAATTGCATTCTTACATAGAATTCACATAAATAGGGTCACATAGAATTCACATAATTACAACATAGCACACTCTAACATATCACACTATAACGAGATACATATGCGTGCTATGTTCCTAAACCACTACTCATGCACATGTGGTACCAACCTAAACTTTTCGAAAAGTAGACTAGGAGTAAATGCAGGCCATAAGAAGCGTCATCGGTACCGATGCCTTCGGCTTTCGCACCCTCAACTAGCATGATATTCCCCGGTGATTAGTCAGGGTTACCCAGTTTTGCTAGTACGCCTCGGCTCCATGGGATCAGCATGGACCATTAGAGTTTTCCCAACCGGATAACCCCCAAGGCTAAGGTTAGACAACCCATCACGGCCTCCACCAGCCAGATTCCTACATACTTTCCTCATCACATAACTCAAATGTTATGATGCATGGTCACAAATAATGCTTACAACTTTTTATAGACTTTTATCATGAAACATTGACACAATTTCATATCATACTCAGTTTCTTTCAAGGTAAATAATAATCATACAATATAACCTCAACAAGGCATAAGAAAACAAACAACAATGAGTTAAAAACTACAAAGAGGAGCTCATAAACACAAAGAACGGAATAACAAAAGTCGTATCCGCCCAGCAGGACGGAAGTCCCGCCCAGCGGTCTAGCGAACCCGCCCAGCAGGTCCGCGTCGGAACCCAACCCGCCCAGCGGGTGTTTCACCCCGCCCAGCGGCTCCGCGTGCCTAGCGTAAACACAAGATCTAGTTTTTGAAGAAAAGTCACCCAGCGGCTATCTAATCCCGCCGGGCGGATCCGAGGTACTAATTTTAATTTATTTTTCCTATTGTCTTTGGGTTCTAAATGCTTCAAGATAAATAATTAGATTCTTAATCACTCTTCTACATCGATAATTAGTCAATCTAATCTATAATTTCCTTACTCCTTCACAATCCCCTCAAAACCCATCAAATCCCTAAATTTAGGTATAAGGAGAGAAAAGATAAATAGATGAACAAGAACAAGGAAGGACATGGGGGAGAGCACTCACCTTTGTGGACATGCAAAGTTGAGTTCTAGGGTTTGGATTCTCCGGTTTCTATTCTTCCTCCTTCTCTTCCTCTTCTTCTTCTCTTCTTTTCCTCATTCTCTCTAACTTTTTTCTTCCTCTATTTTGTGACGGCTAAACCTAACCCTCCTTCTCTATTCCCTTCTTATAACATGTGGGTGGATATGTGGCTTAGTGGGCTTTAGTCCCCTATTGGGCCCTAGATGCTCTTTTGGGTTGTATGATAATATTCCTACTAATTTATAATAGTAAGGTATTAATAACAACAATAATAATAAGAATAATAATAATAATAATAATAACAACAACAACAACAATAATAATAATAACAATAAATATAATAACAACAACACAACACAATAATAATAATAATAATAATAATAATAATAATAGGAAATATAATAATAATAATTCTTAAGACATCTTTTGTCTAATAACATATGAGAAGGGTTCTACTAAAAGCTACCTCGTGGTTTATTTCTAGTACTTGAAATTTGGGCTGTTACATCCAGCTTGTGTAATTAACTTCTCTGATACATCTGCTACTTTCCTCAACTTTGCTAACAATCGTCCACTCATTGGCATTGAGACAGAGATACTTTATACCATTAAGGATGCTTTGACCAACCCTTACTACATACAACCACTTTTTCCTGGGAATCCCTTTTCCCACAATACCAACACCTTCATCCGTACCAAATGCGCTACCCTACTCACAAATTTCTTGCAGTACCACTTCCTCCATCATATAAAGCACCTAACACTCCACCTCACCCTCCCTCACCCATACCTCCACCTCCACCAACTCCTAGTTCCCAAGCCTTTGCAAGCATTCCTACTGTCGTTGTCATCCCTCAACCAGCACCTTCTGTAGACCTCGCTGTATAAGCCTATGCAAACGCTCAAATTCAACCCATCATGACCCTCCTCCAACAAATCCTTTAGAACCAACAACAAATTTTGAACACTCCTCAACCATCACCACCTCCACCCCCTCTGCAGTGACAATGATGTCTAATTCTCCACTCTTTTTGCTAATGTCAAAAGGAGAAGATTAGAAGGATTTTTTTTTTTTGTATCCAACTAGTTTGCTCTGATTATAGTAATGGTTAATTATTAAGTATTATTTTTTTTCATACACAACATACAAGCATATATATCTGATTATAGGTGTTATATATCTAATTGTATTTGTTCTGCTCTAATTCCTTATGCCTTTTGTATTTGTTCAGGGGGAGGATGCTCGAGATTTCTATTGATTGCTTTCTTTGGTATATCTCTAATAAAACTAAAAATTTAATAAAGTTTTTCATCATCAAAAAGGGAGAGTTTGTTAGAACCAAAGACATAGCTATGGCGTGCACTGATGCACATAAGGTAACTTATGCTACCTTTATGCTATATGGAGAAGCTAAACATTGGTGGAGATAT
Source organism: Spatholobus suberectus (assembly GCA_004329165.1). Lineage (NCBI taxonomy): Eukaryota > Viridiplantae > Streptophyta > Magnoliopsida > Fabales > Fabaceae > Spatholobus > Spatholobus suberectus. The sequence goes on from CM014732.1 coordinate 43,773,766, forward strand.
GCAAGACAACAGGCAGAGTTTTTACCTTGAGCGAAACTAAAAGCATTCAATCTAATGGCCTCATTCAAGGAAATGCACCATTCCAAATGACAAAGCTAATAATGATCCTTAAGATAGGAGACCCTTACGATCAAAGATTCTATTCGGATGAATTAGGAAGTAACTAGTGACTTGTAGGTAGTTTTTCTTTAGGATGAAATTGTTCTTTTTACTTTGTAGTTATGATGTACGTAGAACCTTGTTGTCCTTACCAAAACTTTAATGTTTATTGTCTCTTATGTCGTAAAAGACCTCGTTCCTTGAAATGACATCATCCTATTTATTATTTTATATCTATTTATTTTTCACCTGATAAATTCGTTTTCAATTGATTCGATTACCCCTTTTATGATTGTTTTCTTATTTTGAAAACCATCTTGTATAATTCATTGATAAAAATGAGGATTATTTGAATTCACTTGTCCTTGATAATGTAACCTGGTCATTTTCTTCAATGATTCCAGACTTATAAAACTTTTATATGATTTGTATTCCTTAATAAAGCACGAAGATATATCGATGTTCCGTTGTTGATCACGGTGATAATTTCGTTGAGATCTTATCAGTCCAGTCATTCTTAAATATTATCATTCAATTTTAAAGCTTTTGAGTATGTATTCCTTCTTTAACCTTCATAATTGATTCTTTCTTTATTAAAATTGTCTTGATCATTCTTTATTCTATGGTTGATTCTTCAGCCATTAGTATTTCTCTAAAATTTCATAATGTTTTTGCAACCACTTATCTTGACTCAGGGTGAGTTACTTTTCTTAGGCATTAACTCACTTTGTCATACCTTGACTTTTGAACCTCAATTTCTAGAAAATTCATCTTATGCTTTGGCACATCATTTGAACAGTCACAATTCTTTCCTTAGAACCAAGGTTATAATCTATTAGATTTTCTGTTATATCGAATTTCTGACTATTGAACAGAATTCCATGATTATGCCTTGTCTATTATTGGTGACTTTAATGTAATTCTGAGTTTGGTCAACTCAAAGCTACATTGAGCACTGAAATAGAAGGCAATATCGATTGATAAACTTATGGATTGAAATAACTTGTAAATTATCCTCCAAATGTTTAAGATAATATGTTTTGCTTATCACGAAGCTGCAATAAGCAAAGAAAGTATTTGGAGACGGCCTTGGATTCAACTGAAATTTGACAAAGATAAAGAATCAAAAGAAGATTTGTATATCACAACTTTATTTTCTTATGCCCGAGTTGTATCTCCAACTCTTTACACAATTAGCGAATTTCAGGGACGAAATTCCTAAAAGGAGGGGAGTAATGTAACATCCCTATTTTTGCCTATCAAATTATTTTCCTAATCAGTCTATATTTAATTTTGGAGAACCAGATGGAAATCTTAAAATTTGATCCTTTAGTTACGTTGTATTAGTTAGTAGTATTTAGTTTAGATTTTTAATAATTTTTGGGAAATGGAACCTAGAAATAAAAAAATAATGATTTTGTCCTTACTTCTCAACATTAAGGGCTGGCATGAAAAAAAAAGATTCAATTGACATTAAAATGTTAAATTAAGCTTGGAATTATGTCATATATATTAAAATATAATTTTGAAAACTTTATGGGAATTTTCTGGAATTATTGTGTAAAATGACCAAAATGCCCCTAGGTATCTATTAAGCCTAGCCAGTATTGGTTTAATATCCAGACAGGACAAAAATGGTAATTTTAGTTTATTTATGGGTAAAATATTTAATTTTATAATTTTCATAAAAAAATTGGTATTTATTGAATTAAAATGAAATTTTTATGAATTTTCTAGCTTAAAAATACAAAATAAATACATATAATTTGAAATAAATTAATAAAAATTAAAATTAATTATTAGAAATTTATTTTTTATGAAAAACAATGTATTTGTCCAGTTTTTAAGTTTAGACAATTTTATTGGTACCAGTTAATTTAACTATAGATAAAATTGACACTGATAAAGTTAGGACAGCACATAGACCACGTCCCAAGCCTAAGGGGGGCTGATTCACCACTCTAATATGTGTATGTGTCCCTAAGTTTGAATATGTGTCCTATAATTGGATTAAAAATAAATAGAAAACCTAATTTATTACATAAGCGACAATGTCATTAGGGGACACCTAACCCCCCTTCTTCTTCTATAAATAGGCAACCTTTGGACATTTTTTCACACACCTCTTCCTTTCTCAAGCGAGCCAAATTTTTAGAGAGCTTCTCTCTCTAGAATTTTTTTTTCTTTTCCTTTATTTTTATGCTAAAATTTTACTAGTTTTCCAACAACTAGTAAAGTTCTCTTCTAATAGCTACACATCAACAACTCCATCCTTTTCATCAACCACCTTAGAGGTAATAGGGGGAGTGGGGTTGGTTCTAAATTATTGTCACTTTACATTTTGGTAGGAAGGGTTTTCCCCTCAACCCGTTTAGGCATAATTTTAAATACTCTTACCATTATATTATGTTTGATGCTAAACTTTAATTTTTATTAAGTTGTTACTTTGTTCAAATTTAAATTATTAAATTATAATTGCTAAGTTGTTACTTTGCTCAAATTTAAATTATTAAATTATACTTGTTAAGTTTTTTACTCTGCTTAAATTTAAATTACTAAATTATACTTGCTATGCTGTTACTCTACTCAAATTTAGAAAATTAAAATGTATTTATTTAGTTATTATTGTGCTAAAATTTTAGTAACTAAATTATCATTATTATTTCGTTATTATTTATGTGATTATGCAATTTCTACAATATAAGGCGAAAATATTGATTGTACTGGTGCTCAAATTAAATGAGACCAGGAAAACCTCTATTTGAGAAGTTAGGAAGTGATAAATTAGTGAGTAATGTAAAGCAAGTGACATGTAGTGGCATGGTACCCTGCTAAAGAAGCTAAAATTTGGTACACTGTGGGATGAAAGGCCCATCCATGGTTAGGTCTAGAGGGTATGGTATTGAGTGGTGAGCGTCCTGATAGCCAAGGTTGCACTCTTGAGCTGGGACAATCACTTAACCAACTTGATAACCTTGGCAACTGCTTAGCATCACCAAGATTGGTGAGAGTATACCTCTATAAATGGATATCCTAAATTGTTATTTTGTTCCTCAATAATGATGAGGACTGTATCATGTGATAATGTTGAAAGTAGTATATGTACTCTCAGTCATTTCCCAGGTTTTGTTAAGAACTATTACCCACTAATGGAAAGTATGGATCTATACCGAATCAAGGATAGTATAACATAGAATAAACTTTAGGTTCCCCTTTTTATTATCAACTGTGTTTTATCTGTATTTTATGGTAAAATTCCTATCATACATGTAGAAGTGATTTTAGAACAAATCACCTCACTCCATTATTTTTCTTTTATGCATATTTGATCATGATTAATGAAGATGGTCATGCCAGTGTTGTTTAACTTACACATAGAGTATTTGGATGAAAGAACTTGGGTGTACTACGAAGATATAGATATATTTACTTATCACGGTTTTATATCTATTACCTTCTTATCTCGTATTCTTGGGTTTCCAATACCGCCTATGACCTATGAGATCCCTATTTCCTTATCGACGACTACGCCGCTAAACTTTGTCTACGCTCCTCCTGCTCCGCCACCACCTGAGGATTCATAAGCCTAGTTTGATGACCTGTTCTTTTATATATAGGATAGGGTAGACTAACACTGCTTTAAGTAGGATCTTTTTGATATATATATATTGGGGTTAGATAGTGTCAACCTTTTGATGTACTTTTCTTTTATATTTTAAGAAGACTGATATGTAATATGAAATTATTATGTACAATATTATGGTACATATATATAAATAGACTTTATATTTTTATCTTTTACTCCTATTTCCTAACTCTGTTAATTTTACCATTTCTCTATTACCAAAATTGGGAAAAAAATATTTCTGGCATTATTATTAATTTAATATCAACGACTAATTAATTAAGTAAATAAACATAGGTTATATACAATGTGAATGGGTGTCACACGCAGCTTTTCCAATACGCTCCGACTCCATGCGATCAGTATGGGACATTGGAATTTCCACATTAGGTACTACCCCCAAGGCTAAGGTTAGACAAACCATCCCGGTCTCTACCAGCCGAATTCCTACATACTTTCTTTCTCCACGTGACTCAATGCCATGATGCATGGTCACATACAATGCTCACAGTTTTGCATAGGTTTTATTGTAACACCCCAAATTTCAAGTACTAAAAATAAACCACGAGATAGCTCTTAGTAGGACCCTTCCCATGTGTTATTAGACAAAAGACGCCTTAAGATTTATTATTATTAGATAACTTATTATTATTATTATTGTTCCTATCATTGTTATTGTATTTATTGTTGTTGTTGTTGTTGTTGTTGTTATTATTATTATTAACTCTTTGTTATGGTGTTGTTATTATATTATTATTGTTGTTATTATTAGTGTTATTGTTATCAACACCTTAGTATTAGAAATTAGTAGGAATGTTATCATAAAACCTAAAAGAGCATCTAGGGTCTAATAGGGGACTAAAGCCCACTAAGCCACATACCCACCCACATGTTATAAGAAGAGAATAGAGAAGGAGGGTTAGGTTTAGCCATCACTCAGCTTTGCATGTCCCTAAATGTGAGTGCTTTTCCCGTGTCCTTCCTTGCCCTTTATGTTATGCCTTGTTTATCCATTTATCTTTTCCCCCTCTTTATGCCTAAGTTAGGGTTTTGATGGGTTTTGACGGGATTGTGAGTGAGTAAAGAGTTTATAGATTAGATTGACCAATTATCAAGGTAGAAGAAATGAGTGAGAATTTAATTATTTGTTTTGGAGTATTTAAAAGCTAAAGAAAATAGGACAAAGAAATCAAAATTTATACCTCGGATTCGCCTGGCAGGGTTAGATAGCCGCTAAGCGACTTATTTTCAAAAACTGTATTTTGTGTTGGCACTGGACGCGCGAACCTGCTGGGCGGGATTCAATACCCGTTGGGCAAGATCGCTGTTGGCGTGACCACCGGGCAAACCTCTTGTGTAACACCCCAAATTTCAAGTACTAGAAATAAACCACGAGGTAGCTCTTAGTAGAACCCTTCCCATATGTTATTAGATAAAAGATGTCTTAAGAGTTCTTGTTATTATTATTATTATTATTATTATTGTTATTAATACCCTAGTATTATAAATTAGTAGGAATATTATCATACAACCCAAAAGAGCATCCAGGGCCCAATAGGGGTCTAAAGCCCACTAAGCCATATACCCACCCACATGTTATAAGAAAGGAATAGAGAAGGAGGGTTAGGTTTAGCCGTCACAAAATAGAAGAAGAAAGAAGTTAGAGAGAATGAGGAGAAAAGGGAAGAAGAAAAGGAAGAGAAGAAGGAAGAATAGAAATCGGCGAACCCAAACCCCTGAACTTAGTTTTGCGTCCTCCTAAAGGTGAGTACTCTCCCCCGTGCCCTTCCTTGTTCTTGTTCATCTATTTATCTTTTCCTTCCTTATACCTAAATTTAGGGATTTGATGGGTTTTGAGGAGATTGTGAGGGAGTAAGGAATTTATAGATTAGATTAAACAATTATCAATATAGAAGAGTGATAAAGAATCTAGTTATTTATTTGGGAGCATTTAGAAACCAAAGACAATAGGAAAAATAAATTGAAATTAGTACCTCGGATTTGTCCGGCGGGATTAGATAGCCGCTGGGTGACTTTTCTTCAAAAACTGGATTCCGCATTTGCATTAGGTGTGCGGACCCACTGGGCGGGTTAGTTCCTGACGCGAACCTGCTGGGCAGGGTGCAATACCCGCTGGGCGGGTTGGGTTCTAACGCGGACACCTGGCGGGCAGGTTTGCTGGACCCCCGGGCAGGACTTTCGTTCTGCTGGGCGGATACGACTTTTGCTATTCCATTCTTTGTGTTTATGGGCTCCTTTTTGTAGTTTTTAACTCATTGTTGTTTGTTTTCTTATGCCTTGTTGAGTTTATATTGTATGATTATTATTTAGCTTAAAAAAACTGAGTGTGATATGAAATAAAGTCTATAAAAAGTTGTAAGCATTATTTGTGACCATGCATCATAACATTTGAGTTATGTGATGAGAAAAGTATGTAGGAATCTGGCTAGTGGAGGCTGTGATGGGTTGTCTAACCTTAGCCTTGGGGGTTATTTGGTTGGGAAAACTTCAATGGTCCATGCTGATCCCATGGAGCCGAGACATACTGGCAAAACTGAGTAACCCTGACTAGTCACTAGGGGATATCATGCTAGTTGAGGGTGCAAAAGCCGAAGGCATCGATACCGATGATGCTTCTTATGGCCTGCATTTACTCCTAGTCTACTTTCCGAAAAGTTTAGGTTGGTACCACATGTGCATGAGTAGTGGTTTAGGAACATAGCACGCATATGTATCTTGTTGTAGTGTGATATGTTGAAGTGTGCTACGTTGTAATTACGTGAATTCTATGTGCCCTTGTTCATAAGCAAATGATGTAATGTGTACATGTGTGAAAACGTTATTGTGTATTGTGATAAATTGTCAAGATTATGTATATGTGCTCATGTTATGCATGTATGTCATGCTTGCTTGATGAAATAAAATGAGGCGTATGTCTAGTTCCTAGGCAAAAGATGTGAAATAAATGTATGCTTGTAATTAAAATTGTGTTTGCTACCTCAAGGATAAGTGAGAGGGTAGGCCCTAGGATAGTGTTGTGAGGGTCCTAGTTGGATAATAATAGTTGTGAATGAGGTAGAGAAAGAGTGAATCCCCACACAGCGTAATAGAAAGGTATAAGACAAGTAAGAGAGAACAAAATGACGGTATTAAGGTGAGTGTTAAGGGAGGGTCAAAAGTATTTTAGAATGTCTGTGACCTTAGACTTGACCCATAGAGAACAACCTTAAATATTAAAAGAAAGAAAAATAAAATCTAAACATAAAGGGTTTAAATGCTAGAGAGCATTTTGGGTAAGAAAGAATTCTTAGGTTGAGAATGAGATAGTAAACTAATATAACAATCAGGAGAATGAGAGAGTAGTTAACACAGAAAGTATCGAAGATTAAAAGGTGTAGACTAGACCATAGGTATGGCGAATTATGAGAGACCTAATGAGTTTAAAGCCATAAAAGATAAATGATGAGGGTTGTCCGAATAGAAAAGTCTAACCTAGCCGTAGAGTCCTTAGAGCACTAAGACATTATGTCTCATTCCTTTAAGTTTCCCCTTTTTCAGGATATAGGTGAAGACATGCGTAGATGGAGCTTGGAGTCACGTGCAAGAAAACGTAGTCTAGTTTACATTATGTTTTTGTATTCTTCTTTATATTTTGTACAATACCTTCGGGTGATAGATGAATTATATTTGGCATGTATGTTTTTTTATTGTATTGTTCGTATATAATATTTAATTATATTTATGAGTAGCATTTGTATGTTGTTTCTACCTTTTTAAGTTTTTTTTTTTTTTAAATCTAGATCAAGTTACGGTAATGCCCCTTAGGGTGTTACATCTTGTCCCGCCAGGCAGATACAATCTTCGTTATTCTGTCTTTTGTGCTCCTTTTTGCAGTTGTTAATTCATTATTGCTCCTTTTCTTATGCCTCGTTAAGTTTATACTTGTGATTGTTATTTACCTTGAGAAAACTGAATGTGATATGAACTTATGTCAATGTTTCATGATAAAAGCCTATGAAAAGTTGTAATTATTGTATGTGACCATGCATCATAACATTTGAGTTATGTGATGAAGAAAGTATGTAGGAATCTAGCTGGTAGAGGTCGTGATGGGTTGTCTAAGCCTAGTCTTAGGGGTTATCTGGTTGGGAAAACTCCAATAGTCCATGCTGATCCCATGGAGTTGGGGCGTACTGGCCAAACTGGATAACCCTGACTAGTCACCGGGGGATATCATGCTAGTTAAAGGCACGAAAGCCGAAGGCATCGGTACTGATGATGCTTCTTATGGCTACATTTACTCCTAGTCTACTTTCCGAAAAGTTTAAGTTGGTACCACATGTACATGAGTAATGGTTTAGGAACATAGCATGCATATGTATCCTATTGCATTGTGATATTTTGAAGTGTGCTACGTTATAACTATGTGAAATCTGTATGACCTTGTTCATGAGAGATTGATGTAATGTGTCCATTGTGAAAATATAATTGTGTATTGTGATAAAGTGTCAAGATTATGTATATGTGCTCATGTTATGCATGTATGATATGCTTGTTTGATGAAACAAAACGATGCATATGTCTAGTTACTAGGCAAAACATGTGAAATAAATCTATGTTTGTAATTAGAATTGTGTTTACTACCTTAAGGATAAGTGAGAGGCTAGGCCCTAGGATAGTGTTATGAGGGTTCTAGTTGGATAATAATAGTTGTGGATGAGATAGAGAAAGAGTGAATCCCCACATAGCGTAATAGAAAGGTATAAGACAAGTAAGAGAGAACAAAATGAAGGTATTAAGGTGAGTGTTAAGGGAGTGCCAAAAGTATTTTAGAATGTTTGTGACCTTAGACTTGACCCTTAGAGGATAACTTTAAATATCAAAAGAAAGAAGAGTAAAATCTAAACATGAAAGGTTTAAATACAAGAGAAGGTTTTGGGTAAGAAAGAGTTCTTAGGTTAAGAATGAGATAGTAAGCTTGTATATTAGTTGTGAGAATGAGAAAGGAGTTAACAAAAAGCATTGACTATTGAAAAGTGTAGACCCAACCATGGGTATGGATAATTATGAGAGACCTAGTGAGGTTAAAGCCATAAGGGATACGTGATAAAGGTTGTCCGAGTAGAAGAGTCTAACCTAGCCGTAGAACCCTTAGAGCACTCACTGAGACATTATGTCTCACTCGTTTAAGTTTTTCCTTTTTCAGAATACAGGTGAAGACATGTATAGATGGAACTTGGAGTCACGTGCAAAAAGACGTAGTCTAGTTTATATTGTTTTCTTGTATTTTTCTTTATGTTTTGTACGACACCTTCGAGTGATAGATGAAGTGTATTACGCATGTATAGTATCTTATAGTAATATTCTTATATGAATATAATTATATTTATGAGTCGCTTCAACATGTTCTTTTTATGTTTTTTTTAAGTCTTTCTTTTTTGTTCTTAGAAATCTAGTCTTAGTTACGGTTATACCCCTTAAAGTGTTACATTTATGATAAAGCATTATCACAAATTCATATCATACTCAGTTTTTGCAAGGTAAATTAACAATCACAACATGTAAATTCAACAAGGCATCCAAGTAATGGCAAATCATACAATGAATATGGATAGAAAGTCAATAATATCAACTTTAATGTCTCAGTGGATCACGCTTAGCGCCAAACCCTTGGCGCTTAGCGCCACTCATATAGGGAATTCATTGTCATACTTACGCTCAGCGCCAACTTTTTGGCGCTCAGCAACAAACCTCCAAAGGACCAGGGGTTGCTCCCTACCTAACCACACTCGATGCCAATTCTGGCGATCAGCGCCACGATGCTTAAAGCCAAAATTCTGCCGCTCAATGCCAACCATCCAAAGAACTCTATGTCTCTCTCACACTTAGCGCCAAAATTCTAAGCGCCAACTACGATTTCTGCAAATTTGTAAGGATTCATAGAATGTGCGACCCACGACTTTCCTTGGGTTTCAAACACTCCCAATAAATTAATTAATCCCTAATTTCGTCTATTACCTTTCTTATTGGTCAATCTATCTTATAAACTCCTCACTCACTCATAATTTTCTCAAAACCCATTAAATCCCTAACTTAGACACAAAGGGAAAAGAGGCAAAAGCAGTTCATGATAGTCCATATATACAATTAAAGATGAATTTTCTATACAACACATCAATGATTGGGGAAAATCACATTCCCCTTTACACATAATCGTACAATTTCATACACAATTGGAGTCTAGGACCAACCCCTCTACCCACGACCAAAGCCATACCCATGAGCGAGATAACTCACTCCCCCTTACCTTAAAAGATATGGTCTCTGGTAAGAGGATGCAAACAGTGCAACAACGTCTTCCTACAGTTCCTCACTCCTTGACTGCAGCAGCTCTAACAGCACGGTATCTCCATAGAGGAAAAAGAGAGAATAAGGAAAAGGGTTAGGTTTTCAAGAAACCTAAGAGACTCTTAAAGCTAACTTTGGGCTTATGAAAACTAAGCCCAACACAAGGGTCTTAAAACTTTTAAAATATTTTAACCACAAAACCCAATTTTAAAGGCCCAATATCTTTTTTCCCTAAAATATTATTTTATTAAAAACAAGGCAAAACAACAACAACAACAACAACAATAATAATAATAATACATATTAATTAAAAGGAAAATATTAGGGTATTACAAATCAGCCCACATAAAACACGGTGTCTCTCAATGACCACCGTCATAGGGAAAGAAACTACAACATCATCTCATATACTCATACATTATCATCAACAATTCATCATCACATATACACACATTATAATATTGCATTCATCATGTCTAACACTCAAATGTACATATACATATCACAGATATCTCAGTAATGCCATACAGCATACACCTCCCTTATTGAAGTGCAAACAGAATAGTTCACACAACCTCATCACTTAATCTCAAACAATTATGTCATGCATCAATCTTATAATAACACAGAAAGATATCACTGAGTAACTCGAGCACACATGCAAAAAGATAAACATAAACCACAAGCTGCCCAACAAGGAACACACAAAACACATATACCATCGAGACATCTTTACACCTCTCACAAACCTCTATAATTGAGGTAACATTAATTTTTTTTAAACCTAAGGCATAAGGCTAAAGGCCTACCAAATGGTTTTGGCTAACTCCTCTAACATCATCATCAGTTTCAACAACAACTCAAGCCTTATGCAATGCGAGATTACATGAATCTCTTCATAACTCACTCAACTCATTCACTTATCCTATACTCACCCATGGACGTACACTTGGCAAGGTTGATTGCAACTTTGTGCACCATTGGGGTTGTATCCCCCTTTAAACGTAGGTGGATTGCTCTATTGGAACTTATCCAACCCTCCATCCTCTCTATTTCGATTCCTCCCCACAGTTTGAGCTAAGGTATGGAGAGCATCAGCAATAGCACAATCATTCCTACCAGTAGCCATTACTTCCAGCATAAACCAGAAGTAAATACTCAGTGCAAGTAAAACAAAACACACAAGTTCTAAGTAAACAACTCATAACAATGTCCCACAAGTTCACACAGTACACATGGAAACATATAAGACACATAACACACATTGGCCAGAAGAATCGACCTGCTCTAATACCACTAAATGTGACACCCTTTACCCCCAAAACATTTATTAATTAATTGTTGTGAAAATAAGAAGTTCTAATTTGTGGAATGATGAAAAAGCATAATTTTTTAAATTCCTTTCGCACGATAAAGAACATCACAAAGACTTATTCATCTAAAAAAAATCTCATAAATTATCATAAATGTTGTCCCACAACATTCATATAATTTTTTAATAAAACCAATATAAAATGTAATTTATAGAAACTTAAACATATCAACTAATAAAAAAACTAACATCGATGTCACACCTATCCGAGTTATACAAGTCCCAACCAATAAACTAAAATAAAGCAATAAAATAAGGCTAGCGCCTTCACTGCGAGGTCACCCTTCTGGTTCCTACGGAATTTCACCTATACACCCTACTCATAAAGGGAAAAACACAATGAAACAACAAGAAGTGATATACATCTCACATCATGCTCAAAGTGTAACAATATAAACAGGTAGAACACACACAATGTATAACAAAACACATTCTTTTTAGACAGACACACCAATAAAAGAATGCTCATGCAAATGCAGTATTCCTCAGTTTCTACTCGGTATGCATGTGGTATCATATAGGACTATCCAAGGACTTCAAGAAATAAGAGATAGACATGAAAGGTCTTATGACTATAGGAAGGAGAAGGAAGATTCAAGAAGAACTTGGTCAGAGGCTTAACACATTCATGGGGAAGGAAGAAGAGGGTCGCCTTGGAAGCTTGAAGATAATAAATTGGAGCCAAGTTTTGGATTAGGATTTCCTTACATTTTTTTAACACTTTTATTTTGGGCCTTTGTTGGGCTTTAGTGGAGTTATTAGCTTTTATTCTTTTTAGTTGACTGTGTTTAGACCTATTATGACTTGTTTTAAGATTGTTAGTATTTAGGCCTTATTTTTAGTGTTAGTGTAAACAGGTCCCTATGGACACTTAGTACACACTTTTGATGAATTAAGGAATTGATAACATTTTTGCTAAGAGAGTGTTCTCTCTAAGATCTTGGATTGAACCATTAGATTCCTATCAAAGAACAATTTCTTTGTGGTGAATCCTCCTTAACTTATCAATCATGAATTGATTATGGCATCTCCTCCATTCCTTTTCTTTTCCATTTTCTCTTTTTCTTCAAATTATGTTTTTGTGGATTCAATTTGGGAAAATTTGAGGTGTTGAAAAGTAATATCCATTTTGGGGTTCATCATTTGGTATCTAGAGCCAAATTCAATACCAATTACACATCCAATTGTGCCAAATTTTTGTGTCAAGTTTGCACTGCAAGTTGCAGGAAGTGGTTCATGCAAAGCTGATTTAGTGGTTCCATTTCTTGGTTCGTGACCGCCGGGCAGCCTACACAACCCACCAAGCGAGTGCGACGTCAATGGTAGTGCTGGTTGCAAATCTAGCAAATTTTTGAGTCTTCTTGCATAATTCTTATGTCTTACTATTTTTATTTGTGTCCATTTAGTCTTATTTGAGTTGATATCTTCTTAATTCATTCAATTTTGTGTCAATTCTATATAATTTTGTTCTTGGTGTTCTTCTTTTGTTCTTAGATCTAGATTTTGATCCATCTAGATTTATGTTTGTTCATGTTTTTGTGTTAAATCCATACTCGATTTGTGTTGTTTCACATATAGACACTTAAATATTGGTGGAAATTACTTGATTGGAGTCTTAATTGGGTTTTTGAGAAATCTGAATTTTGAATTTGGGGAAGAACATTCAAAGTGTTCTTCAATTGTTCTTGAGTTTTTTGATGGTAGAATACTTGTTTGATCTTAAAAATTTTGTTTGGAGAGAGTTGGGGCGTTTTTACAAATAAAAAAAGTTGAAGGTCTAAAAAAAATATTCAAGGACTAATTAGCAATTATACAGGGGCAAAAGTGAAAATACAAAAAAAAATTGGGGCCCAAGTGCAATTCTAAAAAGTTTGGGGGCCAAATTGCAAAAAAAATTATAAAAAATAAATAAATAAATAAAATTATTGCCCATTTATAAAAAAAAGCATGCCCTCTTTAATGAGCCAACTCTTATAGTTATATTATTTTTCTTTCATATACCTTTGACTTGTTTTTGGTGGTGGATATACACATGCTTATTGTAACGACCCTCTGTCGCTACAATACTACATAAAGGATTTTACTTCATGAAGTTATTCAATCATTTAAATTAAATATCATCACAATCATCGTCCTATATGTAGAATATACATATATGATGTAGAATCAAGCAAAATATAAACCAGTTTATAAATATATATACAACTCCGTGGAGCATACAAAATTCAAAGTTCCCTATAACTGGTTAGCTATAAAACATATACATCAAATTCAAAAGTAAACTAAAGGAACTTCCAAAAAAGCTCTACTCAAAACAAAAAGGGTTTTCCACAATCTCCATTTGAGACCTCTCTCATCAATTCTGAAAAGCTGGATTTGAAGACAGCTCTCCCTCTGCTCCCGCGCCAAGATGACGTGATCATCACAGTCACAGCAACACGGCAACAGCACCAAGATAACCCAACAACAACATAACAAGGCAAGGGTAAGCTTACTTAAAATAATAACTATAACAACATTATAACCATAACAACAACAACCTTCAACACAACAACATGCCTTATATCAAGAATACCTTTATCATTACGATCACCAATCATAACAATTTCAATCAGCCACAATAAATTAACCACAACAATAATACTGCCTCCGCTACTAACACCTAACACCACCACAATAACAATTGCCAAGTACTTATAGCAACAACAGCGTCGAATAACCATAATGACAATTTCATCATCATACAAGTTTGGATTCCCATTTCATCATAAAATGAGTTTGTATACATACAACACATCTCATCATAATACATCTAAAGTTCTCAACGTCTATGTACATGTATATATATATATATAAGATACATTCACACAAAAGAATTTTCAACTCAGGACTCCATGTCACATCACAATCATCACAACTATGTCAATGCATGATGACACGACTCTCGAGAGATATTCAACATTCTAGGCATAGGCACTAGGGTGGAGCCTCATCTGAGTTCTTACTCTGGTCACCATACAGGCCCATCTGAGTTCCAACTCTGGTCACCCTTCAGGCCCATCTGAGTTCCAACTCTGGTCACTTTTCCACTTTACATGCCTACCCACATCACGGCTTGAGGCCCACACAACCTCAGCCAACCACATATGCATGCCAATGCATGAGTCACCACAACAACTCAAACACAACCATTCATAAATATCCATATATACATGTATATCAATACATCATCACAACCATCCACTCAACGACAAAATCAACACATCATATACATATATATATATATATATATATATATATATATATATCAACATATCACCACGTGGCCTACTTAGCACCACTTGTGGTCTAACAATCACTACTAACTCCATGCAGGCCCAATCTAGCCTCTTGCATGATCAACAAGTAAGATATCTCATTATCACCTCATTCTACAACTAGTAGAGGTTTCTATTTAAATAACCTTCCATCCAACTATTACCTTTCCAACAAATTATCCATCAATTCATGACAATAATAAAGTATGCAAATATCCATGTTTGGAATGGTAATAACAACACACACAAACAATAACGAATCTTATGAATCTAGGCACACATGACAAGTATGTTTTTCTTTTAAGGCTAAACATTTTTCCAATGCTTCAAAGGATGACATCTAAACATGTAATCCAAAGAAATCAATCACATTTCACATTCTTTCTTAGATTCAAGTCTCACTCAACTAAAATAACAAAATCACACACTTCTTTTTTTTTTCCAGCATCCCGCCCGGCGGGAAAGAATCGTCGCCCGGTGGCGTTCTTCCAGAAATCTCATTCTAGGCCCGGGTAGAACGTCACCCGGTGCCACTTTTTGGTCGCCCGGCAATAGAATCTGTCGCTATAGGCAAGATTTCCGTCGCTAAACTATAAATTCCGTCGCTAATTGACAACATTCTGTCAACTGTCACCCAGCACCAAATCACGAGTTTTGCAGTTCGCAAAAAGATAATCCATGTCGTTTTTGACCAAATCAATCCATCACAAGCATCACAAAACAATTATAGACACTTTTAGTATGTTTCTAACCAATTATATAATGACTTTATCCACCCATCATCAAAATTTTCCAAAACCAATTTTTCCCAAAACCCACATCCAGACAAGCAATCACCAAAATCAACCAATTTCAAGGCAAGGAATCAACATATCAATGACCACAAACATGGAATCAAGCAATAGTAAGCTTCCCTTACCTCAAAAGCTTCCAAATTTGAAAGTTGGAGAAGATGAGAATATGAGAGAAAAGACTCTTGAGCCAATCTTCCAAGAAATCCACCCTCCGCACTCAAGAACACGAAATCGGGGTTGAGAAACCTCTAACACCCTAACTAACTCGAGAAATCTCGAGAGAAATAGAGAGAGAGAAGGGAAGAAAGAGAAAGAGAAGAGAGAGAAGGAGAATGTGAGAATGAGGGGTCTTCCCCCCTTTCTCCTCCTTTTATAATCCGAGCTTCCTGGAGCTCTCGCATGGACTTTTGGCCAACTGAGGCCCAAATCTCACCCAACCACTCGCCTTGTCCTAAAACTGATTTAACTCAACTGTTTTTCTCTCAAAACCCAAAATCACTCTTACAACATATTCAAATTGGCTCAATCACATATCTCAAACTTCCACAGTTCAATCCAGAATTCAAACAGAAAATACACAACCATCATCATATATTACATATCATACATCAAAACAATTCCATTTATTTCTTTTAATCACCTAGATTACATATCTAAGTTCCACTTTTAGTTATTAAAACATTTAATCAGGCATTAGGAAAAACAAGATGTTACACTCATCATTTTTCCTCACTTGTTCTTATCTCTTTGTCTTTGAGTCTTCTTATTGTCTTCCTTTGGCTTTCTTTTGAGTGTTCCTTTCATTTCTTATAATTTTTTTTGTTTGTCTTTTAAATTACTTGGTTTTGTCTTTGAGTTTTCCTCTTCTTTGGTTTTTTGAGTTGATCTTGGATCTCGTAACATATTTCACATAAAAACTTCTTTGTTATTGAAAATTGGTGGTTCTTTTCAAGAACTTAAGAGGAATAAGAGTGGTAAAAAGAAAGATAACAAATTATAGAAAAAGCTTGAAAGAGTGAAACACGAGTGACTTGAGTGTAATCACTTAGAAAGTGAAGAGAATTCTTTGATTTCTATTATTTGTGCTAAACTTTTTGTATAGGTATGGCTTCACCAACGGCAAGTAATGATCTACCATCTCCTAAATCCACAAAGTTAATGGAAGAGATGATTAAAATTGGGGAGGAGATGAGGAGGTTGAGAATGGAAAGTTAGAAACAATTCAAAGAATAAGACAAAGTGGGAGATGATGCAAAAGAGTAATGAAGATGTGAGTGTGAGGTTGGAAAATGTGGAGAGAAGGAGGTATTCTTCATCTTTTTATAGGAGTGATGGAGGTTATGGGGAAGATGAGGGAGAAAGAAGGCATAGGAGAGATAGGAGAGTGAGATTTGGAGGAGGACATAGAGAGGGAGAAAATAATAGAAAGGATAACATGGAGGGAGTGAAGGTTAAAATTTCTAGTTTTCAAGGGACTTTTGACCTGAAAGTGTACCTTGAGTGGGAGATGAAAGTGGAGCAAATTTTTCATGCTATGACTATAGTGAAGAAAAAAAATTAGATTGGTTTCATTGGAGTTTGAAGGATATGCTTTGGTGTGGTGGAACCAAGTGAAACATGACATTATAAGGATGAGGAGGCCTATGGTGAACACTTGGTTAGAAATGAAGAGAAATTTGAGGGATAGATTTGTGCCTTCATACTATGGAAGAGATCTTCATAATAAACTCCAAAGGCTTACACAAGGAGGGAGGACTGTGGATGAATACTATAAGGAGATGGACATGGCAATGATAAGAGCTCAAGTGGAAGAAAGCCAAGTGGCAACCATGGCTAGATTTTTGCATGACCTTAATAGGGAAATTCAAGACATTGTGGAATTGCATCATTATGCCACTATGGAGGAGCTCATTCACCAAGCCATCAAAGTGGAGCAACAATTGAAGAGGAAGCAATCATTTAAGAAGTCTTCCTCTTATGCTTCTTCATCTTGGAAGGATAAGGACAAATTCAAGGAGGGTTCTTCATCTAAAGTTCAAGAAAAGAGTTCTTCAAGTGGTAAAACCCTTCCTAACTCTACTTCTAATCCTTCTAAATCTAGTTCCATTAAGTGCTTGAAATGTTTAGGGAAGGGTCACATTGCTTCCCAATGTCCTTATGAGAGGACTATGATTGTTTTGGATAATGGTGATGTGGTTAGTGCATCCTCTTCTAGTGAATCTAGTTCATCTAGTGAGGGTGAGAGTGATGGTGACCTTCCACCCCATGAGGGGGACCTTATGATGGTCAGTAGGCTTATAGGGAGTGTTTGTAAGGATAGGGATGAAACAAAAAGAGAGAACATTTTTCATACTAGGTGCTTGGTTATGGAAAAATTATGTTCTTTGATTATTGATGGGGGGAGTTGTACTAATGTCGCTAGTGCTAGGTTAGTGGAGAAACTTGGCCTAAAAACCACCCCTCACCCTAGGCCTTATAAACTCCAATGGTGGAGTGAGAATGGAGAAATAGTTATAGATAAGCAAGTTTTGGTGTGTTTCTCCACAGGTAAATATTTTGATGAAATTCTTTGTGATGTAGTCCCTATGGAGGCTAGCATCTTTTGCTTGGTAGGCCTAGGCAATATGATAGGGATGTTGTGCATAATGGCTTAATTAACAAATTCTCTTTTGTACATAAAGGAACAAAGGTTACCCTCACATCTTTGTCTCCAAGTAAGGTTTGTCAAGATCAAATAAAAATGAGATTGAAAAGAGAACAAGAGAGAAAAGAAGAAAAACAAAAACAAAAAGATGGAGAGAAGAACAAAAAGAATAAAAAGGGAGAAAAGAGTGAAAAGAAAGAGAAGAGTAAAAAGATAGTTGAGAGAAAAGTGGAGAGCTTGTTTATGAGAGCTAAAGAGGTGAAAAAAGTAATGCTTGCAAGGAAACTTATGTTTATGCTTATGCCTTATGATTTGTGTTTGTTTTCCATTGCTATGACTTTGCCTCTAGGTATTGAAGCCTTGTTGAAGGAATTTGAGGATGTCTTTCCTAAAGACATTCGTCATGGCTTGCCTCCACTAAGAGGAATTGAGCACCAAATTAACCTCATTCTGGGAGCTTCACTTCCTAAGAGACCCGCATATAGGAGCAATCTGGAAGAGACTAAGGAGATTCAAAAGCAAGTGGAAGGGTTGATGCAAAAAGGATGGGTGAGAGAGAGCTTGAGCCCTTATGCTATGCCCGTTATCTTGGTGCCAAAGAAGGATGGATCATGCAGAATGTGCACAGATTGTAGAGCCATCAACAACATAACCGTGAGGTATAGACATCCAATACCTAGACTTGATGATTTGTTGGATGAGTTGATTGGTTCTTGTTATTTCTCCAAAATAGATTTGAAAAGTGGTTACCACCAAATTAGAATGAAAGAAGGTGATGAGTGGAAAACTGCTTTCAAAACTAAGTTTGGATTGTATGAGTGGTTGGTCATGCCTTTTGGCCTAACCAATGCACCTAGCACTTTCATGAGACTTATGAATCATGTGTTGAGACATTTCATTGGAAAGTTTGTGGTTGTCTATTTTGAAGATATTTTGATATATAGCTTGACTTTAGATGATCATTTGGGCCATATTAGGAGTGTCTTGGAAGTGCTTAGGAAAGAGAGTTTGTATGCCAATAAGGACAAATGCACATTTTGCATTAAACAAGTAGTGTTCCTTGGCTTTGTTGTGAGTTCTAAAGGTGTGCAAGTTGAATAGGAAAAGGTAAAAGTTATTAGAGATTGGCCTACACCTAAAAATGTGAGTGAAGTGAGGAGTTTCCATGGGTTGGCTAGTTTCTATAGGCGATTTGTGAAAGACTTTAGCACACTAGCTTCCCCTTTAAATGAAATTTTAAAGAAAAATGTGGGGTTTAAGTGGGGGAGTGAACAAGAGGAAGCTATTAATAGCTTGAAAGATAAATTAACACATACACCTATTCTTGCTTTACCTAATTTTGCTAAATCTTTTAAGATTGAATGTGATGCATCTAATGTGGGGATAGGGAGTGCATTGTTGCAAGAAGGGCATCATATTACTTATTTTAGAGAAAAGTTGAAGGGTGCCCATTTGAATTACTCCACATATGATAAAGAATGGTATGCACTTGTGAGAGTTTTGCAAACTTGGCAACATTATCTTTTACCTAAGGAATTTGTGATACATAATGATCATGAATCCCTTAAGCATTTAAAAGGTCAAGGCAAGCTCAACAAGAGACATGCCAAGTGGGTGGAGTTTTTGGAACAATTTTCATATGTGATCAAGTATAAGCAAGGCAAGGCTAATGTGGTAGCTGATGCATTTTCTAGGAGGTATTCTTTACTCTCCATATTTGAGACTAAAATGCTTGGGTTTGATCACATAAAGGAGTTGTATGATTGTGATGATGACTTCTCTAATTTGTATGCTTTGTGTGAAAAAGTTGCTTATAATGGATTCTTTAGGCATGATGGATTTCTCTTTAAAGATAAAAGATTGTGTACGCTAGAGAGTTCCTTGTATGAGTTGTTAGTTAGAAAAGCTAATGATGGTGGTTTGATGGGACATTTTGAAGTTGCTAAAACTTTGGACATTTTGCATGAACATTTCTTTTGGCCACATATGAAGCATGATGTACATAAAATTTGCGATAGGTGCTTAGTGTGTAAAAAGGCTAAATCTAGGGTCATGCATCATGGATTATATACTCCATTACCTATTCCTAACTCCCCTTGGATCGACTTATCCATGGATTTTGTGCTTGGTCTCCCAAGATCCAAAAGGGGGAAAGATTCCATTTTTGTTGTGGTTGATAGGTTCTCAAAGATGACTCATTTCATACCATGTCACAAAGTGGATGATGCTTGTGCAGTGGCAGATTTGTTCTTTAAAGAGGTAGTGCGCTTACATAGATTGCCTAGGAGCATTGTGTCGGATAGGGATTCCAAGTTCTTAAGCCATTTTTGGAAGACTTTATAGGGAAAGCTTGGTACTAAGCTTCTCTTTTCTACTACTTGTCATCCTTAAACGATGGGCAAATGGAGGTGGTCAATAGAACTTTATCTCAACTCCTTAGCTATTTTGTTAAGAAAAATTTGAGAACTTGGGAAGATTGTTTACCACATATTGAGTTTGCTTATAATAAGGTTGTTAATTCTACTACTTCTCATTCTCCTTTTGAGGTTGTTTATGGTATTAACCCTTTATCTCCTCTTGATTTGTTGCCATTGCCTAACATTTCTTCTACAATGACTAGAGATGGGCTTTCTAAAGCCACTTTTGTTAGGAACTTACATGAGAAGGTGAAGGCTCAAATTGAGAAGAAGATGGAACAATATGCAAAACAAGCAAACAAAGGGAGGAAGAAAATGGTGTTTGAGCCATATGATTGGGTTTGGGTACACTTGAGCAAGGAAAGGTTTCCTTCTAAGAGGAAATCTAAGCTTCAAGAAAGGGGAGATGGTCATTTCCAAGTGTTGAAGTGCATTAATGACAATGCCTACAAAATTGACTTGCCTCTTGATTTTGGTGGGAGTAAATGTTAGTGACTTGTCTTTTTGTGATGTAGGTACCCATGCTCTAAATTTGAGGACAAATTCTCTTCAAGAAGGAGGGGATGATAACAGACTATCCAGGGACTTCAAGAAAGAAGAGATAGACATGGAAGGTCCCATGACTAAAGGAAGGAGAAGGGAGATTCAAGAGGAACTTGGCAAGAGGCTTAATACATTCATGGGGAAGGAAGAAGAGGGCCTTGGAAGCTTGAAAATAATAATTGGAGCTAAGTTTTAGATTAGAATTTCCTTACATTTTTTTAGCACTTTTATTTTGGGCCTTTGTTGGGCTTTAGTGGAGTTGTTAGCTTTTATTCTTTTTAGTTGACTATGTTTGGATCTATTATGACTTGTTTTGGGCTTGTTAGTATTTGGGCCTTATTTTTAGTATTAGTGTAAATAGGTTCCTATGGACACTTGGTAGACACTTTTGATGAATTAAGGAATTGATAGCATTTTTGCTAGAAGAGTGTTCTCTCTAGGTTCTTGGATTGAACCATTAGATTCTTATCAAAGAACAATTTCTTTGTAGCGAATCCTCATTGACTCACCAATCATGAATTGATTGTGGCGTCTCCTCCATTCCTTTTCTTTTCCATTTTCTATTTTTCTTCAAATTCTGTTTTTGTGAATTCAATTTGGGAAAATTTGAGGTGTTGAAAAGTACGATCCACTTTGGAGTTCATCACTCAAGAAAGTAGTTTAGGAGTACATGTTAACCATAAGGAAGTGCCATTAGCATATTGATGCCTTCAACTTAGCACTCTACACTAAATTGATATTCTCTGATGACTAGTTAGGGTTACCCAGCTTTCGAAGTATGCCCCAACTCCATGGGATCAGCATAAGTCATTGGGGTTTTCACACCGGGTATAATCACCCCAAGGCTAGGTTAAACAACCCCTCAAGGCCTCGATCATCCAAACATATACATACTTTTTGCAGCACAATCATCTTAAATGCTATGATTCATGTCTCATACATACAATGCACACAAGTGTTCTTCTAGACCTTTTATTTACAAACAAATGAGTCCCATCCTCGCCTCTCACAAGCTAGGTCCTTCATAGACGAGATATCACCCGAGCCCATTCTCGCCTTTCACAAGCTAGGTCACTCGTCACAATGATATCAAATCGTATCATACATTTCATAGCATAATACACATAAGCATAATATCACAAGTCATAATCACCTAGCAAGTAAACCAACATTCATAATGCACGTACTCACTCCCCTTATCCAATATCATATTCCTATCTCTAAAGAGTCTAATTATTAGTCTCTCAATTTAGTTTTTGATTGCCTAAGCTAGTCCTTCTACTCTCGTACTCCAAAATTCACACACTTTACAAGAAACTCAATACAGACATGCTCAAAGAGCACAGGCATGTTAGATCAACCAATTTTAAATGCTTATTATGGCTTAGGATTTAGCTTTATTGAATATTTATTAGGCTTAATATTGGTGTCTTAGCTGAGTTTTGCATGTTTGGATTCAATTGGTCTTTCATGAAAATCTTAATTAATTTTGCAGATTTTTATGGGTCTTGACCTTTCGTCCTTATTTAGGTCATAACTTGGGCTACAAAGATACGTTTGAAGTGATCTTGGTGTCTATGGAAAGAGAAGAGAAAACCCTACAACTTTCATTCAGAAATCGTGAGCTGATTTATCCTAGATAATGGGTTAAAAATTACTTAAAATTAAACACGCTGCTGCCCTTTGACAGCCTAACATAGGTGCGGTATCTTGGTTATATCTTGAGTTATACACATTATTTGCAGGTGATTCCAAAGCCATTAGTTATCTAATATCCAAGGCTACAATTCTAATGTGGACCACAAAGCTTAATTCGATCATCTTCCTATTCGTTTTTGCCCATTAAGTTGACATTTTATGTCAGAAAAGTAAGCACGGACATGCTCACCACTCGGCAATTGCAAAATTGCCATTTTCGAACATGGGGCTTCCAAAAGCCTCCCTAAACTACCAAAATTCTATAAGGTCGTATTCATACTATCTTAATGTTCAATTGCCTAACATTCTATTTCAAAATGGGCATTTCCTATCAATCTAACTCGTTCTCATTTAAGCCTAATCCTTTAATTCCTTATCCAAAATAGGGGAAACCCTCAAGTTAACCTAAACCCTCACAATAATCTCATTCTACCCTTAAACAGTCATAGGTTCAATTAATTCAAATCAAATTCATCTCAATGGAAACCAATATAACCACACATTCACGCAATACACATGAAGAGCAATAATTACAATTCATACCAAACCCTAACTACAAAAGGCATTACAATCAACCCTCAAGAATTTAGTCCCAAGGATTCACGGGTTTGGGGAATTTGCATTCCCTTTCACAAACACAATCAAACACAAATAAATACCCGAAATAATTGAGGTCTAGGGCCAACCCCTTACCCACGATTATTGTCACACCCATGAGCGAGATAGTCTCACTCCTCCTTTACCTCGAAAGAAGCGAATCCACAGCAAGAGGATGAAGATGGCTTGACGGTGAATCCTACCATATCCCAATCACGATTATAGCAGCTCTTGTAAGGGCTCCTGCGACAATTTTGTACTGACGGTATAGGTTCCAAGAGAAAACGAAGAGTGAGGTAGGGAATTGAGAATTAGGTCTAAGTGACCTAATAAGAGCTCTTAAAGATAAGTTGGGTTACAAAAGATAACAGGCCAAGGCTCCACCAATAAGAAGGCCCAACTAACACAACCTTTGGAAACTTTATTTATTATTTTTAAAACATTTTAATTATAAAACCCCTTTTTAATCTCTCCGTATTTTTTTTTCAAAATACTATTTATTAAAATAACATACAACAAACATCATAGCCATATATATATATATATATATATATACAAGAAAAGAAATATCAGGGTGTTACAACTCCCCCCTCCTTAAAAGAAGTTTTGTTCTCAAAAATTACCTGAAGCAAACAACTGTGGATAGGATTCCCTCATCTGGCTCTCTACCTCCCCAATTGCACTATCTTCAATAGCTCCTCCCTAGACAACCTTGACCAAAGGAATTTCCTTTCCTCTTAGTTGTTTCACCCTTCGCTCCTCAACTCATAAAGGCAATGCCTTACAAGTTAGGTTCTCCTTTACTTGAATATCACCAACTCTATCACATATGAAGGATCACATATATACTTTCTGAGCTGAGAAACATGGAAGAAACTATGAAGGTTCGAAAGATATGGGGGTAAGGCAATTTCGTAGACGACTTTGCCGACTCTATTTAGGATTTGGTAGGGACCAATGATGTAACATCCCTACTTTTGTATATTAAATTATTTTGTATGTTTAAAAATTGTTTTTAAGTCATCAATATACTTGGAATAATTAATAATAATTTTAGAAATTTTTCATAAATTTATTGAAACAATTTTTCAAAAATGACAAAAATACCCCTAGTTGACTACAAGAACCAACTAGACTTTTTGACCTTAAAATATTTTAAAAATTTTATATTAATTATATTTCATTATAAAAATTTTATTTTGAAATAAAAATAGTGAAAAATATAACAACCATATTTTAATTTTGTCAACCGTTTTTCTAATATTTGACAATGCAATTCTGAAAAATCGGGATGAAATTTCAAAATTTTGATCCCCGCCATTACGCTCAAAATTTCAAAAGTTGTTTAATTGTGATTTTTAATAATTTTTTCAAGCCGGAGCCTAGAGAAATTACAAAATGACGGTTTTATCCCTATTTCTCAACATTAAGGGCTAGTATGAAAAAAAAGATTCAATTGGCATTAAAATGTCAATTTGAGCTTGGAATAATATTATATATATTAAAATAAAATTTTGGAAATTCTCTAGAAATTTTTTGGAATTCTTGTGTAAAATGACCAAATTACCCCTAGGTGTCTAACAAGCCAGCCAGTATTGGTTTGACATCCAAAAAGGGTGGAAATAGTAATTTTAGTTTATTTATGGGTAAAATATTTAATTTTATAATTTTCATAAAAAATTTGGTATTTATTGAATTAAAATGGACTTTTTATGAATTTTCTAGCTTAAAAATACAAAATAAATATATATAATTTGAAATAAATTAAGAAAAATTAAAATTTATTATTAGAAATTTATTTTTGATTAAAACTAATGTAATTTTTCAGTTTTGAATTAAAATGCATTATTTTGATATTAAAAGCTAATTTTTTAAGTTTAGGCATTTTTATCAGTACTGGTTAATTCACCTACAGATAAAAATTAATACATGGAAGCTTGGGACAGCTGGTGGAGCACGTCCCCAATCCTAAAATAGGTGATTCACCACCTATTTGGGTTATGTGTCCCTAAAATTAATTAAAAAGAAATTAAAAATAAGTTTTCTTACATCATCGTTTATGTCATCTAGGGGACACCCACCCTTCTCTTCTATAATTACCCATGCTTCTTGGTCATTTTTCACACATCCTCCTCTCTCTCAAGCTAGCCAAATTCTTAGAGAGCTTCTCCCTCTAGAAATTTTTTTATTTTACTTTGTTTTTATGCTAAAATTTTACTAGTTTTCCAACTAGTAAAGTTCTCTTCCTAAGAGCTTTGCATCAACAACTCCATCCTCTTCATCAACTATCTTAGAGGTAATGGGGGGAGTGGGGTTGGTTCTAAATTATTGTCACTTTGCATGTTGGTAGGAAGGGTTTTCCCCTAAACCTGTTTTTAGGCATAATTTTAATTATTATTATCATTATATTATGTTTGATGTTAAACTTTAATTTTTATTAAGTTGTTACTCTGCTCAAATTTAAATTATTAAATTATAATTTCTAAGTTGTTATTCTGCTCAAATTTAGATTATTAAATTATAATTGCTAAGCTGTTACTCTACTCAATTTTTGAAAATTAAAATGCACTTATTAAGCTATTACTCTGTTCAAATTTAGAAAATTAAAATGTATTTATTTAGTTGTTATTCTGTCATAATTTTGGTAATTAAATTATAATTATTATGTTGTTATTCTGCTAAAATTTTATATGATTACTAAATTGTTATTTTGTTAAAATTCTGGTATTGTGCAATTTTTGCAAAATAAGGCAGAAATGTTGATTGTACTGGTGCTCAAATTAAATGAGACCAGGGAAACCTCTGCTTGAGAATTTAGGAATTGATGGTTTAGTGAGTAATGTAAAGCAAGTGATATGCAGTGACATGGCACCCTACTAGGGAAGCTACAGTTTGGTACACTGAGGAATGAAAGGCAGGGACCCACTTGCGGAGGTCTTGGGAGTAGGTATCGAGTGGTGAAGGTCCCAATGGCCAAGGTAGCGTCCTTAAGCCGGGATATTCGTCTGACCAAGCTCAATAACCCCGATAACTGCTCAACATTCCAAGATTGGTTTGAGAGTATACCTCTATAGATGGATATCCTGATTGTTATTTTCCTCAATGATAATGAGGACAGTACCACGTGATGATGTTGAGAGAGGTATATGTACTCCCAGTCACTTCCTAGGTTCTGTTGAGAACTATTACCCACTAATGGAAAGTATGGATCCATACCTAGTCAAGGATAGTCTGATACAACTTAGAATGAACCTTAGGATCCCTTTTGTTGTTAGCTGTTTTATCTTTATTTATGGTAGATTTGCTACCATACATGTAAAAGTGATTTTAGAACAAAACACCTCACTCCATTATCTTCTTCTATGTATGATTGATCGTGATTATTGAAGAAGAGATTAACACCCCGTGATGCTGAGTACAAGTTAGAGGACATCTCAACGGGCGAGGACCTAAAGACCTATAGTATTTTTCTTTTTATATGAGGGATAGGGTAGATGAACACTACTCTGTATAGGATCTTTTTGATGTACATATTAGGTTAGATAGTGTCTATCTTTTGATGTTTTTTTAGTTTTCTATATTATCAAACCATGATGTACAGTTTTATGGCATATATGTATATACAGTCTTATCTTTCATCTTTTACTACCATTTCCAAATTCTATTAAGTTTGGAATTTTTTTTATATAAAAGTGGAAAAATTTTACATACACTTTCATTTACTTAAACTTAATAACTAAATTGATATGAATTGTATTTAACATGAATAGGTGTTACAAATGAAATGAGGAGTAAGCTTACGAGACTTCAACGCCCAACCAACCCAGTTGTTGGAGTGACTCGCAAGAATACATGATCGCCCTCTTGAAACTCAAGATCTTTCCTTCTAACTCTTTTGTCTACTCTGAGCTATTCTCATCTTTTCTTGAATCATCCTAACCCTCTCGATAGTTTGCTGCACTACCGCAAGTTCTAACACAAGGTTTTCATTAGACTCACACCAACACAAAGGTATCTTACACCTCCTCCCATACAGAGCTTCATAGGGTGCCACCCAATGCTAAACGTAACACCCCAACCGTCGCTACTCAACAACACTACTATCCTTGACTATCTCATATAAGCATAAATGAAACCAATATATATATATATATATAAATGAAATACATATATCTTGAGAGATCTATCCATCTCTCCTACACCAATATACTTGTCTTTACAACTTTCAAAGATCAAGAGAATAGGGGAAATAACACCAAGGTCATATAACAAAACAAAACAAAATATACAAATACATCAACAAGGGGAAAGGGGTACAAAACACACTCTCTATGGCTGGTCATACTATACACCCTCATTAAAAGGAATAAAAGAACTATCCAAAAGACAACACAACCCAAAACATCAACCCATAGTAGGTCTTTTATCATCTTCGTGCCGAGACCTCCCTTATCAGCTATGAGTAGCCGGATCTGCTGAAGCCTCCTCCTCTGCTCCCACGTCACATGACGTGATCATCACAGTCTTACCAATACACAACAGCAACAGATATAACCATAAACAAACGAGGCAAGGGTAAGCTTACTAAACAAATAATACACATACATAGAATAGATCCTTACCAATTATATAATCAATCACAGGCCAATACAACATTTCATATCAGAACAACATGGGTCTCACAAACATTCCTACATATCACACCATGATTGTACCACTACCCTATCAATGCATGATGACACGACTCTCAAGCGATTTACAACATCTCAAGTGATCAGCCAGGTCTCACCCCCTACCATGGCTTATCCAAGCACCATTCAAGGATTTCCAAACTCTGATCTGTAGATAAGATTAGTGGTGTGTCGAGATAAGTGTATGTGAGTGGTGGCTCATCGTGACTCAAGGCCTGCACCGCCTTGGCTCCTTACGGAATTGCCCATCCACTCATCCCCGAAGGCCCATCTTTAAGACCCTACGTCTTATCCAGGCACTAGGTTGGAGGCCTATCTAAGCCACAGCTTCTATCAACCAGCCAACTTACATGCCTACCCACACCATGACTTGAGGCTCGCATAACCTCAATCAACCACATATGCATGGAATGCATGTATCACCACACAACATCAACTCAACCACAACAAGTCCACACACATACACATATATATATAGCAACACAACACCACGTGGGCCCGACCAGCACCACACGTGGTCTAACAACCACTCTCAACCCCATACAGGCCCAATCCAGCCGCATGTATTGGTCACAGGTAAGGCCCTATCCAAGTAGCACATACCACGTGGGAAGTCTCACACAACATAGGTGGAGGTCCTATCCAAGAACCCGCACCCCTTGTGAGATGTCTCACCACAACAACACAACATAACTAGTGGAGGTCCTCTCCAAGCAACCCTCCACTCAACTCCCATTTTCCAACAATTCTCACACCATGGATCCTGTCCCAAACACATAGGACACAATTACCCTTTCTACAGTCTTGCCACAACAGAATACCTCACTCACTCAGCGAACATCCTATCTCTAGAGTCACTCGCTCAGCGACAATCGGGGTCGCTCAACGAATTCATTCCAAGGACTTCCTCCAAATCTCTTTCAACAGCAATTCGCTCAGCGAGTCACCTTCTCGCTCAACGACTAGCCACTCAAAAGAGCAGCCAGAACCTGCACACCTTCCTCGCTTAGCGAACATGTTGTTTGCCCAACAAACCTCTTACAACAGAGAGCAACAACTCTCTAAGCCCCTAATCGCTTAGCGAGCCCAGTACTCGCTCAACGAATCACTTCCAAAGATTCTGGAATGCTCACCACTCGCTCAGCAAGTCACTTTCTAGAAAATTCCTAAAATTCTCATGATCACCCGCTCAGCGAATCAACCATTGCTTAGCAAGTCTCCTCTCTTCCTCATTCACTCCTACAACTCAAGAACACTCGCTAAGCGACACAAACAGTCGCTCAGCGAGCCCCAACTTGAGGGCCATACTCCACTCCTAAGGGCATTCTCGCTCAATGAGAGCCCTAGTCGCTCAGCAACTATCAGATGACAATAACAGAAACTCTCTTCGAAAAATCCCAAAATCCAAACTTTACACTCCTTTTTCACACACTAAATCGACCCCACAAAGGTCGAACAACAGCATACAACTAACCACATCCACATACTCAATAGATTTCACATCATTTTGATATGTTAACAACGAATCATCAAGAATTCAAAAGAAACCTATTTCCACACAACATCTCAACATAATTCATTTAAATTCCATTTTCAGCACAAACCAAGGTCATATATACATTAAACAGTGACCATACAACAGATATTCAACGAAAGTAAGCTTCCCTGACCTCTTAAAGTTCCAAAAATTCGAATTTGGGGAAGGAGAGAAAATGACAGAGGTGGACCCTTAAGCCAAATCTCCAGAGAAACCAATGCTCCTCACCAAAAGAATGAAATGATCTGAAATCTCACCTCTCACTTGGTGGGTTTGAAAGAATTTGGGAGAGATGAGAGAATGGGAGAGAGTGTCTTAGGAGAGTTTAACAAAATGAGAGGAAAAAGGGTTTGAAGTGTCTTAAAACCTTCTTAGGCCTCACAAAGGCTTCGGGTCCATTAAAGTCCCCAATTCATCTAAACACTCCCCAAGACTCACAACTGGCCTAACACTATTATTTTTCCCTCAACAATCCCAAATAAACACCAACAACACTCTCATTTAGCTCAAGCACATTTTCTCAAGTTCCTTAAGTTTCAAACTGAAATTCCAAGACAACAACACAAAACAACAATCAACAACAACAACTCATTTATTTATTCGTCTTAATTACCAAGATCACCTATTATATTTCCACTTTTGGTTATCAAAACACTAAATTGTACATTAAGAAAATACAACGTTACACTAAAATGGAAACTATTGTTATAGGTGAACTTTATAAGGAGTAAGAAACCATCCTAGTTGCCACTCTACTCTAACATACAAACTCGCAAAAGATCCTCTAAGGATTGGATGGTTCGTTTAGTCTGACTGTCCATCTATGAATGGTAGGTTGAACTCAATCTAATCTTAGTTTCTAAGGCCCTATGCATACCCTCCCAAAATCTAGAGGTAAACCTGGGGTCTCTATCCAAATCGTTACTAGAAGGCACATCATGCAACCTTACAATCTCATTAATGTACAAAGTGGTTTACTTCTCTAAGGATTATCTAATGTTAATTGGAATAAAGTGAGTAGATTTGGTTAACCTCCCCACTATTACCCGAACAGAATCTTAACCCTTTGGGGGTTCTAGGCAAACCCACCACAAAATCCATAGAGATACTATCCCACTTCCACTCTGGAATATCTAAAGGCTGCAATATACCCGAAGGTCGTTGGTGCTCTATCTTAGCTTTCTAACAAACTAAGCAAGCATACACAAATTCTGCTACCTCTTTCTTCATGCTAGGCCACCAAAACATCCTCTTAAGGTCCTCATACATTTTTGTGGCTCCTGGATAAATACTCAAACTACTCCTATGTCCTTCCTCTAGGATTAACTTCCTAAGCTCTGGCACATCAGGCACATAAATCCTATCTTAGAACCTCATACCACCATCGGGTCCTACCTTAAAATCGGTTTCTCTTCCTTGGGATATCAACTCTAATTGCTTCAGCAAATATAAATCTGACTTTTGACCTTCTCTGACTTGATCCATCAAACCACTAGTCACTTTCAACATACCCAACCTCACACTTTTAGGGGCAACCTTACGCACCAAGCTCATGTCTCTAAATTGCTCTATCAAATCCATCTCCCTAACCGTCAAGGTTGACATATGCAAGGATTTCCTATCCAAGGCATCAGCCACCACATTGGCCTTACCTGGGTGGTAACTAAGCTCAAAATCATAATCCTTAAGATACTTTAACCACCTCCGCTGCCTCATGTTCAACTCCCTCTAATTAAACAAGTACTTAAGGCTCTTATGGTCACTAAATACCTCAAATCTAAAACCATACAAATAATACCTCTATAACTTAAGCACAAACACTACAGCCGCTAACTCTAAATCATGGGTGGGGTAATTCCTTTCATGATCCTTAAGCTGCCTAAAAGCATAGGCTACAACTTGCCCTTTCTGCATAAGCACACCACCTAAACCCATCATAGATGCATCACAATACACTATGAAAGGCTCACTTGGGTTAGGTAAAAGTAAAATAGGTGTGAATGTTAACCTACTCTTAAGATCCTGAAAACTATCCTCACACTGGGTATCCCACACAAAGGCTTAACCTTTATGAGTCAATCTAGTCAAAGGCATCGCTACCCTGAAGAAAAGCCTCTATAAACCACTTATAGTAACCTACTAAACCCAAGAAACTCCTAACCTCAGACACGAACTTAGGTGTTTCCCACTTCAACATGGCCTCTACCTTAGACCGGTCTACAGCTATTACCCCTTTGGATATCATATGTCCCAAGAAGCTAACCTCCTCTAACCAAAACTCACACTTGGACAATTTAGCGTACAACTATTTGTCTTTAAGGGTCTGCAAGATAACCCTCAAATGCTCAACATGCTCCTCCCTAGACTTAGAGTACACTAGGATATCATCCTTAAAGACCACAACAAATCTATCTAGGTAGGGATGAAAGATCCTGTTCATGTAGTCCATGAACACACTAGGCGCATTGGTTACACTAAAAGGCATAACCAAGTACTCAAAGTGACCATATCGAGTCCTAAAAGCAATCTTCAGGATGTTCTCAGACTTCATGCAGATCTGATGGTAACCTAACCTCAAGTCTATCTTACTAAACACGCAAGCTCCCACCAACTGGTCCATAAGGTCATCTATCCTAGGGAAAGGGTACTTTTTCTTAATCGTCACCTTATTAAGTTGACAGTAATCTACACATAACCTCATATTCCCATCCTTCTTCTTCACTAACAACACTAGTGTGCCCCGTGGGAACACACTAGGCCTCACAAATTGTTTATCCAACAACTCCTTTAACTACTTCTTAAGCTTAGCTTACTCTAAAGGAGACATCCTATAGTGACCTATGGATATAGGTCCAGTACTAGGTACTAAGTATGTGGAAAACTCAACCTCACACTCAGGGGGTAAACTACTAATATCATCTGGGAACACCTCAAAAAAATCTCTCACAACAGGCACATCCTTAACTACCACTTTGCTCTCTACTTTCAAGGTGGCTAACATTATGTAGACTTGGGCATCTCCTTTCAAGGACGCCTTCACCTGGTTGGCAGTGATGAATCTCAAATCTTTGCCCAACATGGGCTCACCAAACATAATAGATTTGTTAGAGCATTTAGTAAGACATGGTTGGAAGATAACCAGTCCATACGAAGAATAACATCTAGTTAACTAAGAGGTAGACAGATTAAGTCAACTACAAACTCCCTTTCAACAATTAACACAAGACATTTCAAACAAACCTCAAAAGTTACTATAGAACCATTTGTAGGGGTATCAATAATCAAATCAAATTTTAAAAAGGACACAGGCATGTGATATGAATGAATGAGTTGCACCAGAATCAAATAACTCAACTAAAGGAGTTCTTCTTATGAGACATGTACTTCAACACCATTAAGAGCAAAGACCCTCCCAATGGCTTTTGGTTGATTAGCTTGCGAACTCTAACCACCACTGCTTATCTCCTTCTTGGATTAGAGCAATCCCTCCTAATGTGTCCTTGCCTCTTGCAACTGAAACAAGTCACGTCCTTGTCCTTGCACTCATACGCCAAGTGTCCACGTTGACCACACTTCATGCACCTTTGCAGAGTTAAAGGAACTTTTTGTCCACTGTTGCCATTAACGGGTTGGCTTCCTGCAGGCTTTTGGTTGTTGTAGCGATTACCCAAATGACCAGGTGGAATGGATTATAGCTTTCCATGATTCTGACTACCAAACCTTTTGTCTTTCACAAGACCCATGCTTTTGTAGTGTTCACCCTTGCTCTGTTGTCCTCATCATAGATCCTACGTCTGTTCACCAGTACTAGAAACTGGCAAATCTCCTGGTAGTTGATAGCTTGCTTTATCTCTAGTCACAGGCCATTCACATACTTCATACACTTGGAGCGCTCTCTTGCTTCATTCTGATAGTGAGGAAAGAACCTCGATAACTCTTCAAACTTGGCTGCATAGTCTGCTACAGTCATGTTGCCTTCCTTGAGCTCTAGAAACTCCATCTCCTTGCGGTTATGAACGTCTTCTAGAAAGTACTTCTCCAAGAATTTCTCTTTAAAGCCCTCCTAGTTAATGACTCTAACTTTAGCTTCCAATCATTGATGGGTATTCTCCCACCAATACTTCCCTCTTCAGTTAGCATAAAGGTGCCAAAAGTCACCTTCTACGCATCTGTGCACGTCATTGCTCAAAAAATCTTCTCGATCTCTTGGATCAAACTTTGTGCACGATTGGGGGTTGTATCCCCCTTTAAACATAGGTGGATTATTCCGTTGGAATTATCCAACCCTTGGAACTTAGCAGCTCCATCCTCTCTACTCTAATTCCTCCCCACAGCTTGAGTTAAGGAAATGGAGAGCATCAACAATAGCACGATCGTTCCTACCAACAACCATTACTTCCTACACAAACCAAAAGTAAATACTAGGTGCAACTAAGTAAAACAAAACACAAAAGTTCTAAGCAAACAACTTACAACAATGTCACACAAGTTCACAAAGTACACTGGAAACATAAAAGACACATAACACGCACTGGCCAGAAGAACAGACCTACTCTAATACCACTAAATATGACACCCTTTACCATGAAAATATTAATTAATTAATTATTGCAAAAATAGGAAGTTCTAATTTGTGGAATGACGAAAAAGCATGGGTTTTTAAATTCCGGTAAAGAACATCACATGACTCCTTCATCTCAAAAAAATCTCATAAATTATCATAAATGTTGTCCCACAATATTCATATAATTTTGGAATAAAACCAACATAAAACATAATTTATAAAAGCTTAAACATATCAACTGATAAAAAAACTTGCCCCCATGTCACACCTACCAGAGTTATACAAGTCCTAACCAATAAACTAAAATAAAGCAATAAAATAAGGCTAGTGCCATCACTCCAAGGTCACTCTTCTAGTTCCTATAGAACTTCACCTATTCGCCAAATTCACAAAGGGAAAAACACAAGACACACTAATAAAAGAATGCTTATGCAAATGCAATATTCCTCAGTTTCTACTTTGTATGCATGTGGTATCAATCCTAACTCAGGAAAGTAGTCTAGGAGTACACTTTAGCCATTAGTGTACTGATGTCGTTGACTTAGCACTCTACACTAAATTGATATTGTTTGGTGACTAGTCAAGGTTACCCAGCTTTCGAAGTACACCTTGACTCCATGGGATCAATATAAGTCATTAGGGTTTCCACACTAGGTAAAATCACCCCTAAGGCCAGGTTAAACAACCCCTCAAAGCCTCCATTATCCAAATTTATACATACTTTCCGTCAGTACAATTATCTCAAATGTTATGATGCATGTCTCATACATATAATGCACACAAGGGTTCCTTTAGACCTTATATTTACAAACAAGTAAGTCCCATCCTCCCCTCTCATAGGCTAAGTCCTTCACAGATGAGATATCACCTAAGTCCATTTTCGCCTCTCACAAGCTAGCTCACTCATCATAATGATATCAAGTTGTATCATACACCTCATAGCATAATACACACAAGCATAATATCACAAGTCACAATCACCATGCAAGTAAACCAACATTCATGATGTCACGTACTCACTCCCTTTATCCCACATCAGATTCCTATCTCTAAACAGTCTAATTACTGGTCTCTCAATTCATTTTTTGATTGCTTAAGCTAGTCCTACTACTCTCGTACTCCAAAATTCACACACTTCACAAGGAACTCAATACAAATATGCATAAGGAGCACAGGCATGTTAGATCAACCAATTTTAAATGCTTATTATGGCTTAGTATTTAGCTTTATTGAATATTTATTGGGCTTAATATTGGTGTCCTAGTTGAGTTTTGCATGTTTGGATTCAATTGGACTTTAATGATAATCTTAATTAATTTTTGAATTTTTATGGGTCTTGACCTTTCATACTTGTTTAGGTCATAACTTGGGCTACAGAGATGTATTTGAGGTGATCTTTGTGTCTATGGAAATAAGAGAAAAATCTACAACTTTCATGAAGAAGTCGTGAGTTGATTTAGCCTAGATCATGGACGAAAATTGACTTAAATTTAAACACGTTGTTGCCTGTTGACAGCCTAACATAGGTGTTGTATTTTAGTCATATCTTGAGTTATACACATTATTTTTAGGTGATTCCAAAGTCATTAGTTAGTTAACATCTAGGCTACAATTCTTATGAAGACCACAAAGCCTAATTTGATCATTTTCCAACTCATTTTTGCCCACTAAGTTAATGTTTTTTGTCAGAAATGTTAGCACGGACATGCTCACCACTTGGCAATTGCAAAATTGCAATTTTCAAGCATGGGGACTTCTTGAAGCCTTCCTAAACTACCAAAATTCTATAAGGTCGTGTTCATACTGTCTTAATGTCCAATTGCCTAACATTCTATTTCAAAAATGGGAATTTCCTATCGATCTAAGTCGTTTTCATTTAAGCCTATTCCTTTAATTTCTTATCCAAAATAAGGGAAACCTTAAAGTTAACATAAACCCTCATAATACTCTCATTCTACCCTCAAATAATCATAGGTTCAATCAATTCATATCAAATTCATCTCAAGAGAAACCAACATAACCACACATTCACGCAATACACATGAAAAGCAATAATTACAATTCATACCAAACCCTAAGATACAAAAGGCATTACAATCAACATCGGTGCTCTGTTGGAATGAATTCGCTGAGCAATCCCGGTTATCGCTGATGAGAGGCTTCAGAGGCAAAAATGGGTGCTCTCTAGAGTTGGTATTCACTTAGCGGGACTTATAGTTGCTGAGCAAGAGCCTTCATCAAGGAAAAGTAGATTCTCTGTGAGGATGGCCTTCGCTGAGCGAGTATATGGGTCGCTGAGCAAGTGAGTTAAGTAGTAGTTGTATCAGTTGAGTATGTGGTGGAAGTGGAAGGTCGCTTGGATAGGATCTCCACTTGTTATTAATGACCTTGTTTTAAAACTCTTATGGAGTATGGGCTGCTTGGATAGGGCCTTACTTGTTTAGCATGCATGGAGCTGAATTGAGCCTGCATAGGGTTAATAGTGGTTATCTGGCCATGTGTGGTGCTAAATTGAGCCTATATGGTGTCATTGTTTAAAAGTTATTGACCTTTTGATGTTGAGGTGATTGTTGTAGTGTTGTACATGCATTCATGCATATGTTGGTGACTAAAGTTGTTGATGATGGACCTCATGCCATGGCGCGGGCAGGCACGTGAGTTGGTTGGTTGACTAAAGCAGATGGCTTAGACAAGGCCTCCAACTTAGTGCTGGATGAGACGTGGGGTCGTTGTCATGGGCCTCGGGGATAAGTGGACGAGTGATTCCATAAGGGACCAGGGTAATGCAAACCTTGAGTCGCGGTGAGCCACCACCCATATACACTTATCCTGACAAATAACATCATCTTATCCGTAGATTAGAGTTGGGGAATCCCTAAATGGTGTGAGGCACGTGACGAGGTACTGTTAACGTCATGTTAGGGGGTGAGACTTGGCTAATCGCTCGAATTGTTGTAAATCTCTCGAGAGTTGTGTCCTCATGCATTGACATGATGGTGGTGAAATCATTGCATCTTATGGTCTACATTTTTGGAATCTACTGTAGGAATATATATTTGAGTACATGTTAGTGATAATGCAAACTGTTGATGATCTTGTGAAATATGTTATGTTGTTTTTAAGTAAGCTTACCCTTGCCTTGTTGTTTCTTGTGGTGGTTACTGTTGTCGTCATTATGTTGATGTGACTGTGATGATCACATTTCTTGGTGTGGGAGCAGATAACAAGGCTTTGATGGATCTTACTATTCACAATTGACCGTGGAGCTCTTGGTCAAGAGATGATGGATGATCTATCCCTTTTAGGACTTTTGTTTTGGATAGTTGTTTTGATTCTTATCTTTTGATGGGATGTATAGTGTGACCAGCCATAGGGAGTGTGTTTTGTACCCCTCTCCCCTTGTTGATATATATATATATATATTGGCCTTGGTGTCATTCCTCCTATTTATTCATTTATCATGAGTTGCAAAAATCGTATGATGGCTTTGGCTAAGATGGATGGGTCTCATCTAGATGTTTATACTTATATTTATGCGCATATGCTTATACATGATGGTTAAGATCTGTGGTGTTGTGTAGTAGCGACGGTAGGTCGTTACACTCCACAACCTCTCTGTACCTTGCACACCCTAACAAAATGGTATGGTAAAGAGAAAAAATAGGTTATTGCAAGAAATGGCTAGAATCTACTCATAAACACTTCTGAGCTGAAGCTGTAAACATAGCATCTTATTTATAAAACAAAATATATATTAGACCTATCCTAAAAAAGACTCCTTATGAATTGTGGAAAGGACAAAAACCCAACATAGCATATTTTCATTCGTTTGGATGTTAATGTTTCATTCTAAACACTAAGGACTATCTTGGAAAGTTTGATTCTAAGTGTGACAGTGGAATATTGTTAGGTTATTCTGAAGCATCCAAGGCATATAGAGTTTATAACTTTAGAACCTTAACAGTTGAAGAAGCCATTCATGTAAGATTTAATGACAATAAGCCTGATAGAGAACTATCAGAGCTAGATGAATCTTTTACAGATATGAAGTTGGATGATCGCAAAGAACCAGCGTCCAAAACACCTCTAGACAACTCATCAACGGATGAATTAAGAGAGCCCATTGGACGGAACTAGTAGATGATGAATTATCATCCAGAAGATCAAATCTTAGGAGAAGTACATGATCATGTTAGAACTAGATCAACCTTCAAGGAGCAAGCTCATGCCACTTTGATTTCTCAAATAGAACCAAAGATGGTAGATGAAGCCTATTAGATGAAGGATGGATTAAGGTAATGCAAGAATAGCTAAACCAATTCGAGAAAAATGATGTTTGAAAGCTGGTTTCTCTACCCAAAGACAAGTCTGTGATAGGAACAAAGTGGGACGAGGTAGGTAAAATAGTGAGAAACAAAGTAGGTATTGACTTTACTGAAACCTTTGCACTTGTAGCTTGATTAGAAGCCATTCACATTTTACTTTCATTTGCTGCTATAGTAATATGAAGTTCTATCAAATGGATGTAAAAAGTGTCTTCCTAAATGGTATAATAAATGAAGAAGTTTATGTGAAACAACCTCCTAGTTTCGAGAGTGATACTTTTCCTGAACATGTTTTTAAACTCACAAAGGCTTTATATGGACTCAAACAAGTTCCTAGAGCTTGGTACGAGAAACTAAGTTCTTTTCTTTTAGAAAACAGTTTCACAAGAGGAAAAGTAAACACTACTCTATTTCGCCAAAACATATACTCACATTTTATCATTCTACAAATACATGTGGACAATATCACACTCAGTGCTACTAACGAAGCTCTATGCAAAGATTATTCTAAGCTTATGATGACAGAGTTTGAGATAAGTATGATGGGAGAATTAAAGTTCTTGGGATTACAAATAAAGTAAACAAGTAGAGAAAAGATCCCATATGAAGAATGGTATACTCCAAAGCCCATTCTCGTGACCATTATTGGCCCTAAAACTAGCATTAACTTTGATATATCCTCTACATATAACGGATGAGTAGAGAACTGGGCTTTGCAAAAGAAGAAATGGAGGTTGTTGTATGAGAAGAAAAATAAGCACAACCTTGTGGACTCAAATGCCATCCTTCTATGTCCAAAGCCTTATTCTAAACCAGAATATGGATTTGACTACTCTCTAGTTCCACTAAATCCATTCGTCCATGACTACGTACACAAGCCCTCCAAATAGTACTCAACACTACTAGCAAATGCCATTGTGGGCCTTCCTTTAAAACGTTTCATCAGAAGGCGATATCACAAAGTCTTGAAGGCTTGAGGCTTTATTGCACAATGTAACATCCCTGGCACTGACAAGGGCGGAGAGTGATCGCAAGTGCAAAAGAGATAAGGCACAGACAATGAGCGACTCTTGGCAGGCTTTCAGTGGGAGGGATACATGAACGAATCGAATACACACCAAAATGAGAGGGATCTAAAGATTGTGCAGGTATGGACTGTACAGTTGAGGATAGCTTAAAGGAGTTAATAAGTGCTACCTATAACAACAAGATGCATCTATTTTTTTGTAGCCTATCACTTAAGAACTTCACAATTAAGCATGCTTGACTTGGAGCAATTCTAGGATGGGTGACCTCTTGGGAAGTTTCCTAAGAAGCATGCGAGTGAGGACAAACACGTTGAAAAGTTTTCTGTTGGTATGTGGGCACAATCGTTGATCCTAAAAGCAAGCTAGGCATTACAAAGTGGTATCACAGCTGGTTGTCAATGTCTCGGAAAAGGCTACATTCGGAGGGTTCTGACTAGTAGAGGGTTTTGACCAACGAGGAAGTTGAGTGAAGTGTCACCAAGTGAAGTGTCGTAGAGTGTGAGTCACTGAGACATCGACTCTCAAGGGCAGTACTATGATACAAACTTTGGTATTATGAAGCGTTACAAAGTGGTATCAGAGTAGAGCCTCTCTCCTAGTACAGCGTGGTTCGAGGACAAACCAAACAGAAGCTGGTGCGCATATAACATTTCGAGCACTAACGAGGGCGAGGAGTGATCACCAGTGCAGAAGAGATAAGGCACGGACAAGGAGCAGCTCTGAGCAAGCTTTCAGCGGGAGGGGTGCATGAATGAATCGAATACACACCGGAATGAAAGGGATCTAGAGGCTATACAAGTACGGGACTGTACAGTTGAAGATAGCTTAAAGAAAATAATTAGTATTACCTATACAAACAAGATGCATTTACTTTTCGGTAGCCTATCACTTAAGAACTCCACAGTTAGTGGTGCTTGACTTGGAGCAATTATGGGATGGGTGATCTCTTGGGAAGTTTCCTAGGAAGCGTACGAGTGAGGACAAAGCACGATGAAAAGTCTTGTGTTGGTTTGTGGGGATAGTCACTAATCCTAAAAGGGGCTAGGCATTACAGAGTGGTATCAGAGCAAGGTTTCTCTCTTAGTATAGTGTGGTTTGAGGACGAACCAAGCAGAAACTAGTGGGCATGTAACATCCCTAGCACTGACGAAGGCGGGGAGTGATCACGGGTGCAAAAGAGATAAGGCACAGTCAAGGAGTGACTCTTGACAGGCTTTTAGTGGGAAGGATACATGAACGAATCGAGTACACACTAGAATGAGAAGGATCTAATGGTTATGCAGGTCTGGACTGTACAGTTGAGGATAGCTTAAAGGAGTTAATAAGCGCTACCTATAACAACAAGATGCATTTATTTTTTGGTAGCCTATCACTTAAGAACCTCACAGTTAAGCATGCCTGACTTGGAGCAATTCTGGGATGGATGACCTCCTGGAAAGTTTCCTAGAAAGTGTGCGAGTGAGGACAAAACACGTTGAAAAGTCTTCTCTTGGTATGTGGGGACAATTGTTGATCCTAAAAGCAAGTCAGGCATTACAAAGTGGTATCACAGCTGGTTGTCAATGTCTCGGAAAAGGCTACCTTTGGAGGGTTCTAACTGGTAGAGGGTTTTGACCAACGAGGAAGTTGAGTGAAGTGTCACCGAGTGAAATGTCGTAGAGTGTGAGCCGTCAAGACGTTGACTCTCAAGGGCGGTGTTATGATATGAACCTTAGTATTATGTGGTGTCACACACAACATCCTGGGATACTTCAACACAGAGTACCACTTTTGGATGATCTTGGAACGACAAATAAGAAAAAACAAAGCAGAGTACCTCTTTTGGATTATCTCAAAACGATAAATAAGAAAAAGTAGAGGGGCATGGCAGAACACAACAGTCACATTAGGCCAACTAAACTGAAATTTCAACCATTGGATCCAATAGAAGCAAGTTTCTTTCCCACTCCATTTAAACAGATTACATAATTGTGTAACTAGTTATATCATATTCAAATCAGCTTTCTAACTTAAACATAACGAAATTAACCAATTACCTAACCAAATTAACAAATTAAATTGTTTCCAAACACAAGATTGAATCCTTTAAGAGCTTAATCATAGAGTTATCATCTTTTATGAAATTAAAATCATATTTTAACATTTATTTCATCTTAGATTCAATTTTAAGCTTATGAAAACATGTTATCACTTGTTAATCCATTAAGTCTTAAATTTAGAACTCATCACCATCAAATCATCAAAGATAAAGATCAATCATGCATGACACACAACCACACACACATATAAACACACAATACAGCCTTGCATCCATCAAGAGGCTAAATCTTCAAAACTCTAGTAATGCTTATTGGGGGTAAGAACAATTCTTCTTCTTGCTTCTTCAATTATTAATTATTCTAAGTATATTGTTGATGTAAAAATAATTTTTAAACACTTCTAACTATTTTTGTCTACTAATTCTGTTATTTGATGAAATGGTCATTTTACCAATTTTTAGGCTCTGTTTCCTAGAAAAAAAATCTAAATTAAGTATTACTTACTAATATGAACGTAATCTTAGATATCAAATTTTTGAGATTCTCATCTGGTTCTCCAAAATTAAATACAGAATAATTAATAAAACAATTTAATAGACAAAAGTATAGGTGTTATATAGAAAATATTAGGAAGGTTCACTATATGGATTAGAAGGCTTTCTGTAGGCTTAAAAGATGTGGGGATCTAGGGTTGAGGACCTCTAGGAATACAAACCAAGCTTTCCTTATGAAGGTAGGGTGGAATTTATGTACTAGACCCAAAGATTTTGGGTTAAGGTAGTGCATGTGAAGTACAAGTGTGACACTAATACTAAGTCAATTATAGATGCCCACAGACAAGGGTCGACTCATTGGAGAGGAATTGTTAGCTGCTGGAATAAGGTGGAGGAGAATATGATTTGGAAGGTAACAAATGGTAGATGTGTGAAGTTCTGGGAGGATTGTTAGGTACCTAGCATTGGTAAACTTAGTGAGCACAGTTTAATAGATATTGCAAATCAAAAAAGGATGCCAGTTTGCTTATTTGTGGGTGTAGATGGTAGGTGGGATAAACCAAGATTAGCACGGGCTTTGCCACCTAATATTATTGACAAAATCATTGGTCTACCCACCCCCTTGGGTTCTCGGGTTAATGATAGTCTTGTTTGGATACACACGGTTGGTGGGCAATTTTGCTCAAAAAGTGCTTACGAAAGCATTACCCTGCATGCTAGACACATCCAAATGAAAGTTTGTTTAAAATCATTTGGAATTGGAAGGGACCCAAGCATATCCATATTTTACTATGGAAAATTTCTAACTCTATATTGGTAACAAATGAACTTAGATGCCATTGCCATATGGCAACTAGTAATTTGTGTCTTGTGTACGAAGTGGGACTTGAATTAGCTATCCATGCTTTGTGAGAATGCAGAGCTCAGTGGTGGAGATCTGGAATTGTGTGTGGGATTATCATGGGCCACCAAAACAGTGGAATGCAGATTTGCAGTCATGGCTTAGTGTCAATTCGACTTCTCTTAAAGTTGTAGTAGGGGCTAGATGAATGTAGGTTTTTGGTGCTACTATAGACCAAATCTGGTGAGGAAGGAATGTTCAAGTTCTCCACCAACATAGACCACCAGTTATAGAGATTTATCAGAGGATACGTGCATTGGTTTGGGACATGCAATGAGCTAAAAACTTGGCTAGCTATCTCCATGAGGAGAATGTTCAGACTGAGTTAAATGTTTAGGTTCGGTGGGCTCTTCCTCCTCTAGGTGTAATCAAGTTGAATTGTGATGCTGTTGTTAGCCACTTGCAGATGAAGGTAGCATGTGATGGGGTATTTCAAAACGAAGACAAAAGATTCTTGTATGGCTTCTCCTGCTCTTTAGGCAACTGCTCAACAGTGGCGATGGAATTATGGGATATCATATGTGGAGTTTAGTTTGTGGTTCAACTTGGTTTCTCAAATATTGAAATCGAGTCTGACTTCAAGGTCACTATCATGGTTCTAAATTGTAGTTGTGATCGCGGTTGTGGTTTTGCTGTGTTCATTGACGTTGCTGGAAAATGCAGTCGCAATTGCGGTCATGATGTGGTTGCGATGAGTCAAAAAGCTTTTATGTTGCAACCGCCATTG
Source organism: Spatholobus suberectus (assembly GCA_004329165.1). Lineage (NCBI taxonomy): Eukaryota > Viridiplantae > Streptophyta > Magnoliopsida > Fabales > Fabaceae > Spatholobus > Spatholobus suberectus. The sequence continues at coordinate 43,817,526 of CM014732.1, forward strand.
TGGTTGTAGACTACAATTTAGAACCATAATCGCTATCAACTTGTTAGAGAACCACTACAGTAGAGAGCATCCTTGCTTTTCCTGTGTTGATGACGTTCGAAGGGTAACAAGTATGATTGGTCAATATAAATTCAGTCATATTTTTCGTGAGGCTAATCAAGTTGTCGATGCTTTTGCTAAGCTTGATTTGTCTATTTCTTGTAATTGTATATCTTTTACGTCTATTCTTTCTTTTGCTTATGTTCCCCTTATGGGTGATCTCAATTATATTGCTTACCCACGTGAGTTTTAATTGATAGGGTTGTGGGCTATTGCCCCTTCCTTTCAAGGAAAAAACAAAATCATTCTAATCTTCTAGGATTGGAAAAAACCATTATTATTTATGGATGAAAAGTTCAATTTTTTTCAATAATATTTTATACTGTTATTATCATTTTTCTCTCGATGGAATGGAATCACACAGACGCCAAATCAATTGAGGAAGATAAGGACAATAAGTTACAATACCAATGTACTTCAGTTTGGTATGGTGGACATATCAAACCTCATCCATATTTCAGTTACCTCATTCACAAATCACAAGTCAGAATGTGCTGCGAATTTTGCAGCGTATAACATCATCCGTTTTCGTTCCTCACCATTCCCCATAATAACATTTGTCAGCCACCGCTAGAAAAACACGTCGAGCACTGTTTGACATATTTGGATTCGTTCAGATGCTCCACTTATAGGGTAAAGAAAGAATTTTTTTTCCCCCTCGTTTTTTAAAATTTTTCGCATGTAACAAACAAGCAGCTTTAAGCAAGAGTGAGTATTTGTTCCACAAGGTTAATAAGGTTCAGGGTGTGTTTGGTAGAGAGGAAAAAATAGAAAGAAGGAAGAAAAGAGAAATAAGTGAGAAATAGTGTGAAATTAAGGTTGTTTGGTTGAAGTGAAATAGAAGAGAAATGAGTAAAAATAAGATTGTTTGGTTGAAAAAAATAAAAAAAATAAAAAAATTTTGAAATTATTTTTATTTAACTATTATTATTATTATTCATTTTTATTATTAATATTATTTTTATTATTATTGATAATATTTATTTTTATTATTAATATTTGTTTATTTATTTATTTATTTATTATTATTATTATTATTATAAAAAAAAGGTGGGGGCCAGGGGAGGGGAACTGAAAATCGATTAGCTGGGGTGGGGGGAGGGGGGGTAAATCGATTGGGGGAGTTGCAGTATTATAATTAATATTATTTTTATTTTTTATTATTATGTTAATAATATATATATATATATATATAAACAGCAACAAAGCAAATGGCAAAAAAAAAAAGAGAAATTAAGATTGTTTGGTTGAAGAAAAATAGGTAAGAAATAAAATAGAAGTTAAGATTATTTTTATTGTTATTAATAATATAATTGTTATTATTAATATTATTTTTATTATTATTAATATTATTTTTATTTCTTATAATAATAATAACAATAATGAAAAAAGTAACTTTTCAGCAAAAAAAAAAAAGTTAATCGATTAACTTGATGTTGTTGTAGCGAGCACAATGGCGACACTACTTCCAACAAAATTTCCGTCCAAATTTTCCCATTTTTTGAGCGAAATTTTTTCGGTGGATCCCACAATATTTTTCAAATATTCTCTCACACTTCCACCCTACCAAACAACCAACATTCTTCTACTTTTACTCTCTTCTTTCCTTTCCCTCCCCATTTCCCCCCCTACTAAACGCAACCTCAATGTGATTCACTGATTCCCATCGATTCGACATTCTAATTGCATACATGTGCTTAACTTGAAATTAAAAACGCTTATTTATTAGATAATTCATAATTTCAATGTAAATAGTATGATTTTATCTTAAAATTGACATAATCACCCTTAATATTAAATTTTTATGCAAAAATGATAATGTGACATACTTTTAATGTTAACATTAATATTTTAATAACATAATATCATAGTTTCCTTTATGTCATACTTAACCTTTATTTGGACTCAGAAAAATTTTTAAAAATTAATAACAGAAAGATTAAAAAAATAATTATATTAAATATCATTTATATTATTATAATATAATAAAAATATGACTAAAATAAGGCGTACATATAAAAGAGTACATTTCCTTTATGTTTTCGTTTCTATTGAGGAGTATTTTTATTTTTTCGCGATCTCATTTCTCTTTTTTTTTTTATAAATATTGAAATACATTGATAATGTAAAAGGTTTTTTATAATCTAATAATATTTTTTATTTATTGATTTTTATAATAATTACTTTAAAGATTATATTTAAATTGATTTTTAATTAATTAATAGTGTAAAAACTTTATACATCAAAATTAAACTCTATTTTTCTTGTTCAAAACTAATGAAAAAAATATTTTGAGATTTTGTTTCCATCTCGTTGAGTTTTCTCTACAAAATTTTGTATTCGAAACAAATGTTAGTTAATTTATATGACAGACCGATTAGAAATAATTTTATTATTTGAATATTAAATAATTAATATTACATAATTGGAATAAATAATACGTGTACTATTAATGGAAAATCACTTTACATAATCATTGAATCAGAAATTGACTTGTGTGGTAAATTTTTTAATTTTTATAATAATTATTTCAAAAGTTATATTAAAGGTGATTTTTTATAGGTTGAATGGTAAAAATTTTATATTAACAGTGCATATCTATTAAATTTTGATAATTATTTTTATCACTCATTTATTTTTTATCTTTTTTAATATAAACTGTATAAAATATTCCTTCCAAATTAAAGAATACAATAAAAGTCATCTTATTTTAATTAAAAACTAAATTTGATTATAAAAGATCGTAAACAAAGCATACATGATACATGGCACACTCTAAATAAATATAAAATGAAAGAGAAAAAAAGTAGTTATCTTACACGTTGAGTGTACGTAAAACTTTCTGATGCCCTTAATCAAACACAAGTTAACCAAACCAAAACTTGTCTTTTAAGTAGACTAAATTTTAAAGTGAATAAATATGAATTATTTATTATAAATTGAATTAAAATCACAACACATCATAAATCGAATCAAGATTGTATCTTTGTGTTTTAAAGTTATAGATAATTAATTTTAATAGATTTAATGTTAAATTCTTGGACATAATTAACATGTGTGTATAAACTAATTTTATATTAAAATATGTGAAAAGTGATTTTGTGAATTTAAGAGACAGACTAGTATTTGATAAGTTGGATGATAAAATCACAACACAAAGACAAGATGTACACCAACAAAAATGTACAGCAAAACAAATGTCAAAGACAAGATGAACGGCCACGATGGTGCGTATCTACTGACATATACACAACGTTGGGAATTTTTTTAGAAAAATAATCGCTTATATCTTAAAAATTTTATCGTAAAATTGTCAAAATATGCGATAATTTTCTTAAAATAAGTGGAAGAAATGGCGTTTGTGTATGCAGAGTGTCTGATTTGGGGATATTAAGGTAAATGCAGTGGCCCTCTCCGTCGTAGTTGTGGGTCCCGTTCGTGATCTTCGGATTTTGTGGGAGTGTCTTGAAAGAAAGCGCTCCCCAAAATTGAGCACCCTCGATTTTTGAATTGAAGATAAACAACAGAAGGCGTTTTGTTGTGTTGTGTTGTGTTGTGTGGATGTGAAGTTGGGAAATGGGGAGAGCCTTTGTGTATGTGATTCTTGGGGGAGGCGTGGCTGCTGGCTATGCTGCTCTTGAATTCGTCAAAAAAGGGGTCTCTCATGGCGAACTCTGTATTATTTCTGATGAACCAGTACGAATAATTATTTCCCTTTCTTTTTTTCTTTTTTTTCTTTTTTAATCTTAAGCTTTGTTGGGTCTGGCTATGTAAACTTGCTTCGCACAATTGAGTTTTGTTGTTAACCTCTTTCCTTAAAATTATTTGGAGTCTCTGATTTTGGTTTTCCATTGTTTGTTTCATTAAGTGGGATTATTGCTCTTATCTATTGATGACTTTGTCTATTTCATTCACTGATGTTAAAATGAAGTCTTGGTCAAAGCCAGAATGGTTCTTTTTCTCATTTATGTAGTCACAAGTATGTAAATATTCTCAAATGTTTATCTCAGGTTGCCCCTTATGAAAGGCCTGCATTGAGCAAAGGATTTTTGCTTCCAGAAGGTATAGACTCTCCTCGTGACACCTTATCAACTGGTTATTTTGAATTGTGAGTTTCTATCACAAGTATCTTGTGCAATATTGGTTGATGAAAATAAAAATGGCTCTATTGGACCTATTTGAACTGTTCTTTGTGTCAGTTACCTATTGTGCAACATGTTCTGTTTCCGTTACACATTAAACGATTTAATGCTCTAATCAGGATTTCTATCTAAATGAATTTCCCACTCTGATTATTATATGGCTGAAAGCCTGAAACCTTTACATTTGAGAAAGTCTTAACTTCTTATTAACTGAAATCTCCATCAAGTTTTGAAATTTGAATATCACAGCCAAGATATCTGACTTAATTGGGGTTGTTAACTATGTCTGTTACTGCAGAGACTAATATACTTCATTGTAGTTCTCCTGATAATTTCTGTTTACTTTTGGGGAACAGTAACTGTATCATTTAGTTTTGGCTCCCTGTGTGGAGTACCATCTATTTATTTTTCAAAATAATCTGATATTTAAGGAACCTGACTGATTACCATTGTGCTGTAAATTTGAAGGATTGTGTTAGGGTCCAGGAGTTCAATGACCCATCAAAGCAGCAGCACATCGGCCTGAGATTTTGCAAGTATATATTAGAAGGGGTAGGAAGGGAAATGATCAAAATTAGGGGGCTGAGTTGTCAGTTAGTCAGCTAGTGGGAAGGGGTGTGTCATGTGTAAGGATCCTTATAGGGAGGTAGAGGTTGGAGTATGTGAGGGAGATTTGGGCATTCTGTTTCTTTCTTATATAAGATGCACAAAAGTGCTTTGCATTCTCTGAAGGAGCCTTGCTCTGGGATTACAAGGGAATACTTTTCTGCGTAATATTTCTGTTTACAGTAAATATATATACCTCTTCCATTTCAAATTCTCAGTCCCTAACAGATTGAACTGGAACATAGGATGTTACTTGCATTAGGAGGATTTAATTATTCATTTCCTTGTGGTTCAAATATTGTAGATAGAAGATTCTACGTATTTCTGCATTGCCTTTCTTTCTTCCATATTTTAGCTTTGTCCTTGTTTACAAGGTTTATGTAATGAGTTGTTGCTGAAATAATTTTGCAACATACAGCTGCTGCACGGCTTCCATCCTTTCATACCTGTGTTGGTGCAAATGAGGAGAGGCTAACTCCAAAATGGTATAAAGAACATGGTAATTATATTGTTTTTACATCATGATGTATTTTTTTTTTTATGTTGTAATTTTTTGAGGCTACTTCTCTTTTCCCCCTTTGAGATGAAATGCAGTGAATGATTTCTTTGGCTGTTATATGTTTTGTCCAGCATAGTATTAATTTCATACTGCAAAGTTCTTGTTCAGTAGTTGATTCCATATAGATCCAGCAATCCAACTGAATCAACATTTTCTAAGTGAAAATTCTATTAGACAAAAATTTACTTAGTTTTGGGGTGAATTGTTTTATGTTGAGCAGCAAAGAATTGCTAAATAAAATTAGCAAGTCAATACTCTAGCTAGCTATGTTCATTGGTGGAAGTTAATGCATAAAGGCATGTAATGTCTCCTCTGACCTGCTTTAAATGTGGGGTCTTGAGTCCAGGAGCAATTTGGTGCTGTTACAAGGTAATATATTTCTGGCATTTATGGGCAGAAGCTAAACTTCACCTCTGAACATCATGTGTGGCAATGTGTCATCAGTTATTATTATTTTATTATTATTATTTATGAGGGATGATTTATTTCAGATGGCAGCACTATCAATATAGGATAAATCATTTGTATTTGTTGTTCCCCAATAATTAGATGAAGTATTGGAGGTCAAAGTAAGAAAGAACCGCATTAAAGGCATTGCTTGATGACTTATTCATTGCAATTGGTAATTAGTATTCATGTATGCTGCTAGAAAGTAGTTTTCTGTTTTAAATTTCCTAGTCTATTCATCAGTTAGCCTTTGTTTGGTAGAGAGGAGAGAAATAGATAGAAAAGAAATATGTAAGAAATAAGTTAAGAGGAGAAAAATAGATAGGAAATAATTTAAAATTTTAAGTTGTTTGGTAGGAGAGAAATAGATGAGAAATACGAGAGAGAGAGATAGATGAATGAAAGTGGGTGAAAAATAGAATAGAAATAAGTAGTAGGGCCTACAAAATTTTTAAAAATTTCTCACCCATTTCCTTTGAACCAAACCATGTATATTTTCAAAACTTTAAAAATTTCTTCCCCTCTCCTCCATAATAAACAGGGCATTGATGATACTGGTTGCTGAAAGGAAGTTATTACTTATCTCTGTTTAATGTTTCCATGATGTTATTTAAAGAGTTTCCCATCCTGAATATCTGATTCTTTTACAATTGTTATTATTTTATTTTCAGGGATTGAATTAGTTCTTGGAACCGGAGTTAAGTCTGCTGATGTGAAGCGGAAGACACTATTAACAGCAACTGGAGAGACCATAAGTTACAAGATACTTATTGTTGCAACTGGTGCTCGGGTATTAAGACAAATCTCTCAGCCAGAATTTACCTACTTAAAATAATCAGTTTGTCTCCTCAAAGGGCATTCATGCCGTAATGCATTTCTAGTATTTTTCTTTTTTTATTGGTTTTTAAATTTTGTAATCCAATATTTCTGCCCTTAAAAGAGATGTGAAAACTATTACTTCCTAGGAACATCATATTTAACATAAGGAACAACATATCTTCTTCATAAACATACTAAATACTTGTGTTGGAATAATTTGAGGATAAATTCACCAACATACTTATGTAGTGGACCCTTTGCTTTCTTTACAGTATATTAAACACATATTCAATGTCAAGTGTAGGCTTTGAAGCTGGAAGAATTTGGGGTGAGTGGATCAGATGCAGAAAATGTCTGTTATTTAAGAGATATAGCAGATGCCAATAGGCTTGTCGATGTTATGCAATCTTGTCCTGGAGGGAACACTGTTGTCATTGGTGGTGGATACATAGGGATGGAGTGTGCAGCTTCTTTAGTGATCAATAAAATAAATGTAACAATGGTCTTCCCTGAGGCACATTGCAGTAAGTTCTTTTTTTTTTAACTTTTTTGTCTGTCAACTCAAAATTTATGCGTGATGAGTATTTTATTTGTGTGTTATTCTGAATAAAATTTCATTTGTAGCTCTAATGAATAAAAAACTTCAAAAACTGATAGATATTCTCAATGTTTTTGATTATTTTACAGTGGCTCGTTTATTTACCTCAAAGATAGCAAACTACTATGAAGAATATTATAAATCAAGAGGAGTAAACTTCATTAAGGGAACTGTGCTGTCATCATTTGATTTTGACACCAATGGGAAGGTACTTATTATTTTTTTTAGAATTTTCTTACTTGAAATGGTTTGGTCATATGAGAAGATAAATAGAGGCCCTATTGCCCTCATAATAAGAGTTGATAATTTTGTGAATAGCTCAATAAACAAAAATAGAGGAAGACCAAGGAAAACTCTTGAAGAGCCATTAAAAACACTTTGATCTAAATGACAATTCCAAAAATTTGGTTTTTAATAGAACACAATAGCCTTGTATGATACATGTAGCTGACCCACCTGGTAGGAAAAGTCCTTTGTTGTTGTTGTTGGAGAAAAAGGCTTTCTATAAAGGAAAAGAAATATGGGAGGTTGATTGTGCCAAACCTTTTCCAATTCAAACTGAGAAAGTTGGTGAATTCTCGTGAGAAGATTTTTTAGTCTCTGAACCAGTAGATAGTGGCTTCTTGTTCATTACTTGGAAGTGAAAATTTCCTGGTTGATAGGGTTCATGACAACCAACCATATCCATATCCTAGAAGAAACTTATTAGAATCACACCAATTTGACTATGGTTGCATCATGCCTGTGATCAATTCAACCTATAGCTGACTGGCTCTTTTGACAGGTTACAGCTGTTAATCTTAGAGATGGAAGCACGCTATCTGTGGACATGGTTGTAGTGGGAATTGGAATACGTCCAAATACAGGTCTGTTCGAAGGCCAGCTTAATTTGGAGAAAGGTGGAATCAAAGTGAATGGGATGTTGCAGTCAAGCAACAGCTCAGTCTATGCCATTGGAGATGTTGCAGCATTTCCAGTCAAAGCATTTGGGGAAACGCGAAGACTTGAGCATGTTGATTCAGCACGGAAATCTGCAAGACATGCTGTTGCTGCCATAATGGAACCAGACAAAACAGGAGAATTTGATTACCTTCCTTTTTTCTACTCCAGAGTCTTCACATTGTCTTGGCAATTTTATGGAGATGATCTTGGGGAAGTTGTCTATTATGGAGATATGTCAGGTAGTGCATTTGGAGCATACTGGGTAAGCAAGGGTCATCTTGTTGGGGCTTTCCTTGAAGGTGGAACTAAGGAAGAGTATGAAGCCATAGCCAAGGCCACTAGGTTAAGGCCAGCAATTGAAGACTTGACTGAACTGGAGAGGCAGGGTTTGAAGTTTGCAGTTACAGTTAGCCAGAAACCAGTGGCATCACCCCCGGTTGAGGTTAGGGCCGGGGACCTACTTTTGGAAAAACCATTATACGCTTGGCATGCTACAGCCGGGGTTATTATTGCTGCGTCAATAGCTGCATTTGCATACTTTTATGGAAAAAAGCGCCGCAGATGGTGAAACTTTTAAGAAGATTACCGATTCATGGTTGAGGGTGTCACCGGGCTTTAGACAGATCTGCAAGCTATAACATTGATAAGCCTAGGACTAGGATATTTTGACATGTTATTGTATCTGATCCAATTTACTGGAGGACCATTCTTCAGTTCTGTTGTTCATACGGGGTGTTGTACCGAAAACAAAAGCAAAATATAAATGGCCGTTCCCATAGTAAGAGTCCATGTATTATCTAATAGTTTCGTGTTTTTGAACTGCTAAACCATCTCCCCTGGTCATCACCATCAGGATAATATGAGATTACTTACATATGCGTAGCAAAATATATTGTGCTTTCAATCCTATCTATACCTTTTGTACATTGTGCTCTGATGTCTAGAGCTCTGCAGACAACATATCCGGAGTTGGGAAGTTATGTATCCAAATTCCAATCCTTGTCCAGAAAATAGAACCAGGACATTTAGGAGATGTTTGATTCCCTTCCCAGTTCTCACTTTTTGGTTTTAAAAACTTTTTTAAAACAATTTCATACTACCCAACAATCAATTTCTCATTCAAAATCTATTAAGTTTTTAAGATTGTTTCTAAAAACAAGTATTTTAAAAACCAAAATACTGAAACAGCTTGAAGATGTTTTCTCAGTTTGTTCTTCTGTTTTCTTCAAATGCCCTTTTTCAAATGGTTAGAGGATGGTTTTATCAACAGTATCATTTCTAGAAGCCACCTCGTATTGGTATATTTTAGAAAACAGATAACTGTTTTTCAAAACAGTAATCAAACAAGGCACTAATTTATCAGTCTCAAATTGTTCATTTTTCTTTTTCCACTGCTTTAAACTGAAGCAACTTTGTGGATGAGAGATACACTGTCAACAGTGCTTGTACTCTGCTGAATTGAGAAGAGGATGAAAGTGGTTTCTTTTGCTTGAAACGCTGGTATAGAGGGTAGAGAAGATAAGAAAAAAAATTTGGCTTACGCTAATGCCAGACTTGATAGAGGACTGCTATTAACCCATACTTTGTCATTTGCCTGGAACTTTCATTCATGTGTCAGAGAATCTCCTTTGGCAAATGCTATCAGGAAGAACAATTCTTTGCAAGTGAGCTGTAGGATTGGATTGATTTCTATTAGGCTAACAAATTGGGTAATCCATGCTCACTGATACCTATGGAAGGACAAAAATTGATAAGGGAAATTAACTAGCTAGCAATAAGAAGTGTAAATGAGTTAGGTTATTTGAATTCGACTTATTAAATATTTGATCAAATTTGTTTTGTTTATGTTAATAAACAATCTTAAGCTTGAATTTAAACTCAATTATATAAAAGTCAAACACAAACTTTATAAACTTCATACTAAACTTGTGAATAGCTTGTATGTACATGTGTATGTGTGGGTAATGAAAAAAAATTATTAATTTTATATAATAAAGGATATCTTTGTTAGCCATAGCAACAACGTAAGAGGGGTGAATTGGGTGATTACAAATTTTAAAACAATTTTGAGAAATTAAACATTTTTATGCATGTAAACAATACAAAAATTGTACATTGCACAAGAACACCTTGTGACAATATAGGAATAGGGTAAACCAAGACAAAAAACTATTTTTAATAATAAATAATAGCAAGTTTACAAGAGATATTACACTACATATATAGAAATTAAAGAGTATAAGAAGAGAGAATCAAACTCAAAGAAAATGCCTAATCATTTACCTAATTTTTAAGGTATATTTAACTTCTCAAACCAACTTGTTAAGTTTTGAAATTTTTCTATGTCAATAAGCCTTAAAAAAAAGTGAGGAGCATTATTTTTTAATATTTTATATTATCATTTTAAATTGATTTTTCTAAAAGTTAAAAAATATTTTTTTAAAAAAAATACTAATATGTGTCTATTCATACAAAGATGTGACTCATGTATTTGAGTCTATGAAAATAATTTGTTAATTATATACCTAATGAGGAGTGATACATGTCTAACAAATTATAAAGTCGATAATGTATATGACATGATGACATTTCAAAGAGGGGGAGATATCCATACTTCATAGATTAAAAGCGTTTGATATTTACAACCACCCCCCACCCCCCCTAATTAAGAAAAATACTTCCTTCTTTTTTTCTATATTTTTTTATCAAAATATCTTTTTATATAAAAACAATATAAACACTATTTTTCTACCTCATCTTCATTATTTTTTAAAGATTCTATTTTTGCACTCCTCATCTTCATTATTTTTTAAACCCTATTTTTGCACCTCATCTTCATTATTCTTTAAAGCCCTTTACATCTATTTTCTCCCCTCTCTTTTTTCTCTATAAAAAATAATAAAATTTTACCATAATTTCATCTCAACGTTGAATATGATATTTTCCATCAAACTCGATATGTAATAACATGTATTTTCCATTAAAGTAATATTTTACCATTCACATAAAAGCTTGTGGCAACACCTGTTGGAAATAGGACTTTAACCTCTAGAGACCCTTTTAAGAAGGAAACCAAAATGTTGTTGGTTTAAAAATACAGGAAATGGTGGGAAAGATTTTCGCATTTTATAAAGAGAAATGAGATGCCTTATACAATCAAAAGTTTATAGAGTACATTTTTAAATCTTTGGGACGTAAATTAGAGTACTAGTATTTATTGTAACACATGCAACATAACAGCTGAAAGCTTGGTTTTAAAAAATAAACAGGTAATAAGTAGTTTTATAAAAAAATTATATATATATATATATATATATATATCTTAGGCTTACAATAGATCATAATCTAAAATAAATAACTTAACTTCTCGAGTACCTGATTAACAGTTATAATAATAATGTAATTAAAGGATCAAAGGGAATAAGAGGTAAATCACGCAAACATCATAATCTAGAAGAGTTTAGAGTATTCAAACCATAATAATCAGTATATGTTTTTCAAAAGAACATGACCTCACTTGGCCATGATAGCATAAGTATTACAAACATATCCAACAAAAATATATAAACCTAATCCAACGAGGTTCCCAACATTAAAGTAGTACAAACAGAAATATACAAAACCAACATAAACAAACACTTAGGGCCCAACAAGATCCACTAATGTAGAAGCTCAAGGTTGGGATCTAACAACCTTCAAGCTCTCCGGACTGGACCTTTGGCTACTTGTCTCCTCCATCTGCTACTTATAATAGGTAAGCAAGAGACAGACACAAAAAAGGAGGAGTGAGGTTGTGGTAACGCATGAAAGAAAGTAGGAGAGATAACACATGCATACATATAGGCATAGAGATGCTTATGGACTACCATCCATTCACACTGAGACATAATGAAACACATATACTTAGGCATGTATAAGGTTAAGTACACATATTACTATACACTCACACTATATCACGTACAAAGGCATATGCGTATAAGAAACAGACAATCAATTCCCTTCATCGCATCATACCAACATTCACAGCACATATCACGTGGGTTAGTTTCCTATATGCATGTTGTGCATGGAACATGCATAAGTCAATTCTATACTCCTTTGTATATTGACGAGTAAACATGCATAGGTACCCATAACTAGAGAATATTAGTGCCATAGAATGGATATTATACTAGAATTATGAGATGATTACACTTTAATTGGTACCCTAAAACTCCCAAAGGAGCCAATCATCCTAAAACTCTCAAGGAGTCAACTAATCCTATAACTCACAAAGAAGTCAGCTATCCTGTAGCTCTCAAAGGAGTCAACACACCCTGTAGCTCACTAGGAGCTAGCACTTCCTATAGCTCTCAATGAGCCAGAAATTCCTATAACTCATAATGGAGTCAGCTATCCTGTAACTCTCAAAGGAGTCAGCATATCCTGTTGCTCATTAGGAGCTAGCACATCCTGTAGCTCTTAATGAGCTAGCGATTTTTGTAACTCACAATGGAGTCAGCTATCTTGTAACTATTAAAGGAGTCACCACACCTTGTAGCTCACTAGGAGCTAGCACATCCTGTAGCTCTCAATGAGCTAGTGATTAACCTTAAATATCATGATGCATGAGTAGTTTTAGTAAAGCTTTTATCGTTGGCATTTATAGAGATGAGATGGATGGGATGGATTCACTGAAATTCTTGCCCTATCCCATTTTTGATAGGTTTTTCTCACCCTTAAGAGTAACAAAGCTTACAAAATCCTCAAAACTAATCTTAGTAATTATAAGGATATGAATACCAAGAAATATAGAGTATTATGGAAAATAATTTTAGAAATCCAAGGAAAGAAAATTACAAAGTTTTCCTTTAGGAAAATAATTCAACACTCGTTAAAAATCTACTTCCAAGCGAATATATAAAGCATATCCAGAAAAATACATTTACTTTATAACCGTGGCCATGATATCTTGGAGACTTAGCCCAATGATGTCCAAAGGCTAAAACTCATGAAAATAACTTTTCAAGACATTGGGTGAAAAAAATCCTAAAAATAGAAAACTCAATATTTGGGGTCAAGATTCTACAAACACCTTCTCAAGGTTTTAATAAACCATTGGGATTTTTCTCATATTTTTACAACCACAATAGGTGCCAAAGATACAATTCAATCTTATACCACCAAAATAGAATCCCACAATTAGTGTCCCTCTCCCTACTCATTTTTAAAAATCCGTCGTTTATTCTTTACTCATGCAAACGAAGTGATCCCAACTCCTTAAAAATCCATACAATGTCTACTTTCATGTAAAAATACAGCACAAGCACCATCCTACATAATTAAATACATAATAGCACATTTCCACTCGTAGGTCAAATTCATAGTTCAACAAAATAGGTTGCATTAGAAAAATCACCATAAATCACAAAAAAATCAAAATGATTTAAGATCAATTGCATTTCAAAAAAGACATAGATATATAATTACACTAAAGGAAATTTAAAAATAATTCCTATAGCCATCACAGTGAATTTCGCATCATACAGCAAAATCGAGCAGCACAAAACAACAATGTATACATACTACATTCATTCCATCTATAGCTCATGAATGAGTGGCACTCAAGACTTAAACCAATCAAATTTAGGTCCTGCACAAGCATATCAAAATAAGGATATGGTCTTTCACACTTAGATTTACATCTAGACTCCATTTAACCACTCCTAAACCATTGATACTTAAGTTGTCCAAACCCAAAAGCCACATATAACATGCCTCAAGAAAAATATTGGTATAATTTGTAGAAAATAGCTATTTGAGTGAGGCTAATTGGGGTTGGTAGCTAAGACACAAGTCTTTAAGGTGGTAAAAGGGCAAAGACAGATTCATAAACAAATTCAATTCACATAATTTGCATAACAACTTTTATGAACAGACATTTATAATGCAATTTCAGCAACTTTCCATGTAAAATATACCATCCCACATCTAATTTAAGTATAAGATTGTTGGATCGAGCGCTTACCACTAGGCCAAAAGCTATAGTTGACAGTTAGGGCACAACTCTTTCTACTTAACCGTAGCAGTCCAAGCGCCACGAGTTGACTGTGACTTGACCCACCTGGGCCTCCGCCACAAGACAATTGATGCCACACACCGGACAACAATCTCCCCCTCAGCAATTGCCTCGTTGGGAATCAAACTTGTGACCTTGGCTCTAATACCAATTATAAGGCACAAGCTAAACACAAGAAGGGGGGTTGAATTGTGTTAAGGCCAATTTTCGCAATCCTTTGGATCTTTTTAGAAGAAGCTTAATAAATTAAACTGGATCAGAAAGATTTTCAAAACGTTTTAAAGAAGGCAGACGAAAGAAGAAAGAACAAATAAAAGGGCACACAGATTTTATACTGGTTCGTCTCACCCCAGAGACTACGTCTAGTTCTTGGCAACAACTAAGGTTCGCGAACTTTACATGTTACAAGTATTATTTCCACAAGCCTCTTCAGGCTCAAACCCAAGTAGTCTTTCACTTACCTCTCCAAGCAAACACTCAAGTATTCTTTGAAACAAAGCCTCTTCAAGCTTCAACCAATCTCGTAAAGAAAGAGATTTGTGTGAGTTTACCTCACTAAGTTTAATGTCTTATTAGACGAATAAACAATGAAGTTCAACTACAGATATTTAAAATTGTTTTTGCAAAGGCTTTTGTTTTATCAAAGCAGTTATGAGTATTTTGATTCAACAACAAATATATCAACAACACTTGTAAATTTTTTTAACAACAGCTTGAAAAAGGTCTCTTCTTCTATTTATAGGCTTCTTCAAAAGTATCCGTTGAGTATTTTGTAGGAGACATCCTTCGTCTGATGAAGAGAGTCATTGGCGCATTAATTGTTGCATTTAATGCTTTTTACCAACTTGTCATATGATAAGATAAAGCAGCCTGCTTATCTTTTCTATTCTTGTACTCAATCTTTTAGTAGTTGTCATGTCCGCTTTCCCGTTCTGTCAATCGCACACATATTCCTTCTTTTTCGCTAACTTTCCTCAAGAGTTGGTGTATAGGCTTTATATATATTAAGGTAGCTTTGCGCTTTGATTGATATGCGGATCTTTTTAGAGCATAGACATCATCTGTAAGCTTTGTTAGTTACATAGTTTATACATATAAAGATAAGACGACATTCAATTTTAAAAACATCGTCAAATGATGTATTGCGAACTAGAGATCAGACGATAATGTAAGTGTTAGATCAGACGATAAAGTGAATTCACACACTTTTAACTGTTTGTTATTATCAAAATATTTACAAGCTACAAATTCGTCCTTTATTTTAACAATCTCCCCCTTTTTGATGATGACAAACAATTATAATTTTGGTAAAAACAATTTTCGATTTTCTATGAAAGTTCTTTTTGATTAGTGAGTTGTAAACAAACACATAAGTATTTGAAATAAGCTAGACAATATTATTCAATGTAAGTTTCATCAAAATAAAATATACTCCCCCTAAGATCAATATCTTTATACTCCCTTTTGTCTTCTATCTTTCTCCCCCTTTTGGCATCATCAATCAGAGGATTCAGAGTTTGAAGGTGTAGACGATGAGCCAAGGTCACTTTTGAAGCGCTTTGCCAGCTTGGCCAGCAGAACTTCTGCACATTTACATTTTCTGCATTCTTTTTGAAGATCAACTTCAAGATGGAGCATGGTCTGCTTCAATTCCTTGAAGGCTTGTGTGTCGTCTAAAGGTGCAGGTGCAGAGCTAGTAGTTGCTTCATCAGTTGATTCTTCTATAAAACACAAGCTAAAAACATATGGTACAGGAGGACCACAGAACCAAAAGTGACCACATGGTAAATATATTTCAAAGGTTTCAAAGGAAAAGAAGATATAGGTGAGGAGTTGATTGAGGGATAGTTGGTTTTGGGGGTTAGGTGTTGAGGTGGAGGGAGACGGAGATACTTACGTCTAGTGATCCGTTGGACGTAGTGTAGCTTCATGACTTAGCAAACTCTTTTCATCAACATAAAGACTAGAGAAGTGTTTAAGCGCTTCAACATGGTCTTGCAACCTTTTGTGGTATGTGCTTCAAAGAGTTGCTTTTCCTTTTAATTATACCAGCTATGCAGATGAAAGTGCTCTTTGTCGAATCATTAAGTGCCTTCGGGGGTTACGCCTAAACTTCGGTTCTTTTCCTTTCCCCATAGACAGATTTTGGCATGGATAATTCTTCTGACAGGATATGCGAAAGGTAGTCCATGGCTTCAGAAGGAGCCACATGCGAGTAATCATGAATCTAGGCAGGCCTAGATCAAGGTCTGGACACCTTCACTCACAGATAGCATGCTGCAACGAGATCTGCATCTTCTCTCGCAAGAAGTTGTTCATCACTCTCCCTAATTCCCAGTCATCATCACCTATCCGCCAATCTTCAAAGTCTGGACTGTTTTCTGGACGGATGGCGAGAGGATAAGTCTTGATCATCCCATGATAGAACGGATAAATGATTTTGGGTTTGTAATGGTACGTTCTGCACATGATCAGATACTCTAAGTAGTTGCATTTCAGAATGAAGGGAGAAGTGTGACAGAGAATCCCATGCTGTCTCCATACTTCATATCCGGCTAGGAATTTGGTTCTTGTTAATGGTGCATAGACGAAGATTGGAGCGTCTGACAGAGTACTGTAGCCTTCCTCCCAGACATATTGGGTGATGTGCGGCTCATATGACATGGCTAGGGTAGCTTATTCTTCAATGATAGGGAATTTTTTAGCATACCCATGGCGAACTAGAAAAGGCCATTCTTCTCTGACAAGAGTCGTCCACATCCTAAGGTTGTTAACTTCACCCAGTTTATAATTAATTGAAGATTGAAGTAGCTATGGGTTAAAGGGTTCTGGTAAGCAATATTCTTTCGTTGTTCCACTCTGACGCGATTCAGGCTGCTCAAAGTAAATCATTACGCACCTTTGGAGACGTTCAAACAGAGGCATTTCAGAGCGATAATCTTCTGGTGCCATTTCGTCTATCATCGGTCCAGCTCCTCCAAACAAAGTTCCTTCTACTTCACGTTCTGTGAAGGAAACAGAGAGTGGAACAACCATTGCAGGCTAGTCAAGGCTAAGTGCAGTTGTTAGGTCTACAGAAAGACGGTTGAAGACTTGAGATAAAGAAACAGATTGTGGAACTTCCCAGAAGAGAGATCTAGGTAATCTACCTTTTAAGGTAGCAGCTATGTCCTCTTGTGTAAGCAATTCTTGCTCATCATGCTCTGCAAGGGCTGTTTGTAGCGAGTCTTCAATTATAGATTGAAGTACTGCTTCCTCAATTTGTTCTTGTTCAACTTCAGCTAGTTTTTCTACTTCTTCTTCCTTCTTCTTTTTAGCCTTTTTTGATTCAGCTCGGGCTCGCTTGAGCTACTTTCCTTCTTGAGCCTTTGTTTTTGGTGCTGGAATCGTTTTGGATACTGAGGGCTTTTTAGATGGTGGTGCAGATGAAGTGGGTTCAGAAGATGTAGGTGGTGGAGGTGGTAGTTCTGACGGAGGGGCAGAAATGGTTGTGCTTGGAGTAGGCAGAAGGGTGTTGATGAGGAGGTCATCGTCTGAGTCGAGTTGGGGAGTTGGTTTAGATCTCAAACGAATGGTTAATGGTTTTTGTTTCTTATAAGGTGGAGACGAAGAGGTTTGAGGTTTGGTCAGTTTAGGTTGAGGGTCGGGTTGCGAAGGTCTCTTGATTGGTAACTTAGGTTTTTGTGGCTTGGTCTGTTTGGGTTGTGTTTGAGAGGATTGGGGTTTCGTCTGTGTCGGAGGTTGACTAGGTGTAGTACCAGTAGAGGGGTCAGCAGATGATCCCACTCTGAATGCAGTTCCAACAACTTCTTCTGGTGGTTCTTCCTTGATCAATGCCAACTCTGGATGTCTTGCAACATGTCCAAAGAAGAGATGTGTAATCCTTATCCTTCGGATGATGGATACATCAATCTCAGAACCCTGTTTCATCTTTTCCAACCTAGATTCTTTTATACCTGCCAGACGGATGATTTCTGTGAAGAGCATGGCATAGGGGATAGGATTCTTCTGCTTTCTCTAGACATTTTCCTTTGATTTGGAGAGACATGATCTCCAATTTTCTAGAATTAAGGTAGGTAGATTGACCTTCTGACCCGTCATCATTTTGTAAATGCAAAACCTATCCTTGGAGGTTACGTTATCCTTTGAACCTTTTCTGGGTAAGATAATGTGCAGCAAGATGTTGTGGAGAAGTCGGCATATAGGCTTCATGTGTGAAGTGTACAAGACCTTCCTTAGAACATCCTTGTTCTCAGTTTGAGGCCTAGGCTTTCCATATAATGCGTTGTTGACAGTTTCTGGGGTTATGACCTTTTCCCAATCTTCAGTAAAAAGGTCACCCTCCTCTTTACAGCCAGACGCTGCAGCAATGGTTCGACGGTTCCAGTGATAGTTCCGTTGACTTCAAATGCAGAGTCCCAGAAGTATGTGTATGGTGCATGATACCAATAAGTTTTCTTCTGCACAAAAGCTTCCCATCCGACATTCCTGATAAACATTTGTAAAGGAAATCCTTCTTCCTCAAGTTTCTGCAAGTCAACCCATTTTCCGGCAACGAAGTCACTTTTTGGAAATCTCTCCATGGGCACAAGTTGTTTTTGGGCGGCCATGAGTGTGAGTTTAAGGGAAAAGGATTTAAGAGTAAAGGTAAGGAATAGGGTTTTAGTTTAGGAAGTTTGAGAGGTTTTTCAGAGAGTGTAAAGAGAAAGAAAAAGCGGTAAGTTTGAATAAAAAGAAGGTTTTGAAAATACTGAAGAGATGTGCATTAATGGTGACTTGATGTGGCAGGGAATACGGTGCACGCTTCTTGGGTGGTTATCGAGGGTAACCAATGAAGAGAATATCAAACTTAATGAACTTAAAAAATTTTCATATTCTCAGATAATCGGGTTAGTAAGACGAAGTGGGATAAGACAATATAGAGTAAGACGAAATATAGTAAGACGAATTGTAAATGATCAAATGAGATGATGCTTTTAAGATGATATATTCTTGTAAAACTTTCATGTGCAGGTTTTCTAAGATGAAGTTAAAACGTTCTGCAGGTAGAGCTTCTGTAAAGATATCAGCCCATTAATGGTCTGTATCGATGAACTTAATTTCAAAAACACCTTTTTGAACATAATCTTGAATAAAATGATGTCTTATCTCTATATGCTTAGCTTTAGAATGTTGAATCAGGTTTTTAGATAAATTGATTGCACTAGTGTTGTCACATAACATAGGAATGTTATGCTCAAAGCTAGAGTAATCTTCAAGTTGGTATTTTACCCATAGGAGTTGTGAGCAGCAGATACATATTCTGCTTCAGCAGTGGGTAATGCAATTGAGTTCTGCTTTTTGTTAGTCCAGGATGTAAGACATGGTTCGATGAAGTGACATCCACCACTTGTGCTTTTTTGTTCAAGTCTATCACCAGCATAGTCTACATCACAGTATCCTATTAACCTGAAATCTTTGTTTTTCTCATAGAAAAGACTAAGGTTAGATGTACCAACAAGATATCTAAAATTCTTGTTGACAGCTTTTAGATGAGACTCTCTAGGATCAGATTGAAATCTAGCGCATAAACAGATGCTATGCATGATATCTGGTCTACTTGTAGTTAAATAGAGAAGTGGGCCAATCATACCTCTATAGATAGTTTGATCTACAGGTTTACCTGATTCATCCTTTGTTAAACCTACAGATGGATGCATTGGTGTGCTCATAGGTTTTGACTCATTCATCTTATATTTCTGAAGCAATTCTTTTGTATATTTTTGCTGATGAATGTATATACCCTTCTCTTTTTGTTTAACTTGTAGTCTAAGGAAGAATTTTAATTCTCCCATCATGCTCATCTCAAATTCACTCTGCATCAAATCTGAGAATTCCTTACATAGAGTTTCATTAGTAGCTCCAAAGATTATATCATCTACATAAATTTGAACTATAATGAAATCTTTGTTGGATTCCTTTCTAAAGAGAGTTGTATCTACTTTGCTTCTCATGAACCCATTTTCAATCAGAAAACTGCTCAGTCTGTCATATTAGGCACGGGGTGCTTGTTTAAAACCATACAGAGCCTTTTTAAGTTTAAAAAATGGTCTACGAGGTTTGGATCCTCAAATCTAGAAGGTTGTCAAACATAAACTTCTTCCTCAATAAAACCATTTAAAAACACACTTTTCACGTCCATTTGAAAAAGTTAATGTTTTTATGAGCGGCAAAGGCAAGCATAATTCTAATAGCTTCTAATCTAGCAACAAGAGCAAAGGTTTCAGTGAAATCAATACTTTCTTGTTGATTGTAACCTTGAGCCACTAACCTTGCTTTGTTTCTGATTACTTTACCATTTTCGTCGAGCTTGTTGCGAAAAACCCATTTGGTTCCAATGATGCTCTTTTGTATTGGTTTGGGAACAAGAATCCAAACATCATTTCTTGTGAATTGATGTAATTCTTCTTACATTGCTATCACCCAGTCATCGTCCATAAGTGCTTCATCCATCGTCTTAGGTTCAATTTCTGAGACTAAGGCACAAGACACTTGATTCTTTAGTGATGACTTGTCTTGATTCCTTCTGTTCGTTCTCCAATAATTTGATTTTGAGGATGGTAGGTAACGAACTTCCAGTCTTTATGAAATCCCTTCGTCTGATTATTGGTTTGTTGTTGAGTGGTTTCTTCTAATTCTTTTGCTTCGTTTGTTCTATTTTGATCAAACAGTTCTATCTGTAAATCTGCAAAATCTTCTTCCAAATCTGGTAGTCTCCTACCAGGGGTTAGTGTGTCATTAAATTTAATATGTATAGATTCTTCTACAACAGAGGTTCTAGGATTGAATACTCTAAAAGCTTTTGATGTATCAGAATATCCAGGAAAAACACCTTTATCAACCTTAGAGTCAAATTTTCCCAATTGATCTCTAGTGTTGAGAATATAGCATTCACATCCAAAAGGGTGGAAGTATGAAATGTTGGGTTTTCTACCTCTCCACAGTTTATAAGGAGTCTTTTTAATTAATGGTCTGATCAATATTTTGTTTTGAACATAACATGTTGTGTTTACAACTTCTACCCAGAAGTACTTGGGGACTGAATTTTCACAGAGCATGGTTCTTTCCATCTCTTGTAGGGTTCTATTTTTCCTTTCAACTACCTTGTTTTGTTGAGGTGTTTTCGGTGAGTAGAAGTTGTAGAAAATTCCATTCTTTTCATAGAAGGATTTGAACTCAGTATTTTCAAATTCAGTTCCATGGCCACTTCTAATTGCAGTAACACAAAAACCTTTTTCATTTTGAACTCTCTTACAGAATATTTCAAACACATTAGAGGACTCATGTTTGTGGGCTAGGTAATAAACCCATGTATATCTAGAATAGTCATCAATAATGACAAAACCATACTTTTTCTCACCAAGACTAAGAGTTTTAGTAGGTCCAAACAGATCCATATGTAGTAATTCTAATGGTCTGGAAGTGGAAACAACATCTTTTGATTTAAAAGAGGTTTTGATTTGTTTCCCTTTCTGACATGCTTCACAAAGAAAATGAGTCTTCCAAGAAATCTCAGGCAATCCTTTCACTAAACTCTTTTTATATAACTTCGAAATATGTTTTAAATTGATATGCCCGAGCTTTTTATGCCAAATCCATTTTTCATCTTCTTTGATCATTAAGCAAGTTACATTTTGTTTGTTCAGATCTTTAAACTCAATCTTATACAGATTGTTGTGTCTTTTGGCAATAAAAAGAATAGATTCATCATTTCTTTTGACTATGCATGATTCTTTGGTAAAGGATATAGTAAATCCACTATCACAAATTGACTGATGCTAAGTAGATTGTATTTTAATCCTTCAACACATAGAACATTATCTATAGATGGAAGGGGAGACTTACTAACTTTACCTATTCCAATGATTTTTCCTTTTCCATTTCTTCCAAAAGAGACTATTTCTTCATGTGATTAGAGCTGTCTAGGAACATAGACCTTTCTCCCGTCATGTGACGTAAGCATCCACTGTCCAGGTACCAGAATGAATCCTTTCTTTTTCCCATTAAGGATATCCGCAACAAGAATTATTTGAGATTTTGGTACCCAGATACTTTTGGGTCCTTTTATGTTAGTCCCAAAGGTCTTATTTGACTTCTGTTTCCTTTTGTGTTGACATTTTTGCAATGAGTGTCCAGATTTTCCACAAAGGTTATAGAAGGTTGAATAGGGTTTAGAAGACGATGATTTAGCACTTTTGTCTTCTACAAATCCAATCCCAGATTTGTCAGACGGAGATCTTCTATGTTTTAAAATCATTTGGAGTTTTGAATATTCGTCTACAAATTTGGTCAAATAATGTTAAGACTAATGACTTCTTTCTTCAGTTTATCAACTTCAGAAAGGAGCATTGCCTTTTCAGGATGTAAAGCTAGACTCTTTTGCATTTTCATCAGATCTCTCTTGAGTATCTCATTTTCTAAAAGAGCTTTTTGATATTTTTCTTGATATTTTTTGTACTCAAGAGCAATCTTGTGAGAATTAGCAAGAAGAATGTCATATGACATATCTTCGTCTTTAGATTCAGATTCACTATCTTCAAACTCATGCAAAGAGTTGTTCTATTTAGAGTTTACCTCAGACGTTACTTCTTCTGCGTCTGCCATGAGATAGATATTAGCCTTTTCATCGTCTGAGCTGCTACTGCTACTGTCCAGATCTTCCCAAGTAGCTAGAAGATTTTTCTTCTTATATCTTTTCTTTGAATTCCATCCTTTCTTCATTTTCAGGAATTCAGCCTTAATATGTCCAGGTTTTTTGCATTCATAGCAGATGATTTCATTGTTTTCTTCTTGTGAATACTTTTTGTACCTAGTATCTTTCTTTCTGGAAGATTGCTTAAATTTGTCTTTCTTTTTAAGCATCCTCTTGAACTTTTTGGTGATGACGGAGATTTCATCATCTGTTGAGCAGCTAGAGCTTTCGTTTGAGCTCTCAGATTCTTTAGATTGAACTTTCAACGCTTTGTTTCTTCCTTTGGTTTTAATTTTTTCGTTTACTCTTTTACTTGTTTCGCCAATCTTTAGGGCAACAGAGTCATTAGTCTTGACTTTGTCTCTTTTGAATAGATGTATTTCATGTACTCTTAGCGCTCCCAATAACTCATCCAGAGTTAAGGTTTTCATATCCCTTACTTCAGCTATGACTGTAGCTTTGGGTTCTCACACTTTGGGAAGACTGTTTAGGATCTTGAGATTATTTTGAGACTTAGAGAACTCAACACCAAGACTTTGAAGTCCATTTAGAATTGTTTGAAATCTTCCAAACATTTCATCAATGGTCTCAGTCTCCTTCATGGTGAACATTTCATAATGTCTTTGAAGAGTTGCTGCTCTCCTAAGACAAACATCTTCCGTGCCTTCATGTGTTATGCGTATAGCATCCCACATTTCCTTAGCAATTCTGCAGCTGTAAAATTTATTATATTCAGTTTTTGATAAGGCACATGTTATGATATACTTAGTTTTTGCGCTTTGTTGTAATAGATTGTAATCATCTTGATTGTATTTGATTTCTGGCTTAATTACAGCATGATCTCCATGTGTGATGATTCTCCAGATACTATAGTGAGTGGAGTTGATATACATTTCTATTCTATCCTTCTAGTATGCATAGTCTTCTTCATTGAAGGCTAGAGGCCTTAACAAAGAGGCTCTTTCAGGAATGAACTGTCCTTCAAGGTGTGCCATGCGGATCTTTTTCCTCTATCACTTGTTAAGGTGCTCAACCCTTAAAGGCTGAGCTCTGATACCAATTGTTGGATCAAGCGCTTACCACTAGGCCAAAAACTATAGCTGATAGTTAAGGTGCAACTTTTTCTACTTAATCGTAGCAGCCCAAGTACCACGAGTCGACTGTGACTTGACCCACCTAGGCCTCCGCCACGAGACAATTGATGCCACACACCGGACAACAAAGATCCATATTTGATTCATGAATACATGGAAATCCATTCAAGATAGGTGTGGAATAAGGTTTAGGCACAATTATCCATCCTTTGCAGCTTGATAACTAACTCCATGAACATACATAATCACACAAGAAAAGTTAAAGCATCACACCCATCACATACTTGCACTTTTACACCAAACCCACATTTAATTTTAATTTAAAGACTCCCCACTTAGACAAACATTTAAATCATCAAAATATGAAAGATTCAAATATTCAACAGAGAATTTAGATGTCCAGAACACTATCCTTTACATCCACCACATACAAGACATAACTAGATTAAGGAGTGCTCTTGAGCAATTTCACTAATTGCTTTGCACTGGGATTTGTCCAAAACCACGAGAGATTATCACTAATCTCTCCATAACACTAACCACAATTATAATCATATAAAAATCCACAAACTCAATAGCTTAGAATATAATCAACTTCCCACATAACCCAAGTTACGAGTTGTATCACAATGACTCTTTTGTATTGAACCACAAAGAATGTTTGGAGTGGGGAACTCCTAACTCTCTCCTTTTGCCAACTTCATACACTACCCATCACTTCCCCTTACCACGAATGTGTAGGGGACTCCAAGAGTGTGCTGCGCTTCGTTCCTTACTCGTTGCTCTTCAAGAACCTCGAACTTCTAATCAATGCAGATTCTTCACCAGTACTCAAAAAGACGATCAAGACCTACCAAATTAAAGAATGCGATGAGTACTACACAATAGCTGAGTTGCATGTAGGATCAAATAGTCACAGGCCCCACGTGAAAGCCCTTAAACATGTGCCCATAAGAGAGAAAATGGAAAAACGGTGTTGATTTGAAAAAGTGCTCTGATCATTGTGATAAGGAGACTGCGAGGCATAAACTTATGGGCTCATCTTAGTCAAACGGCATCATATGAAGCCTCCTCTTTTGAAAACGAGAAAGCAAGATGAAGAGAAAGTGAGAGATTAAAGATATACCAAGATGATACGAAGTCATACGCTCGATCACGAGCTCGAATAGATGAAAACACATTGAACAAATTTTGAGTTTGAGCTTTTGAAGCTCAAACTTGATGCATGCCAAAGGAAGTGGGGTGCAAATTTGAGCTCGTGATGCTTGAAAAAGGCAAGGCCATGGTAATGGTGTACAAAGATCCACGAGAGGGAGGTAAGAACGAGCTCACGTCAAGATGGTGGTGGCTCTTGTGTGGGTGTTGGTGAAAACAAAAGCAAACCATGGGGGTTTAAGGTTGTTGGGTTGCGAGAATGAGAGATTACATGGGTGGCTTATGAAACAGAATAAAGAAGTGAGAATTAAAGGGGTGGGGTGACGACATAAATAGGAAGTTGAAGGGTGGGGGTCATCAACTTAATTAAGAAGCCAGGGGTGGTGTGTTGTGTCTCCAAAAGCTAAGGGAAATTAGCTTCTTATAAAAGCATTAGGGAGTGCAGCTGTGGGTGTATATGGCTAGCACTAGAAGGATATCAAATTAAAAATGTATAGGTATGTGAATGGCACAAATTTAAAATATAATGAACTCACTTGTAGGAATAGGAGTGATCAAAGACAATGATTTAGTAATTTAGGATCATTAAATAATTATTTTAAGGCTCGGGATATAGCAACATCAATTAATTTGGAATTTAATAAAAAGAGAATCTGAGAACAATCTTAAATTTAGGGATCAATGGGATTGAACAATAATCCTGTAACTGCCATTTTAATATTTTTAGATTACTCGAGAAAATATACTCATCTCTAGATTTGACCACTTTGGCTCTAAGTGAGCTTCGAAGTGTTTGGTCCATCTCACAAGAAATTAGTGATTATAAAATCACTAATTATAACCATGTGTCACTACAACTCTTTATACGTAACTAACCAAGAACCATGAACATTAGATATAATTATCTAATATTACTCTAAGTCATTTATTATTTTTATTAACAACCACTTTATTAATCAAGTAACATTTATAACTAAAGCATCTAAAAACAAAATGTTACAAAGCTCATACATAAAAAGGGACTTTAACATTTATTTTCTTTGAGTAAGAGCTTATACGTAGGTGGGTGAGCAGATAAAGAAAGCGTGGCAAAAAAAGGAGTTGAGTGTAAAAAAAATGTTTGCAAAAAAAAAAAGTTCCTTAACAAGATTAATGAATTATTTGAAAAAGAAGAATAAATTAGAAAGGGTGTTTAAAAAATATTGAAAAATAGAGGAGAAAGAAGCTTATTTATTAATAAAGGAGTGTAAATATCATTTTGAGTAGATTAAAACAATGGATTACAGGCTTCATTCTAAATTTAGAGTTCACAAATGCATTATTATTGGGATATGGAAAGCTTGGGTTAGATTATAGTTACCAAAGAATTTGGGATATCACCAAGAATGGCTTGTCTACTCATTCACCTCTACGAAGGATTCTTTGAGATCTAACTAGTGGTTAGATACCTATAAAACTTCACCAAAACCCTCACTCTTTTATTTGTTGGAAGTTCACCGTCCAAATAGTGTGCTCAGCACTACAACCTCATAATGCTATTATTTTCAAACAATGCTACTTGCACAGTATTCTTTAGTAGTCCTCATATGCTTTTTTTGATGTGTTTGAATTAATTTTGAATGAAATTAATTTTAAAGTTAAGTGAATTATATCTAAATACTTTTAATTTAAAAATAAGTTAATAAAAAATTTAATATATTTTTTATTTAACGCAAAAATATATAAATTTGCTTTAATTTAAAATTAATTTTTAACTTAAAATCAATTTTTCAATATGAAATTAAACACGTAAATATTTATCTAAAATCATACTAATTAATATCTAAACATGATTTTAAGTAATTTAATATGAATCCAAATATGCACTCTATTAATAATTAGTTGTAATTTTTCATAATGATGGTCAACATTGACATTGTTCATATATATATATATATATATATTGAAAGAAAACACAATCATTGAAAAATTTTCTTGAATTTTTTTTTTTGTACGAACCACAAGTATCTTTTAAGAGAGTTAATTTTGCTCGAGCCAAGTAGGACTACTATAGGTGGCAAAGCTCTCCATCCGAGTATTTAACACAGTTAAACTTCCATTTGTCCATATTTCAAGAATAGTATCTCTTGTTTTTCATTCCCATTCACATAAGAATGAATACTATGATTTACATTTCGAATAGGCATGAATACAACATCTATATGATAACTTCCGTCTTGAAAGTTTTTTAATGTTTTTATATGATACCCATCATTCCTCTCAATTTGTAATCCAATACACAAATTAACAAGTTCTTTTATGTTTGCTATATGTTGTGTATTATCAACGATTTCTACAAAGGGTGGTAAAATGATGTCTTGAGCGATCACATATCCAGGACCTTTAAAACAAATAGACGCATCTCGAGTTCCATACAAATTACTTTTCTACATACCAAGGACTCGAACTTGAGAGCATTGGTTAAGATGAAACAATTCCGCGCCAATTGATCCACACACTCAATGGTTAAATTCTCTTCAATTTAATATTAAATAAACATGACAGCAGAAAAAAAAATACCTATAAAACTTAAAAGAATTTCTCCTTTGATTAGAAGAGGAGTGTAAATAAATGACAAATATATTCTTAAATTAATTATATTTATTATATTATAAGATTTAAATATTATTTAATGTTATTATATTTTCTTTTTAAATTTTTATTCAAATAACATATTTTTCTTTATGTTCCCTTTTATTGCAAACTAGGCCTAAGCCCAATCCACCCTTTTTTATTGGTTAGTCTAAGCTCATATGAAGAAGTTAATTAAGACAACGACTGAAACTAAAGTCGCATGAATAAACAATGCAGCACATGATAATTGCATATAAGGGGTGTAAAACACAAAAATAACATAAGAAAGGAGGTTGAATTGTTTTATTTTAAAAATTTTCGCAAAACCTTTTTAGAAAAGTGTTTCATCTAAAGGATAAAAAAAACTTTTGAAAGGTATTTACATAAACCAAAGAGAAGCTATAAGCGAGAGAGACACAGAGATTTATATTGGTTTGTCTCATCCCAAAGACTACGTCCAGTTCTTGGCAATCAACCAAGTCCCACTATAACTTAAACCAATTACAAGTATTCTTTTATCCAAGACTCTTCAGGCTTTTCACCAATTTCACAGAGAAATGGTTAAGAGTAACTTGTCACACTTAAGCTAATGTCTTATCATACGAATATACTATGAAGTTCAAAAAAGTGTTACAAGCAAAGATAGATTGAAAGAGAGAAATTTTCAAGAGTTCCACACTCATAACAATGATTTATTCCTTTATTTATAGGGCCCTCCCAAAAGTATCTGTTGTGAATGTCTTTGGAGACATCCTTTCGTCTGGCGTTGTAAAGCTAGAAAAGAGTCGTTGGAGCATTAAATGCAACATTTTATGCTTTTCACCAACCAGTCACTCTAATAAGATAAAGCAGTCTGCTTATCTAGCCTTTCTCATACTCAATCTTGTTGTAGTGGGCATATCTACTTTTTCGTACTAACATTTATGCTCAAGTTCCTACTTTTAAGTGTAAAGTTGACTTTTATCGAGGATAAGTACGTAGATGTCTTCTTTTTTTGACAGAGCATGTGCTTTTCAAATGAAACAAAAAGGTTCTCGAATACCATAGCTATAAAAAGACAAGTTTAGCACATATATACATACATATATATATATATATATATATATATATATATATATATATCATCTTGGGAAGTTAAGATGCATACATAGTTCACGTAATAAGACGATAGCGAAAATATATGAAAACGTATGATCAAACGATTAAGGATAAAGACTGTTTGTTATTATCAAAATACAATGAGGGGCATAGATTCATCCTTTGTCTTAACAAGGGGCCTTGGGCCCTGTGATATTGACCTCAGCCTAGATCTAACACTTATATATACCCTAAATGTCGCTACTACAGGTATGAGCATTTATTAAAATATACCTTGAGTGAAGTTCTTTGCTAACTTAAATATCAAAATGCCTTTGTAGATACTCCCATAGCCACTTGTGTAGTTTAGAGTCATGAAATTTGATCAAGTCAATCTTGCCTCAAGGATGTCCATTCATTAGTTTGGACCTCACTCCAAGAATCTAGACCACCAACTATCACATTTTGCACTAAACATCTTCAATTTTTCTTTATTTTATTTTTTTATTTTCTCTATGTATCTAAACGAAATATTAATGTAACATGATGAAAACATTAAAGTCATAATACGATTCATAAAAATTATTTAAATAAAGCATTATAGAGAAACAATTGAAAAGAAAAAAAATCTGTTTTTAAAAATATAAATGTAAATAATTCAAATACAACAAATCATAAAAAATAAAACATAACTATAAAAAGAAGGCTTAATTACCCTTTGTACCACCCAAATTTAATTATTTTGTGGATTTTTCCACTAAGGTTGAGCAATGATCGGTTACGATCGATTTCGGGCCTAAAAAGCTTAAACCAATGAAAACTGACAAGAAAAAATATTGGATTGTAATCGACCTTTTGGACTCTTAGTTTTTTCAGGTCTCGAATAAGGCGGATGACGGGTGCTTCAGATGGGTTGTATCGATTTAAGCCATCAAACAAACATGGAGTGGTGGATGATGTTCCAATCTCGGTGTCTTAGTGAGAAGGCCTAATACAGGAGCCATGTGTAGGAGAAGGGCATGCTGATGAGGAGGTCCCATAGTGGTTGGCAGTGGCATGTTGCTTCGCAATGGTCCTTCATGAATGGAGAAACTAAACTACAACTTCAAAAAGGGAGAGGAGAGAGTGAAGATGGAGGAACTAAGAAAAAGCAGAAAAAAGATGAAGGAGAGGGACTTTGTTTTGCGCTGCCCACTAAAACTATCCCCAAGTAGAAAATGTTGAAAGAGAGTAAAGGGTTTGTTTAAGCATTTGGGCTTAGGATTTTGAGTTTCTCCTTTTCCTTCTTTTTTATTTTTTACTTTTGAAATTTGAAATTGTACCAGTTTGTAACATTCATTATCGAGACAGTAAACACTGAACACTTTCTAAGTAGTGCCGAATGAAGCAGTCTAATCTTATATTTTTATTTTATTTTACTTACGTGTTTGATCGAGTTCGGGTACCCTCGAAACACGTTTAAAAAGCCCGAACCCAACTATATTTACTTACGTGTTTGATCGGGTATTTCTTTCTTTTTTTACTTTCGGGTTTCTCGGTTTTAGTCGGATTGCAATTTTCTGCTCACCCCTATTTGCCACCACCTTTTTTTCCTCACATTTTGCCACCCTATTTTTGTAATGTTACAAATTTTTCCCAACTGTCAACTATCTGTTAAATGACAAATAGAATAATGATGTGACAGTGATGAATTGACATTAAACATCTATGCCAACTTTTTTTATTGAAAACTATATTTTTCTAAAAAAATTTAAATTATTTGAAAAAAAATACCGAGTCTATGCTTCACGTAGCTTTTAAGGATTTTTTTTTCAAACTTTTTTTAGTTTCTTAGAAAAGCATTTTTTCAAAAAAAAAGTTGATGTAGATGTTCAATGTAACGCTGTGTTTTCTTAATGTGTGATTTAGTGATTTAATGATTGAAAGTGAAAATTAAATTTAGTTTTGTAATTAAAAGGCAATAAATAAATTGTAGATGTATGGTTGTTGTTTCATGTTGTGTGGTCGTGGAAATTTCAATCTAAATTTATGGAACCTGAGAAAAATGTGCTTGAGCCAAAAGAGGTTGTTGATGGTGTTCATCTAGGTTGTTGAGTGAACAACGATATTGTGATAGTTTGGGTTGCCGGGAGTGGTTAGATGGATCATGGGCTTTAGTGAGCCCAAAGCCTTTTGAGGCCCAAGAAGACCTTAAGACCCCAAAGAGCCCTTTTTTTGTCACCTCATTTTTTTTTGGCTAGGCCACCATTACACCCCTTCCACAATCTCACTCTCTCAAACCCACCAAGAGAAGACCAAGATTCCTGGACCTATTTCGTTCCATAGTGGTTAGAAGAACTACTCTTCTTGAAGATTTGGCTCAAGGGTTCACCTCTCCGCATTCTCCTTTTCCATAAATCTGGATTTAGAAGCTCTAGGAGGTAAAGGAAGCTTACACTTGCTGAATTCTTGATGTAGGAATGTAGTTGTTTATGAATATAGCCTTGGATTGAGATAGAAACGTGTTTTGACTGAGTTGTGTTGAGATTTGTTGAATAATGAATTGGATGATTTGTTGTTGATATGCTAAAATGGTTGTGAAATCTGTTGAGTATGATGTTTTGGATTGTTGTATGATGTTGTTCAACCTCTATGGGGTTGATTTGAAGTGTGGGTGAGATTAAAAGTTTGGATTTTTGGGTTTTTTGATGAGAGTTTCTAGTTTTGTTACTTCGTAGTCACTGAGCGATAAGGGCTATCGCTGAGCGAGAATGCCTTTGGGAGTGAAGTGAAGCCTTTGGGTTGGAGTTTGCTGAGCGACCCTTCGTGTCATTGAATGAGTGTTCTCAAGGTGTAGTTGTGATTGAGGAAAAAGAGGACTTCGCTAAGTGATGACCAGATCGGTGAGCGAGTGTTCATGAAAACCTAAAATTTTTCCTAAAAGGTCGTTCACCAAGCAAGTAGGAGATTCGTTGAGCGAGTAGTGGGCATTCCAAAATACTTGGGAGTGATTCGCTAAGCGATTTTGTGTCTTAGAGAGTTGGTGCTTTTTGTTGCTAGCTTTTCGCTGAGCAAATAGGGAGCTCGCTGAGCGAACAGTGGTTGAGAGAAAATAGTGAAAGTCCCTGGAACGAATTCGCTGAGCGATCCCGGTTATCACTGAGCAAGTGACTTTAGAGACAAAATGATGCTCTCTAGAGTGGATGTTTGCTTAGCAAGACATATGGTCGTTGAATAAGAACCTTCGTGAGGGAAAGTAGGCCCTCTGTAAGGAAAACTTTCCCTGAGCGAGCATATGGGTCACTGAGCGAATGGGGTATCCTGTTATTGTCTAAATTGAGGATCTAAGTGTATCGAGCATGGGTTGAGGATGACTCCTAGTGCACATTTGACGCGAGGATTGTTGAGAGTGTAGGAGAAGTGGAAGGTTGCTTCAATAAGACCTCCACTTGTTGTATATGTTGTTGTTTGAAGTTACCTTATGATGTACGGGCTGCTTGGATAGGGCCTTACCTATTAATCATGTATGGTGCTGAATTGAGCCTGCATGGGTTGGTAGTGGTTGCTTGGCCATGTGTGGTGCTAAATTGAGCCCACTGGGTGTTGTGATGAAATTCAATTAACTTGTTGACGTTGAGGTGATAGTTATGGTGTAGTCATTCATGCAAATGTTGGCGGCTGAGGTCACTATTGATGGACCTCACGCCATGGTGCGAGCAAGCATGTAAGTTGGTTGGCTGACTAAAGCAGTCGGCTCAGACAGAGCTTCCAACCTAATGCTGGATGAGACATGGGGTTGTCATCATGGGCCTTCGGGGATGAGTGGATGGGCAATTTTGTAGGGGACCAAGGTAATGCAAACCTTGAGTCGCAGTGAGTCACTACCCATATACACTTTTCCCAATAGCTCACATAATCTTATCCGTAGATCAGAGTTTGATAATCTTTCAATGGTGAGAGGCACAGAATAAGATGCTGTTGACATAAAATATTTTTTTTTAAAATGGTCCTTGTAAAATTCCTTCTTTCTTTTTGGTCCCTATTATTTTGTTTAGTCCTTGTAATATATTTATTTTTTTTGTTTTTGTCCTTATAATATGTTAACAATTTGCCTTTAGTCCTTGCCAATTTTTTTGCAAAGAGACTAATTCAAAATAAACAAAATATTATAAAGACTAAAACAAAAAAATAGATATATTAAAGGGTTTAAAACAAATAAAAGGACCAAAATAAAAAAAATTACGAGGATCATTTAAAAAAAATAATTTTACAGAGATTAAAAACAAAAAAATAATATTTTATAGGAACCAAAAGTATATTTAAACCTAAAATTTATTAGAAATTAAAAAATCTTGTGAATTTCACATTTAATTTAATATATTTCTCATAGTTTTATAATTTTTAATAAATTTTAATTAATAAAAAAATAAATTTAAAAAAGTATTTTAAAAACTGTATTTACCGGCACTCCCCAAATTCAAAATTGTCGACTCCATTTTTTGGCTAGAAAAAAGGATACTACTAAAGATAACATAAAAGTTGTCTGTGCTGTCTGCACGTCAAACGTACGAAACACGTGTCAATCGAACCTCTTTTTAAGAACCTTTTCCCAAGCAAAGCAATATACTTTCGGTTCATTTTAGCTTCGCGGCTGTCCGTACATGGCATCACAATTGGCCACCACGCACGCCCATTCCATGCCACCATGACGTGAATGATCCCAAAATTCAAGCCAATCTCAAATTTTTATACTTTTTTATTCATTCCAAAAAATGTTTAATTTAATTTAAATCAATTAAATAGTTACGGAGAAAAACAGAGAAACATGGCATGGAAAAGACAGCGAGTAGCCACAGTTTCTTACTCGAGCAAGTGGGTGTTGTCCTTTAAGAACATCAAAATGTAAAAATATCGCCGAGTCAGTTTCACTTTCCACCGCCTGAGTAGCTTAGCTGTAATAACAAAAAATCAAGAGAAAATGAAAAGATATTGTTATCTCGCGATATATGCAAATCCCCGTTCGAGAATTTGCTTTCTATCTTCTCTCTGTGACTCTGACTGTGATTGCATCTTCTGTTTTCATAAACAATATAATAATAATAAAATTATTAAAAAAATTAACATTTATGTGTTGTCCTAAAATCACATTCTTCTTCTTGCATGTCAATCCGATCAGATTCTCAAGTCAATGGTTTTGATTTGAGGGTTGCTTCAAAGCACACAAAGTAAGCTTCTCTGGAGCCCTAGTTTTCTTGGTTCTCCCAGGTATTGCTGCATCGTTTCCTCTTTTATTATCATGTCCATTGATAATTGATCATTTTTTACACATATAAATTTTTTTATGATATCAGTATCAATTTTTTAATTAATGGTTAATATTTTAAATCCTCATATTTTGATTTTTTTATTCTCTTTTTACTTACTTCCGTTCATGGAACCTAAACAAAACCCTAGGATGTGTTGATTTTCTTGGTTTTCTCTTGCAGCCTAGGTTGATTTTCTCGAAAAAAGAATTTTTCTTGTTTGATGGGTACGGTGGAGGCTCGATCAACGGACCCATCCGGGTGTTCATCGCCTTCTCCAGAGAATGACAAGAATGAGCTCAGGGAAGCTCTGTGTGCTTTGAAAAATGGGGCCTCAGAAAACGGGGTTGGTTTCTCTGGCCACGGGAATCAAGGTTTTGGTGATGGTGGGGGTGTTGAAATGGTGAAGAGCAGGGTCTTTGAGACCAAGGTTTCGGATGAGATGGGTTTGTTGGGGAGAGAAATGGAGGATGGTTGTCAGGGTTTGGCTGATTCTGAGATGAATGGGGTCTCCTCTTTGTTGAAAATGAGAGGGAGTGGTAAGAACTTGATGTTCTCTTATGGCGGTGAGAGTGATAGTAGTGGGAAGTTGAACTCTGAGGGTGGTTCTTTTGAGGTTGGAATGGAAGGAGGAAGAAGAGATGGGAAGAAAATTGAGAGTGAGGGAGAGGATGATCAAAATGGGAAAACTGTGACTGTAGATGTTCCTATTGTTGATACAAGTGAAAACAAGGATTTGGAAATGGAAGATTTGGGTGATGAAGGATATGATGGGTTTTCTGTTGGTGATTTTGTTTGGGGGAAAATTAAGAGTCATCCCTGGTGGCCTGGCAGGATTTATGACCCTTCTGATGCTTCAGATTTTGCTTTGAAGCTGAGGCAAAAGAATAGACTCCTTGTGGCTTACTTCGGGGATGGAACTTTCGCTTGGTGCCATCCTTCTCAATTAAAGCTGTTTGAGGAGAACTTTGAGGATATGGTGAAGCAGAGTAGCTCCCGGGCCTTTGTCAATGCTGTACAGGAAGCTGTAAATGAGTTTGGAAGGCTTTTGGTTTTGAAGATGAGTTATTCAAGTGTTGCGAACAAAACTAGGTCTGAATTTACTCGGCCGTTGGCAGACAATTCTGGAGTCAAGGAGGGAGTTCTTATACCTGAAAACAGTATAGAGAGACTTTCTGATGTTCTGATTGATCCAGCAGAATTACTTTCTCGAGTGAAACAAGTTGCCAAAATTATTTCCATTGCTAATATTCTGGAGCTGGAAATATTGAAGGCTCGGCTTTCAGCCTTCTATCTATCAAGAGGAGGTTATAGATTACCTATGTATGAGGTGGCCCAGCCAATTCCTGGACTTGAAGATAGTTTAAGGGATAAAACAGTGAATATGGGCAGCAGTGAGGGTGCAGTGGAAGCACCTATCCATGGGCCATTTGAGGAGGACTACTCTACCATGCCAGTGAGCCCAAAATCTGGTGAATTGAGTCTTCCACATGGGATTTCAGGAAATAGATTGAATCATAGGATTAAGCAGAAAAGCATTGCTGAAATTATGGGAGAGGACAAAGATGTCAATACCAAAAATAAGGAGGGAGATGCAACTGAAAAAGCGACTGTTAGAAAGAAGAGGAAAGGCAGTGAGGATACAATGGCATCTAAACCTGTGCAGAAGAGAAAAGGGTTGTTCCCAAATACTGATAAAAATGTGGCAAGTGCTGAAAATGATGGTGGTAGCTGGGGCAAAGAGAACAGTGACAATGGAACATTGGTGCAGCTGAAAAAGAAGAAAAAAGCTTTTGGTATTGGAAGCACTAGTAGTGGGAGAAAAAAGGAAACTGATCAAGGGAAGGCCAAAGGAAAAAGTGAGAAAGGTTCT
This sequence comes from Spatholobus suberectus, assembly GCA_004329165.1. Classification (NCBI taxonomy): domain Eukaryota; kingdom Viridiplantae; phylum Streptophyta; class Magnoliopsida; order Fabales; family Fabaceae; genus Spatholobus; species Spatholobus suberectus. The sequence goes on from CM014732.1 coordinate 43,853,621, forward strand.
TTGTCAAGAGAAAGGAAGAAAAGCAAGTATTTGTCCCCTCCTTTCACTATTCCAACCAGAGAGCAGAGGAAAGGAGAGATAGAAACAGAATCCCCTAAGGTTTCTGGCAAAGATCAGGTATCAGAGCTAACGACCAGAGCTTCTGACCAACTTCTAAAGTCCCCTGTACCTTTGAAGTTGAATGGTGAGGCATTTCAGGAGAATTTTTCGAAGGAACTTGCCATAGAACAGGACCTTCCTGATAGCTCAAATTACCGAACACCAGAATATGATGAGAACAAGACTATTGATACAATGAAAATCCAGGTTCCATCAGGGGAAGTTCTGTCTGAAGTACGTTATGCAGCTATTAATCCACAAACTCCTACAGATATCAATTCTCTTGAAAGAATTGTGGACTTTATTTTTATCTACAGAAGCTCATTATATCGCGAAGGATCCTACTACAAAATATACAAGAAGCATAAACCAAGCAAGAAGAGAAAGAAGCCAGAATCTGATCTTGGGATGTTGAGGAAAGATCAGATACAATTTGATCATATATCAGCTAATAATGATTCAGAGCCAAAGAAGAGAAGAAGAAAGAGTGAGACAACTTCAGGTTTGCCTAAAGAGAAGCAATCTGCTGCAGCTAAGACTGGTAAGAAGAGGACTGATAAAAATGCTTCTGGTGCTGCCCTTTTTGTCTCATTTGGGCCAGGATCCTCTCTGCCTTCAAAATCTGATCTTATCACACTGTATAGTGAGTTTGGAGCTCTGAATGAATCAGAAACGGCTATGTTCTCTAGTGATTACACTGCTCGTGTGTTCTTCCTGAAAGCCTCTGATGCTGAAAAGGCCTTAAGCCATTCACAGATCATGAACCCCTTTGGCTCTTCTGAAGCCACTTTCAGACTCCAGTACCTTTCTGCTGGTTCCAAGTCTGAAAAATCCAAGTCTAAAGCTTCTTCAACGAAGAAGAAAGACAAGACTCCAGCCAAGCCATCTGCTTCACTGTCACCAGGTAGTGAAGCATCCAAACTGAACTACATAAAGCAGAAACTTCAGGGTCTGACCTCAATGCTGGAAGCATCGGATGCTAAATCACCTGATATCAAGACAAAATTAGAGAGTGAGATGAAAGGGCTTTTGGAGGATGTGAACAAAATGGTTGAATCTTCTTCCTAAATAACACGTGGAATACTAGCAATTATTTAGCTAGTAATCAAGGTAGGTTTATGATATGTCATTTCCATTTAGTCGACTGTCTTTATTTGAGGGTCAATTTGTTTGTCTCATTTCTGAGCTTAGCTTTATTTAAGAGGTAAAATTACTCATATCAGTTTGTTGTGTAGGATATGTAACTTGTATGCATAGGCTGTATAGACACCGACATCCTTTTAGATTTTCTGTCCCTTATGATAGTGGTGAACAAACAGCTTTTAAGGATCAAAGGTATAATGTTTTCATTTCTATAATGTTGTGTGAAATACTCTCATTCTGGGGTAGCTGCGACTCTTGATGATGATTGAATAGGAAAAGAGATGGTGGAACCTTTTTGTAGAAATAAAGTTCTTCCCCCTAGTTGGTCATCTATCTATCATGATGATTCTCCCATGTAGCTTTTATTATGGTTATGAATGGAATAAGAGATATGGAAGTAGTTTTGTAAAATTGGCATCCAGGGGAGTTCAACGCCAGCAAAGTCCTGTACTTTGTAAAATATGTATTGTGTTCAACTCTACTAGAAAATGCCATCTATTAGTTTGTGGTCCATAGTGTACATTATGGAATGTGTTGGCAAAAACTTGGGATTGTCGTGATCCTCGATGCTGCAAAGTCTGATGGTAGTGATACCAAGATTTGGAGTATTGAGCTCATAAATTAATGCATGCAGCTACGAAGAGATGGTTTGTTCATATACCAGATGTCGGTGCCCACATAAATTAATTCTGACTGGCTGTTATAGATATGGAAGTGAAAAGATCTATTGATCCTGCATTGTAGTTCAGTTACAAGGATATATATTTTCACTTTTGTTTTTAATTGTTGATTAATATGAGATGACAGAAGATTAATATAAATAATATTAGTCTTTAGCTCATCTAGCGTATGATTTTGTGGCTAATTTGTCAAAGTAGATAGATTCAATGATTAAATTATATTTATGTGTGAATTTTTAAGAATTAAATTGACAAGAGTTGTTACTTTTGAAGAAGAAATTAAATGTTTGTTCTTTTTTTTAACTGATGTTGCATGTTTGGGAAAGATTTCATTAAATTGAGTTGTTTTAAGTTAGTAAATAAAAATATTTTTATGTAATTCAATATAAATTATAATTTTAACTTGTTAAAATTTAAAATAAAATGCATTCTCGTTTACTTCATGTAAAATTTACTTGTACATGTTTTCTTCCTATGTTTTGAATCTAGAGTTGTGAGCGGCTCTGACCCATTCTTTATTCTCCAATCCCCACGTTTGAGGGAACGTGCAGCTGGGAAACTAACTGCATAACGTGCAGTTCTAAAGAGTTAACAGCTGAACTAGAGCTAGTCTACTGCCAACGGTGAGAATTATCTGAATTTGATTTTTAATTATAGATGATAGGGAATCAAATCTACTTATCCATCTCCGGCAGTGTTGGTGCCTTTCTTCCACTTGTCTGCCACCAAAGTTGTGCTTTTGTTGATGCACTTTCACGATACACCCACACCACAAATAGAAATAGCAAAACACACACACATACACAAAGGGAAAAACAGTACAAATAGAAATAATAAAAGATATAATTTAACACAGCACTTCTCCTTACGTCTACATAAATGTCTCAAAAGTGTTTTATCGTCTTGAATATAATTACAAGAATTGTAACTTACCCCAAATTGTGTATCATTTTACAAATTCGAGTACTCTCACTCAAGAGTGACAAGAAATGATAATACTCACTACAAGAGACTAGCTGTCACAAGTGATCACATTGCTTTCTTCCCTTGCTTTGGTTGTGATGCTACTTGCTTTCCTCTCAAGGCCCTCTATATATAATGGTGGTGATGACTTGAATAAACACTACATAATTGCTTCTTATAGTTCTAAGAGTCACCTTTAAAAATTATCATTACACACTTACCAATGATCACAACCTTTCCACCGAATCTTTCATTATGATATGGAAGTTCTTTTAAGTCAAAATATATTTCACTACATCTAGTTCTTTATATAAGAAAGGAGGTCACGTTTGGATAACTTTCTCCATAAATACTAGAAGAACAAAATAAGAAGAAAAAACGAAATAAGCTTCTTCCATAAGCTAAAATTAACTTATATATAAGTTAAAATTAGCTTTTTGAAGAAGCTAAAATCATTTAACTTCTCCAAAAAGTTAATTTTAACTTATGCATGAACTATTTTTAGCTTATAGGAGAAGTTTATTTTATTTATTTCTTTTATAAGTGTTTATGGAGAAATTTATCCAAATATGACCCAAATAGGTGTATTTTTTGGTCCTAATTATAAGAAACATAGACTCATTTTCATATGTATTACTTGCTATCTTTCTTTGTACCCTAAATTTATTGTGAAGTCGATTAATGAGACACTCAGTCATTTCCCATGTAAGTGGATGCATTCATTAACCTATTAACAATATAAGTCACACTCATTGGTATAAAAAAATTTATCCCTTGAATTATGAGTAGTGTCATTAAATATAACAACCACTTAAACTATTTAATTTTATGTGTATTTCTATAATAAAATTTAAATTTATGACATATTAATTAAAATTAACTAACTTAAGTATTTCCATTGGTCTTGATGAATTAGGTATTATTTTCTTATATAAAGGACCAAAGGTAGTGTCTCTTAAATTTTTACTTGCTTGTATTTATTTGAAAAATTAAATTCTCCTCCCAATACAAATGTAACCCTTATAAAACACAAATGGGTGTACGTTAACAAATCTATATGTGTGTGCGCGCACGTATGTTTGGCTTAAATAACTTTTTAGTCTCTATAATATAGAGGTGTTTGGCTTTTCATCTTTTTCCTGTTTTTTTTTGTCCCTACTATAATTTTTTTGTTTTATTATGGTCCCTACTATTAGGTTCTGTCCATTAAATCTAATGAAAAAAATTATAGGAACCAAAATAGAAAAAAAAATTATAAGGACCAACAAATTAAGAGGACTAAGACAAAAATAATCAAAAAATTAAGAGGATTAAAATGAAAATAACTATATACTAGAACTAAACAATTATTAAAGCCAAATTTATTAAAAATCAAACCTTCAAACACTTAAATGCATTGGTGGGGACTAGAAAAATAAAACCTACAACAAATGTATTGGTGACCAATAAATTATAAAAATTAAACTTTAAACATATAACTTCGTAGAAGTTTTGCAATGACACAATCATTTTCAAGTTATAAAGTAAATATAACAAATAGGGAGTAGTAAAAATGAAACATAAACAAAACCAATGGTAGCACATGAGTATAGAATATCAGAAAGTAGAGGAAAGATTTCAATTAGAGGTCACTAAAATAAAATATTCTAATGTTATAATAACGAGATTTCTACTTTCTGGTAAAGTATGTGAGTCTAAAATTCACAATCTATTTATCTTCAAAATAGAATTACAAATTAGAGAAAAAATATATTCTTATAGAGTAATAAAAGATAGTAGTTACAAAAACACAAATATAAAGCTTAATATATCTCATCTACCAAGTACAATGTTTTACCAAAGAAATGGATTTCATAGTTAACCATGTAAGAAAAAATACAAGGGAGATTGAGTTGTGTATTTACAATCTTTTGCATTTTTTAAAACATGATTAAAAGCAAAAAAATACAAAAGCTTTGAAAAGCTGAGCAAGACTAATGGATGAAACGAAAATAGGAAACAACATATCGTCTAATGAATGAAAATTAGTTTTATAAATCCTTCTATTTTTAAAACTAAAAGAGTTTTAACTTAATGACAACTTCCTTTCTTGATACAAACACGAAAGCAAACATAGACTAGCTTGAAAAATTTAGGTTTAAATGGATTTTTTTTTTCATTTTTTATAAGGAAAGATATTAACGCCACACTTAAGACATAGGTGAAAATGTGAGTGATAAGTCATGAGATTTTGATTGCCATAAATTACCTTTATAAAATCATATTTAGTTCTTTGCTCTATAACTAAAGAGAAACTCTCACAATTAGAGAAAACTTATTTCATTCAAATTCAAGTTGATATTTCTAAATTACATAACTTCCTATTTATAAGAAAACATGGTACAAAAAAAATGGTAGGAAATAAATCCTAATAAATGATAGGATCTTCATCCTAACATATGAAACAAATCCCAAAAATAAATCAAATTAATCCTAATAAAATCATTCATAAATCCTAATGAAATCAATCTCAAATCTTCATTAGATATAGAAATAATAATCCAATCCTAGGCAATAAAATCATCAATTCTATACTTTATTTTGAATATTTATTTACTGCACATTATTTTGGTCCTCACATCTTTAGGCTTGCAAGATGCTACTGTTGTTCATATCATTCTCCCCTTCTTGAAATGGAATCGTCCTCGACTCTATGAGATCTATATCAATTTCTTCTTTTTTTTTCACACAAATTTCTCCCTCTTTTATTTAAGAAAGACTCAAAATTCAGTAAGAAATTTGGTGTGGAACATAAAAATGGGACATGAAAAAACAAATGAAGAATGTAACGAGTCATTATCACTACGTGACACCAAATAACTATAGCGCGGAAGGGTTCAATTTTAGTATACTCTTTTATTAGTTTATTTATGAAACTCTTGTGACTTTTTGCTTTCATCCTGCATTCATATACGAAAACTCTAGATGCAAGGATTTAGTAATAAACAACGATGCAATCTGAAATATACATACATGCGTCAACAGTCATCCAAAATGTAAACATTGTGCCTTATAGCACTACAATCCATAATATTAGAGTATTTCAAAAGGTGGTGTGTGCTCTACACGGGTACCCATCAACAAATCACATCAAAAGGGAAGTGGAGAACTAAATACATCACGCACACCCTAGCTGGTTGTACAACTAAACCCTATGTCTAAGAAGGAGTAGCGATAACAGGTTACTTTATAGCAGCGTGATAAACCCTCAATTGTTATGATTGGCACGAGAAATTTGGGTCTCTATTTGTTGAATTCAACTTATCTTCATAGACAGTTTGACCTATTTTTTCTCTATTTTTGTGCATGGATGAAAATAGCGACATCTTAAAAGAAATGGCTAAGTTTGAAGAAGGAATCGTTGCTGCTAGAGATGCACAACCATGCTTCACTATGCACGGTCATGCTTCCATTCTAGAGTTATGCTTATGAGAAGATGCACGATTGTGCTTCATTATGCACGGTTATGCTTGGTCAACAAAACTTCGCTTATGAGAAAAAGCATGGCCTAAGTATGGCCATGCTTTAGAAGTCATGCACAATCATGCTTCACTATGCACGATCATGCTTCCATCAGGCCTAAAAAGGATATGAATAGGGAGTTTACAAAGTCAAAAGACGTTTGATCACTCTACTCTTTCCGTCTCTTTCGAATTTTGGCTGAGAGAGAACTCCCTAGACCTTTAAAAGACTCCCCCTAGACCCCAGTAGACAGAGATTGAGGATTAGCCTTTTGGCTAAGCTTTTTCTTTAATTTCTAATGATTCATATTGTAATGGCTTGTTTCTCTATTGTTATGGAAAACAAATCTCTAGGCTAGGATTGTGGTAGCAATGCTTGAGATGACTAGAACCCCTAATTGTTAATTTTATTTCCCCTCTTCTTTCAATTGAATTGCCTTAGCATTCTTTAATATATTATTTGGAACTAATCACTCATTGTGTGTTTTTAATTAATTAATTAACTGGCGGCCGTATTGTAATTAATTAGTAGACCTCTAGGGTAATTGGGTTTGGGACGTTGAATGATCAAATTGAGAATTGACCTCTCAATCGAATTCATTAACCCTATTTGCTCATATTCCTTTCCTGGATTAGACCACTGTATGACCATCTAGGGGTTTAATACAAGACAGAAATTTTACAATCCATGACCAAAGGTTGTGAAAGATTTGGTGAGAGAAATTGATAATTGAAGTAGGAAATAAGATTGCAATTTAACAAGGGGGGCAAAGAGTCGAAAGCATTGGTGAACCCATAATCCTAGGTTCTTAAACTCATTTAAATCCAATTTTTCTTTAAGCAATCTTTCTTCAGTTCTTTGCATTTTAACTCTTTGCACTCAAACCCCTTTTAATTTGGATAACCTAAACAACATAGGAATTTCTCCTATAGGTACTCCATACCAGTACCTTGGGTATGATATCTAGACTCAGCCTATTGTTACAACTGTGATAGGGTATGGTTGCCTTTAAGTGTGTTCTAGACACATCAAGTTTTTGGTGCCATTGTCGAGGATTGGTTACGCGATATTAAGAAAGAGAAATTTTAGTTCGATTAAACATTTATTTTATTTTATTTTATTCTTATTTTTATCTTATCTTATCTCATCTTATTTTGTCTTGAATTGCTTCATCTTATTTCTTTCCTTCTTTTCTTATCTTACTCTTATTTACTTGCTAGTGCTTAACACTCTTTCTCCTCTCTCTAGTTTATGCTAACCTGTTCTCACGAGCCTTTGTTATAGTTTATTCCTAAGATTGAAAGACATTGTCACAAGTTAAAGTGAGAGCAGAGACTAATGGCTGAAGAAGAACCTAGGGAAACCCTCTAAGACTACTTTGCCCATCAGATAAGGGTAACTATCGCATTCGCTATCCTGCAGTGGAGGCGAACAACTTTGAGCTAAAATTTGCACTGATATCTATGGTGCAGAACTTAGGACAGTTTTGTGGCCTACCATTTGAAGATCCCTTAGGCCATTTGAAGAAGTTCCTTAGGATCGTAGATATTGTGAAATACGACAGTGTTGCAATCGACACCATTAGGCTTGGCATATTCCCCTTTTCTCTAATGGGCAAGGCATTGGATTGGCTGTTTTCCTTATCGGGAGGATCTATCTCCACCTGGGATTTGTGCACCCGGAAGTTCCTGACAAAGTACTTCCTGTTGGAACCAAAGATGTATGAAGCATCTAACCCCTCAAGTTTTGAAGATAACAAAGTTATTAATTTTTTTGAAGATCTTACATATAAGTTTTTAGTGTCCGAAGCACCTTATTAAAATAAGAGTCCAATACCTGATACTACCTATGTGTTCTTTAAAGACGTCTAAAGTTCTCTATTAAGTTGATAAATTTAAGTCAGTTTATACTTGTATGCTCCGATACAAACGATTCTTTTCCTTTCTAAGCACTAACATTCAAATACATCCTACATTAAATGAAAATCATATATATGTTTGTGTGTATAAGCGTAGCATTGCAGAAAAAAGAAGTTAACTTATTAAGCTGTCAAACTGTAACGATCTATTTTTCTAATGCATAATTCAGTGCGTTGATAATTAAAAAGTGGAAATAAGATATGTAATTTAAGTAATTAAAAGAAATAAAGGAATTGTTGTTATGTATGATTTGTTGTATGTGATGATGGTTGTGTGTTGGTTGTTTGAAATATCGGTTTGAATTTAGAAAGTTTGAGATATGTGCTTGAGCCAAATGGAATATGTTGTAAGTGTGATTTTGGACTTTTGAGAAAAAATAGTTAAGTTAGACCAGATATGGGTTATGGAGAGTGATTTGATGAGTTATGGGCCTCAATTAGCCAAAAGTCTGTGTGAAAGCTCCGGGAGCTTGAGGTATAAAAGGAGAAGGGGAGGGGAGTTCTTTCATTTTTCCCATTTTTTTCTCTCTTTACTTTCTCTCTCTTCATTTCTCTCTCAATATCTCTCTAAAAATTTCTCAAGTTCTAAGGGTGTTAAGAGGATTCCCAAGCCTAGTGTAGTATTGTGGTGAGAGGAAGATCAATCTACGGAAGGTTTTAGCTTAAGACACCGAATTTCTCAAGGAGCTTAAATTCAGATTCAGGAACTTTTAGAGGTAAGGGAAGCTTATTTTAATTGTAAGTTGGTTGATTGGTTGTTGTTAAGTGTGATTCTTGTATTGGCTTGGATTGAAAATTGATTGGATTGGTTTTATGTGGAATTGTGTGTTAAGAATGGGTTTTTGCTTGGAGTTGAAGGATATGTTGGTATATGTTGTTTTATTTGCAAGCTTTGCTGAATATATTGCTTTTGAATGTTGTGTGCATCTATTGGATCTTGTTTGAATTGAATTAGAGTAAGGATGAGAGAAAAGATCAGATTTTGGGTTTTTGTTCAAAGAGAGTTGTTGAGGACTCAGTGCCCTGAAGCTGGGGAAAAGTTGTCGGGTTGAAGGTTCGCTGAGCGAATCCCATTGTCACTGAGTGAGTGTTCTTGAGGTAGGATGAATGAGTGAAGAAAAAGGGAGATTTGCTGAGCGAAAATCACTTCGCTGAGCGATTGATTGTCAGAATTCTGAAAATTTTCCAGAATGTAGTTCGTTGAGCGAGTCTAATACTCGCTGAGCGAAGGATGAGCGTTACAGAGTGTGCTGAAGTGGTTCACTGAGTTAGACTTGTTTTCACTGAGCGAATTGGAGCCCTGGAGATTTATGGCTCTCTATTGTGAGTATCTCGCTGAGTTGAAAATATGTTCGCTGAGCGAGAATAATGCTTGAGATTTGGCTGCTATCTGAATGGCTACTCGTGGAGCAACATTCATGTTCGCTAAGCGAAAAGTAAGGGGAATGCTTGGATTCGCTGAGCGACCCTTGTTGTCGTTGAGCGAGAACCTTGGTACAAAGAAGAGGGTCATCTCTGGAGTTGAGTTTGCTAAGCGAAACTTATACTCGTTAAGCGAGAGCCTTTGAGAGGGAAGTGTGCTCTTTGTATAGAAGGTACTCACTGAATGAGCATATGGGTCGTTGAGCGAACATATGTTTCTGTGTGTGTGTGAGAAATTATAAGAAATTGGTAGTTAAGTGGAAGGTTGCTCAGATAGAACTACTAGTTATGGTGTATTGTGATGGTGAGATATCTTATAGAAGGTATTGGTTGCTTAGATAGAACCTCACCTAAGATGTGTAAGATGTTTCTTAAGGTATGTGCTACTTGGATAGAGCCTTACCTGATGACCATGCAAGAGGCTGGATTGGGCCTGCATGGAGTTGGTAGTGATTGTGGGACCACAAGTGGTGCTGAGTAGGCCACGTGGTGTTGTGTTGATACATATGTATATATATTTATGAATATGATGGTTGTTGTGGTGACTCATGCATTTGCATGCATATGTTGTTGGCTGAGGTTGTGTGGGCCTCCAACCTAGTGCCTGGATAAGACATGGGGTCGGAAATATGGGCCTTGGGGATGAGTGGATGGGTAATCCTGCAAGGGGCCAAGGCGGTGCAAGCCTTGTGTCGCGGCAAGCCACCACCCACATTCACTTATCCTGACAAATCACTAAGCTTATCCATGGATCAGAGTTTTAGCAATCCATGAATGGTGCTTGGAAGGCCATGGTAGGGGGTAAAACTTGGCTGATTGCTTGGAATGTAGAAATCTCTTGAGAGTCATGTCATTTATGCATTGACATGTAGGGGTTGAAAGCATGATGTGCGGTGTGGTGATGTATGTAAACCCATTTCATAGATGATTTGGATTCCATATTGACATGTTGATGGTTGATGGTATGAATTATATATCATATGTTGGTTTTTGTTTTGTAAGCTTACCCTTGCCTTGCTGTTTGTTTTGTTATGTTGTTGTTGTTGCTGGTTGTCGTTATATGATGTTATGACTGTGATGATCACGTCGTTTGGCGTGGGAGCAGCAGAAGGTGAGGCGTCTACGGATCTAGCTTCTTGGAGTGGTTGAGGGAGGTCTCAGATGGAGACCCTATCTGGGTAGAGCTCTTTTGAAAGCTCTTTTCTTTTAATTTATAGTTGATGTATACGTTGTATAGTTGATTAGCTGTACGGAGTTTTGTTTTTGTATTTCTCCCTTGGTTATGTAAATAGGCCTATATATGATATTATATTATTTTGTATCCCATATATATATTTGATACAACATGCTGATTAATCATTATTGAATACCTTAGTAAGAATTTGGGGTTGTATGTAGTACTGTGGCGACAGAAGGTTGTTACACAAACTGAATAAAGAATATACGGAAAAGAAGTTCTCTAACACAGTACTGCACCTTTCATTTTAGTGCAAAAACAAAAGTTACTTTTCTGTCTCTACTACAAACTCGATATATGCACACACATGTAGAAAAAACGTTGAATCTCTCTTGAAGACTGAAGTGTAAAACCTCAACGGCTATTTTCTAAAGGCTATATATATCAGTTCAGAAGAGAAGAGAAGAAAAGAGAACGATGATGAGTTGTGTGTTTACTGGATGACTCTGAAAAATCATCAAAATTCTTTGTGTAGAAAAGTTCTTGTACTACTCTTAAACTTTCATACCTTTACATTGTGAGTTGATTGTTAACAACTGTTTCACGTTGTATTTAGTTAAAAAGTTTTGAACACACAATTCAACCTCCCTTCTTGCATATTCTCTCTTATTTCAATTGGTGTTAGAGCTTGGCCTCTTGGGGTTGAGCATCTAACAGTGTGGGGGTAAAAAAATCCTGAGTATACATAGATAACGAAGGACAAGCAGTCAACAAACCACCTCTTTTCAAAGGTCAAAATTATGACTATTGGAACCAAAGGATGATAGCCTTCTTCTATGCATGTCACATCGATATATGGGATGTTGTGGAGACAGGTGACTATTTACCTGTTGATCAAAATAGAACAGAACTGCCAAGAGGTTAGTAGACATAAGCACATACACAAAGGTATCTGCTAAACTCCAAAGCTCAAAAGCTATTATGTGTGCTTTATCTGCATCTGAGTATGAGAAAGTGCATAGTTTAAAAAGTGCAAAAAAGATGTGGGATAGCCTTCTAACAGTGCGGGGGTAAAACAATCCTGAGTATACATAGATAACGAAGGACAAGCAGTCAACAGACCACCTCTTTTCAAAGGTCAAAATTATGACTATTGGAACCAAAGGATGATAGCCTTCTTCTATGCATGTCACATCGATATATGGGATGTTGTGGAGACAGGTGACTATTTACCTGTTGATCAAAATAGAACAGAACTGCCAAGAGGTTAGTAGACATAAGCACATACACAAAGGTATCTGCTAAACTCCAAAGCTCAAAATGCTATTATGTGTGCTTTATCTGCATCTGAGTATGAGAAAGTGCATAGTTTAAAAAGTGCAAAAAAGATGTGGGATACTTTAGCTCTTGCTTATGAGGGTACCTCTGAAGTAAAAAGATCTAAGCTAAGCTTGCTTGTAAGACAATATGAGTTGTTTACTATGGAAGACAATGAAAATATTGAACTTTTGTTTGGTAGATTTCAAACCATTATAAATAACTTGAGATCTCTAGGTAAAACTTATGACAATTATGATCATATTGACAAAATTTTGAGAATTTTGCCTAGACAATGGAGGTCATAGGTTACAGCCTTGAGAGCATCCAAGGACTTAACATCCTCTGAGTAAGCGTTCGAAGAAGATGATTCTGATGAAGACAAGATCTCCTTCATATCAAGAAAAATACAAGCAATGAGGAAGAAGAAAGGAGGATTCAGTGCTAGAAACCTTACTAAAAAGCTCAGTAAGGAACCTAAAGAAAGGAGTCCACTGGTCTGCTTCGAATGCAAAAAGCCCAGTCATTTCAAACCTGACTGTCCAAGCTTACAAAAGGAGAAAAAGAAGACCTTTGTCAAAAATAAAAAAGAAAGGACTCATGACAACTTGGGAAGATATGGATCTATCTTCCTCAAAAGAAGGAGAGGAACAAGCAAATCTATGTCTTCTGGCTAAAACAAGTCTAGAAAGCTCAAAAAATGAGCAAAAAGAAAAGTAAACTTTAATGACTTATCTTCTCTTCAAGAGGCGTATGATGAACTACTCTCCAATTCTTCAACTCTCTCTATTGGTTATAAAGAATTGAAAAGGAAGTTTTCAAAAATGTTAAAAGAATTTAATTTGCTTGAAAAGAATTATGAAAATCTTATGAGAGAGAATGAAAAATTAAAGGCAGATAAATCAGAAAATTTCCTTGAAGTGAAAACTCTTGATGAAGCAGTAGAACTTCAGAAGGAAGTAAATCACTTAAAAGAAAGTCTATCCAAATTCGTCAGTGGAATTGAAAATTTGAACAAAATTCTATCTTATAGACGAAGTCCACATGACAAACCCAGATATGGCTTTGTTAAAAAGGAAAAAGCCTCTGGAACAGCTAAAGCTATTGCTTTTTGTAAAAACTGTGGAAAAAGTGGTCATGAATCATCTCGATGCATTCATCGTCTAGCTACGAAGGCGTCTAGTGCCTTTAGAACTAACAAGAAAGGACCCAAGTCCATTTATGTACCTAAATCCATGATTATTCCTATTACAAATTTGCTTGACAACAAAAAAGAAACCCTAGTCATGGTACTTGGACAGTAGCTACTCATGACACATGACAGGAGAAAAGTCTATGTTCCAAAGCCTCCAACAAAAGAGTGGTGGATGGGTCACTTTTGGAGGAAATCAGAAGGGGGCGATAAAGGGAATAGGTAAAGTTAGTAAGCATCCTTTACGTTCCATTGATAATGTTTTGTATGTTGAAGGACTTCGACACAATCTTTTGAGCATAAGTCAATTATGTGACAGTAGACACTGTGTTTCCTTTAATAAAGATGAATGTATAGTCAAAAACGTGGATGGATCCATTTTGTTTTATGCAAAGAGGCAAAGCAATCTATATAAGATTGACTTAAATGATCTAACAAATCAAAATGTATCGTGTCTAATATCCACCAACGAGAATCAATGGACTTGGCATAAGAAACTTGGACATGCAAGCTTGAGATTGATCTCAAAGCTAAATAAGCATAACCTCATAAGGGGTCTTCCAAATCTTATATACAAATCTGACATTCTCTGTGATGCTTGTCAAAAAGGGAAACAAGTGAAAAACTCTTTTGATTCAAAGAACATTGTTTCCACTGCTAGACCTCTTGAACTTTTACATATTGATTTTTTTGGAACAACTAAAACTGCCTCGCTTGGTGGAAAACGAGATGGACTAGTTGTAATATATGACTATACTAGATGGACATGGGTTATGTTCCTAAGACGCAAGGATGAATCTTTCAAAGTCTTTTCTATATTATGTAAAAGAGTTCAAAATGAAAAAGGTGTTTGCATAGCTTCAATCAGAAGTGATCATGGAGGAGAGTTTGAAAATGAAAGTTTTCAATGGTTCTATGAAGAGAACGAAATTTTCCACAATTTCTCTATCCCTCATACACCTCAACAAAATGGTGTGGTAGAGAGAAAGAATAGGTCATTACAAGAAATGGCCAGAACCATACTTAATGATAACTTAACTCTTAAACAATTTTGGGCTGAAGCTATAGACACAGCATGTTCTTTACAAAATAGAATATATATTAGACCTATTACTCCCTATGAATTGTGGAAAAAATGAAAACCCGACATATCATATTTCCATCCCTTTGGATGTCAATGTTTTATTCTGAACATTAAGGACAATCTTGGAAAGTTTGACTCTAAGTGTGACAATGAAGCATTGTTAGGCTATTCTGAAACATCTAAGGCATATAAAGTCTACAACTCTAGAACCTTAACAGTTGAAGAAGCTATTCATGTTAAATTTAATAATAGTAAGCCTGATAGAGAACTATCAAAGTTGGATGAATCCTTTGCAGATATGAAGCTGCATGATACCAAAGAACTAGCGTCTGAGACTCTATTAGACGATTCAAAAGAAGAATAAAAAGAACCAACTGGTTAAAACTGGCAAATGAAAAACTATCATCCAAAAGATCAAATCCTAGGAAAAATACACGATCATATCAGAACAAGATCTACTTTCAAAGAGCAAGCTTAAACTGCCCTGATTTCCCAGATGAAACCAAAGACGGTAGATGAAGCTCTACTGGACGAATGGTCGATTAAAGCCATGTATTAAAAGTTAAATTAATTCGAAAGAAACGACGTATGGAAGCTAGTTCTTCTGCCTAAAGACAAGTCAGTAATAGGAACAAAATGGGTATTCAAAATAAGTTGGACGAGGTAGGTAAGGTAATGAGAAACAAAGCTAGACTTGTATCTCAAGGTTATTCACAACAAGAAGGTGTAGATTTCACTGAAACTTTTGCACCTGTAGTTAGAATGGAAGCCATTCGCATTTTACTTTCATTTGTAGCTTATAACGATATAAAGCTCTATCAAATGGATGTAAAAAGTGTATTTCTTAATGGTATAATAAATGAAGTTTATGTGAAATAACCTCTTGGTTTTGAGAGTGATACTTTTCCTGATCATGTTTTTAAACTCAAAAAGGCTTTATATGGACTTAAGTAAGCTCCAAGAACTTGGTATGAGAAACTAAGTTCTTTTCTTTTGGAAAATAGTTTTACAAGAGGAAAAGTAGACACGATTCTGTTTCGTAAAAACATAAATTCAAATTTTATCATTGCACAAATATATGTGGACGATATCATATTTGGCGCTACTAATAAAGCTCTATGCAGAGATTTTTCTAACCTTTTGCTGACAGAGTTTGAAATGAGTATGATGGGTGAATTAAAATTATTTTTGGGATTACAAACAAAACAAACAAGCAATGGTATATACATATATCAAACCAAGTATGCAAAAGAGCTACTCAAGAAGTACAAGATGAACGACGTTAAAGAAATGAGCACACTCATGCATCCATCTTTAGCGCTTGGATCAGATGACACATCCAAAAGGTAGACGAAACCACATACAGAGGTATGATTAGATCTCTACTATATCTTACAGCGTTTAGACTATATATTATGTTCAGTGTATGTCTTTGTACTCGCTTTCAATTAGATCCTAGAGAAATTCATCTCACTACTGTTAAAAGAATATTTAGATATTTGAAAGGAACCGCTAACCTTCGTCTATGCTTTAAGTTAAGTAAAGAATATAGGTTAGTTAGATTTTGTGATGCTGACTATGCTAAAGACATACTAGAACGAAAGAGCACCAGTGGAGGATGTCACTTCATTGGTGGCAGCTTTGTCTCCTAGACGAGCAAAAGGTAAGGAACAATTGCCCTATCCATAGCAGAAGTGGAATACATACCAACAGCGTCTTGTTGTACACAGCTTTTGTGGATCAAGCATCAACTGGAAGACTACAGTATCTATGAGAGTAAAATTCCTATTCTTTGTGCTAATACTGTTGCCATAAATCTCTCAAAAAATCCCATATTGCATTCTAGAGCAAAACATATTGAAATTAAACATCACTTTATAAGAGATTATGTTCAGAAAGAGATTATTAATATTCAATTTATTAACACTGAAAATCAATTAGCTGATAACTCGCCCATATAAGAAAAAGTCTTGGTATGGACTTTATAAAGGAATGAACAATTTCACTCGTCCAAAGGACTAATCATCCAACAAATTGTAGAGTCCATTTGCATCTTAGCGTCCATTATGTTTGCGTTTTTCTTTTTAAAATGTATTTTAAGTTTTCTCTTCATCGATATTAGCGAACATTTGCAATCATGCTTTTATTGACAATAATTTGAAATAAATGCTTTATTCCTTATCTGAGTCAAGCCTGCAGCGTAGTTGATATCAAAACTGTAAAACTGCCTATACCCACATTAAATGCACCCTCTCACTTATCAAAAATTCAAAATACCACCATATACACAAAACCCTTCAATTGCTCCTAAACCCTATATTACCTCTTTTCAAATATCAAGTCCTACCTTTCCCTGGAATTTCATTTATCTCTTTCCTCTGTTGCTCTTAAATCTCCCGAAACCCTAAGTCTCCTCAACTGTAATCAACAATAGCTGGCGAAAAAGCTAACACCAACTCAAAGGTTATGGCCAGAGTGGAAGGCTTGAACCAAGGAGAAGTTGTTGTTCTTATAGAATGCAAGTTCGACATCGACTTTCTTGATGACATGGGAGTGAAGGTAAAAGACAACCTTCTGAGATGTAGAGTCCTGAACTACTTCTGCCTGAATGAAGTAATATACCCAAAACTCATTCGACGATTCTGGAAGACTACTGAATTTTCGAAACAACAGCGTAGTGGGCACTGTTTTGGGAGTCAAGGTCACTGTTGATCTTGCAAGCAATGCAAATGCAATCGGGTGTGAACGTGCTAGCTCTTGCATTAAGAATGGTTGGGAAAAAGACTATTGAGGGCATGAAACTATTGACGCAGCTTTGATGGGTCCTGATGCTGAAGGGCATGTTGAATATAGCAAATTAATCAAAGAAGGGAAGGTATTTCAACTGTTTCTAAACAAAGGGATTTTGCACAACGCCGGTCGAAGGACAGCGCCACCTTCCTTCACGGCTTCGCCCTTTTTCACATGATAACTAGACAACAGTTCAACCTTTCGCACCTTATCCTGAGCAATATCTTCTGAAACATGAAAGGTAAAGAAGTGATTGATTAAATCACTTACTCTGCGTTGCTAAATAAAATCTTCTGGATGCAACAGGTTTACCATGAATTCTTCTCCCTGTCAAGAATCGAATAAGTGAAGATCAGAGAACTAGGTGATGGACACAGAATCAACCAGCTACCTTTCGAATGAATAACATCAGCCAGATGAAAGCTGGGCTTACTTTGAAACCCATTGAGATGGATTCCAAGGGTAGCAAAGTGCCAAAGGAAAAACCGATGGAGTTGCCTTCTCAACCAACTGAAGAGATAATAGGCCAGAGTGTCCAGACTATGGAACCACGAGATAAATAGGCCCTCTTCGTCCAACCTGTCTCGGTGGCAGTCAAGACTGCAGCTTCTAGAAGATAGTCAACTAGGAGCAGGACGTCTAGACAACCTGCACCGTCCAAGCCCACTTAAGCCAAACCTTAACAAGAACCTGTTCCACCTCCACCTGCCCTACCTCTTTTTCCCCCTCAACCGACTAAACAAAAGCTGAGGTTGCAGGAAGATTCTGGTGATGAGGACGGTGAATCAATTGCCGCCTTACTAAAGAAGCAAAAGACTGAGAAAACCGCACTTCCTCAAATCGATGAAGCTATTGTTGAGACTGCACCATCCAGAAAAAGATCATCCAAAGTCGATTACTACTAAGAAAAGCAAACGAAGTAAGACATCTACACTTGACTCTGATGATATCTTTATTGAATTTATGATTGTTGAACCACAAGCCCAAACAGCAACCCTAACACAAGCCCAAACACTAACCCACACATAAACATATTATCTTTCTTGGTATACACCAACCTTCACTGAACCTGAACCAGACATGCTTTTGCCTAGTGATGAAGGTTATCTTTGCCATATACCTACTCTAGGAATTGTTTTGCCATCCCTATCCATCAAACCACCCAACCAAAAACAAATTTCATATATTGAATGGTGCACTCCACGACCCATTCCTGTAACTGGCATCAACGTGGACATTGTCTCTGCTTTTGATAGACGCACAAAAACCTGGGGAGAATGTAAAAACAAATGGAAGTTGTTTTTTGAGAAACAAAATAAACAAAATGTCATGGACACCAATCCAATCATTCTACGGCCAGAAGCATATCCTGAACCAGAGTATGGCTTTGATTACTCCCCTATCCCTGAAAATTCATTCGTTCATGACTATGTCCATCAACCATCTGAAGCCTACTTGTCTTTGTCACCTGATGCAATTACATGTCTCCCTCTCAAGAGCTATATTAGAAAATTATATCCAGCGATCATTCTTGCTTGGCATTCAAACGCACATCATCCAACAGTACTTCAACATAGAGTTCCTCCCTTGGATGATCTAGAGACTGTTAAGCATAAAAAAGAAAGAGGTATGGGAGAACATATCCATATTCAACTAGCAAATTTAAAGTTTAGGCCATTGGATCCAACGGAAGCAAGATTCTTTCCCACTCCCTATGAACAAATGTTATGTGCATCTTTAAAGGCATTTGTTGCGTTGCGATTTCCAACTGTTCGTTCTTCCTTCACAATATATATTTCCTAGCATAACCATTTGCATCCAACCTGACAGAGTTTGTCCAAGGTTGCCTACCCTAGACGAAAATAAAAAGAAGACCAAGATTTTGTCAAAGTCACTAAGTTTACCTGCACCCTCCCAAGTTGACTTTCAACAGCACAACCAAATTACTCAGGAGTGGTACATGTCGAGGAGGCTGACACAACCACTGGATGCTGATGATGCTGAAAGATTTTGGCATCAACATATGTGGACGTGCGAGCAAGAAGCCTCTGGAAGTGGACTGTCTAAGGATGACAAAGCTGCTACGCTGACTATGCAGAATGGTAACTACACGCAGCATCCAGCTTGTGTAATTAACTTCTCTGATACTTCAGCTGCTTTCCTCAACTCTGTTGACAGCCATCCATTCTTAGTCCTGAAACAGAACTTCTCTATGCTACAATGTATGCTCTCACCAACCCCCCAATTCCTCCAACCACCTTTTCCTTGGGAATCATTCTTCCCTAACTACCAACACCCTCGTCCATACCATATCCAATCCAGAATCTCAAATTTCTTGAAGCCCCACCTCTCTCATTCCCTGAAACACCATCTTCCCCACCTCACCCTCCTTCACTTATACCTCCACCCCTACCAACACCTGGTTCTCAAGCCTCCACTAATATTTTGACCGCCATTGTCAACCCTCAACCAGTTCCTTCTGTTGACCCCGCCATCCAAGCCAACGTCCATCCCTAAATTCAACCTATCATGACCCTTCTCCAACAAATTCTTCACAACCAACAAAAGATCTTGAACACTCCTCGCTCATCTCCACCTTCTCCACCTCTGTAGTGATTATGATGCTTTCTTTCTCTCTTGTCTTTTCTTTTTATGATGACAAAAGGGAGAAGTCATAATTAAGTTTTTTAGTTTAAATTTTCAAAGCTTTTATGTAAACTCAACTTTTTTGTACATGACATACATGATCTTTACATCTTTTCTCTATATCTGCCTTGATCTATCTTATGCCTTACACTCTTTGCTTTGATAGAATATTAGACTTAGGGGGAGTATGCTCAACTCATGAAAGCAAGCTAATCTTCTTCTGTGTCTTATATATGGTAAAAACTCAAAAATTTAATAAAGTTTGTCATCATCAAAAAGGGGGAGATTGTTGGAACCAAAGACGTATGAAGCATCTAACCCCTCAAGTTTTGAAGATAACAAAGTTATTAAATTTTTGAAGATCTTACATATAAGTGTTTAGCATCCAAAGCGCCTTATTAAAATAAGAGTCCAATACTTGATACTACCCATGCATTCTTTAAAGATGTCCAAAGTTCACTATTAAGTTGATAAATTTAAGTCAGTTTATACTTGTACACTTCAATACAAATGATTCATGTCTTTTCTAAGAACTAATGTTCAAATACATTCTGCATTAAATGAAAATCAGATATATGTTTGTGTGTATAAGCACAACATTGTAGAAAAAGGAAGTTAACTTATCAAGTTGTCAAACTGAATAAAGAATATACGGAAAATAGCTTTCTAACGCAGTACTGCACCTTCCATTTTAGTGCAAAAAAAAGTTACTTTTTTGTCTCTACTACAAACTTGATATACACGTACACATGCAGAAGAAACTTTGAATCTTTCTTGAAGACTGAAGCCTGAAACCTCAACGACTATTTTCTAAAGGCTATATATATCAATTCAGAAGAGAAGAAAAGAAAAGAGAATGACGACGAACTTTGTGTTTATTGGACGACTCTGAAAAATCATCCAAATTCTTTGTGTAGAAAGGTTCTTGTACTACTCTTAAACTTTCATACCCTCACATTATGAGTTGATTGTTAACAACTGTTTCACGTTGTGAAAGCCTAGAGAGGCTTAGTGATTAAAGAATACTTAGGTGGTTAAGCGGTCTGGGTTGATCACTTTGTAAAGCTTGGAGAGGCGGTGAAAAATACTTTTTTGTAGCCAATAAGTTGGAAAACCTTCTTAACGAAGGGATTGGACGTAGCTCAAGTTGAGTGAACCAGTATAAAATCCTCTGCGTGCTTTCCTTTTCTTTCTATATATATGCCTACATTAGTTGTTTCTTTAACTTGGTTTTTATTTGGTTAAAAAGTTTTGAACACACAATTCAACCCCCTTCTTGCGTGTTTTCTGTTTTTTCACTTCCCTCTAGAAAGGTCCAACCAGCTAAAGAAAGATGTACTGAATTTTGCTCAATTTGAGCAAGAGTCACTATTTGAAGCTTGGGAGCGCTTCTAGGACCTGCTTAAGAAGTGCCCCCACCATCGTTACCTACATGAGCAACTAATCCAAATATTCTATAGCAAGATTTCAGCCTAAAATAGGATATATATTGACACTGCTTGCGAGGGAACAATTCTAAACAAGTCCTCGAATGAAGCATTTGCTATCAATGAAGACTTGGCTTCAAACAATTACCACTGCTTCTCTAGTGACAACACATCATGAAAATGCAGTTGGGGTACACCAGGTGGAAGCTAGTGTGGCCATGGAGCAAAATCTGCACACCATCACCAAGCAACTAAAAACTTGATAAGGGCTCAAGCCTAATATGCTCAGGCAACCCTCCCTCCTTGCGATCAATATGGCTAGGTAAGTTGTGAAAGCAAGAACTATCAAATGAGCAACTTCTTCAACCCTCCTATTGAAGAGATAAAGTTTGTGGGCAACTCTAGTCGATCTCAAAATGGTTCATATTCCTCTACTTACAACCCCTATTGGAAAAGCCATCTCAACTGCTCCTAGGCTGGGTAGCAAAAGAGCCATAATCAGAACATCTACAGGCCTCCTCATTTGCAAAATGAGAATCAGATGCAAGAGGAGAGGAGGCCTAGCCTGTAGGAGACTATGATGCAATACATGGCCAAGAATGATGATAGGATGAAAGCCCTAACGACTCAAATAGCCAACCTGGCTAATTTGGTGTCTCAAAGAGCTCTAGGCTTCCTCCTTACTCAGATAGAACCTAACCCAAAGGAGGATGTCAAGGCCATCACTCTTAGGAGTGGTAAAGCACTAGAGAGACCTCAAAGGAAGGAGGAGCAGACCCCTCCACCGCAGCAAGGGGCTTTTACTGATGAGAGCCAGACTAAAGAGGGAGAGAAAGGGAAGGAGGTAACTACGCCTCCTCAAGTAAGTATTCCTTTCCCCTAAAGGATTAAGATGAAGAAGAAGATAGGCAATTTCATAGGTTTGTTGAATTTTTTAAGAAATTGTACATTAATATTCCTTTTGCTAGGGCTTTAGCTCAAATGCCTAAGTATGCAAAATTTTTCAAGGAAATTGTTTCTAGCAAAAAGAAGCTTGGGAAATTTGAGCTAATTAGCCTCATTAAAGAATGCTCTACTATTGCTCTTAAGAAGTTGCCCTCTAAGCTTAGGGCAGGGAGTTTCACAATTTCCTACACCATTGGCAACTCTTATTTCAAAAAGGCTTTGTGTGATTTAAGGGCTGGTATTAATCTAATGCCTTTTTCTGTTTCTAAGAAATTAGGGATGCAAGTGCCGCAACCTACTGACATATCCCTCCAGTTGGCCGATAAGTCTATAGCTCACCCCAGAGGAGTAGTGGAGGATGACTTAGTGAAGGTGGACAAATTCATCTTACCTGTTGACTTTGTTGTACTGGACATTGAGGAGGATAAGGACGTCTCGATCATCTTGGGACGGCCTTTCCTCAATACAACTAATGCCTTAATAGAAGTCTGACATGGGAAGTTGACCCTGAGGCTTGGTGATGAGGAGGTGGTTTTTAGAGTGCTAGATTCCTTAAAAAAACACTCCTCATTTCTCTCTTGTAATTTTGTGCAAGCTAGAGACATGACCGAGACACTAGTGGATAGTGCCTTCCTAAGTGTGGGGATGGAAGACCCCCTAAAAAATGTCCTCACCTTTGAGGACTCTAATTGAGATTAGTGGTGAGGAAGAAGAGATGTTGATGTTTCTTCAACCTTACCAAGGAGCTAAACCTTGGAGACACCAAAGGTTTGAAGAGTTGGAGAGGGGCAAAGACCCAAAGCCTAAGGTCTCTATTACGGAATCTCCTGTAACATCCTAAACGCTGATGAGGGTAGGGAGCGATCGCTGGTGCAAAAAAAGATGAGGCACAGATAAGGAGCAGCTCCTGGCAGGCTTCAATAGGAAGGACACATGAAAATCAAATACACACCAGAATGAGAGGGATCCAAAAGCTGTGCAAGTATGGGACTGTACAGTTGAAGATAGCTTAAAGAAATTAATAAGTGCTACCTATACCAACAAGATCCATCTACTTTTCGGTAGCCTATCACTTAAGAACTCCACAGTTAGGTGTACTTGACTTGGACAAATTTTGGGATGGGTGACCTCTTGGGGACTTTCCTAGGAAGCGTGTGAGTGAGGACAAAGCACGTTAAAAAGTCTTGTGTTAGTTTGTGGGGACGGTCACTAATCCTGAAAGCACCCAAACGTTACAAAATGGTATTAGAGCAAGGCCTCTCTCCCAGTATGGTGTGGTTCAAGGACGAACTAAGTAGAAGCTGGTGGACGTGTAACATCTCTGGCGCTGATGAGGTGGGAAGTGATTGTCGGTGTAAAAAGAGATGAGGCACAGCCAAAAAACGGCTCCTAGCAGGCTTCCAACGGGACGGACACATGAATAAATCGAATACACACCAGAATGAGAGGGATCCAAAGGTTGTGTATGTATGGGACTATACAGTTGAGGATAGCTTAAAGGAATTAACAAATGCTACCTACACCAACAAGATGCATTTACTTTTCGGTAGCCTGTCACTTAAGAATTCCATAGTTAAGCGTGCTTAACTTGGAACAATTCTAGGATGGGTGACTTCTTGGGAAGTTTCCTAAGAAGTGTGTAAGTGAGGACAAAGCACATTAAAAAGTCTTGTGTTGGTTTGTGGGGACAGTCACTGATCTTGAAAGCGGCCAGATGTTACACCTCCTACCTTGAAATTCAAGGTACTCCCCCTTCAACTTGAAATATGTGTTTCTTAACCCTCCTTCTTTTTTGCCTATTATTATTTTTGTAGGGTTATCTGCCACTATGGAAGAGAAGCTGCTAAGGGTTCTAAGGGACAACAAGGAGGCCTTTAGTTGGACCATCCATGACATAAAGGACATTAGCCTCCAATATACACCTATAGGATCTACATGGAAGAGAACTATGAGCCTTGGGCATTACCTCAAAGGCACCTAAATCCCAACATGAAAGAGGTAGTCAAAAGGGAGGTACTCAAGCTCCTTGATGCAAACATCATATACCTTATCTCTAATAGCAAATGGGTGAGTTCGATGTAGTGTGTCCCTAAAAAAGGGGGCACCACAGTTATGGAAAATAAAACAAGGAGCTCATTGCGGTAAGAAAAACCATCAGGTGACAGATGTGTATAAACTATAGGAAACTTAATGAAGCCACACGAAAAGACCACTTCCTTCTCCTTTTCATTGATCAAATGCTTGAGAGGTTAGCAAGCCATGAGTATTATTATTGCTTAGATGGGTATTTTGGTTATATGTAAATTCCCTTGGCTCCTATGGACTAAAAGAAAACTACTTTTACATGCCTATGGGACATTTACATATAAAAGGATGTCCTTTGGTCTCTACAATGCCCCTGCCACCTTTCAAAGGTGTATGATGGCCATTTTTTTTATTTAATTAAAAATCCTATAGAAATTTTCATGGATGATTTCTCTATGTTTGGGCCATCTTTTGATAAATGTTTGGTTAACCTTGACTTGGTTCTGAAAAGATATAAGGACACTAACCTAGTTCTCAATTGGGAAAAGTGTCAGTTTATGATACAAGAGTGCATAGTCTTGGGACACAAGGTGTCCCCTAAAGGTATAGAGGTGAACCCCGCCACGGTGGAGCTGATTGCAAAATTGTCTCTGCACAATTCTGTGAGGGCGGTGAGAAGTTTTCTAGGACATGCTGGGTTCTATAGAAGGTTTGTCAAAGATTTTTCAAAAATTGCCAAACAAATGACAAACCTCTTGGCCATTGGCCAACTTTGATTTTTCTGAGGAGTGCCTAAAGGCATTCAAATTGCTGAAGGAAAAGCTTGTTAACGCTCCTATAGTGGTTGCCCCTGACTAGTCTTTACCATTTGAGTTGATATGTGATGTTAGTGACACCACTGTGGGGGTAGTTTTGGGCCAAAGAATGATAGGGTGTTTCACACCATCTATTATGCCAGTCGTACTCTGGATGAGATCTAGAAAAATTATACCACCACTAAAAAAGAGATGTTAGCAATAGTGTTTGCTTTTGATAAATTTAGCCATTTTAGTTTTGTCTAAAGTATTGGCCACTCTAGTATTAAGTTTTTGTTGGGCAAACAGGATGCTAAGCCCCAATTAATCAGATTGATACTCCTCCTTTAGGAGTTTGACTTGGAGATCAGGGATAAGAAAGGCTCAGAGAATTTGGTGGTGGACAACTTGTCCCGCCTAAACCATAGTGTGATGTAGCCTGTTGATGAAGGGGTGATAAAGGAGTCATTTCCTAATGATCGACTCTTAACTATTTCTCACATCTTCCCTGCTCCCTGGTATGTAGATATAGTGAACTACATTGTTTGCAAGGTCTTTCCAAAGAACTACACCTACCCGAAGAAAAAGAAGCTGCTCTCTAATGTGAAGCACTACTTCAAGGATGACCCCTACCTGTTTAAGGTATATGGAGTTGGCATAGTAAGAAGTTGTGTGCTCCTTAATGAGGTAAATTCTATCCTTACTGTCACTCCAAGGAAGCTAAAGGCCATTTGGGTCCAACTAGAACAGCCTACAAAGTACTACAGCGTGATTTTTATTAGCCTACTATTTTTAAAGATTCTTATAATTTTGTAAAGGCCTATGATAGCTATCAACATGCTAGTAATATTTGCAGGCATCATGAGATGCCTCAAAATAATTTGCTTGTCTGTTTGATGTGTGGGGAATAGACTTTATGGGTCCTTTCCCTAAATCTTTTAATAATGAGTACATACTGGTTGTTGTGGATTATGTCTCTAAATGGGTGGAAGCTGTAGCCTTTCCCACTAATGATGCTCAGAGTGTGATGAAGTTTTTAAAGAATATTTTTACTCGTTTTGGTACACCCCAAGCAATCATTAGTGATGGTTACATACACTTCTACAATAAACAGTTTAATAATCTTTTGAGAAAATATGGTGTGACACACAAAGTGGCTACTCCCTATGACCCACAAACTAGTGGCCAGGTGGAAATCTCCAACAGAGAGTTGAAAAGAATTTTAGAAAAGACCATGAGTGCATCTAGAAAGGATTGGTCTTTAAAATTAGATGATGCATTTTGAGATTATAGAACTGCATTTAAAACTCCCATTGGCATGTCCCCTTATAAATTGTTCTTTGGACAAAATTGTCATTTGCCTATTGAGCTAGAACACAAGGCACTTTGGACCTTTAAGTTTCTTAGCTTTGATCCTGAGCTTACAGGTAGAAATTGGTTGCTGCAATTGGATGAGTTAAATAAGCTTTGTTGAAAAGCATATGAAAATTCCAAGCTGTACAAGGAAAGGACCAAGAGGTAGCATGACTAGCGCATTTAGGATCGTCAATTCCATGTGGGTGAGAAGGTTCTCTGTTCTTATCTACAACTCACACCTGTGCCTCTTTCCAGGCAAGCTACGGTCCAGGTGGTACGGACCATTTATGGTGACCTAAGTCTTCCCCTATGGAGTGGTAGACGTTGCCAAAGAGAATGGCACACTTTCAAAGTGAATGGGCACCGGGTAAAGCACTATGAGGAGGGTCTCCTTCAAGTCAAATATGCCACCCTCCTCAGAGGTTGAACTCCTGTCAGGCTCATGATATTAAACAAGCGCTTCTAGGAGGCAACCTGTAGTATCCTTTAGTAGTATTTACTTTTAACATTGAATATTAGGACTTAGTTTCATTTGAATCCTAGTAATTAGGCATCAACATGCATGCACAACTATGCTTCACTGTGCACGACCGTGCTTCATTTTCATAGTTTCGTCATTGGAAACTATACACAGTCATGCTTCACTATGCACGACCATGCTTCATTTTTGTAGTTATGTCATCAAAAACTATGCATAGCCATGCTCCCTGCTAGCACGGTTGTGCTTCAATTTCATACTTCCATAATAGGAAAAAATGAACCGGCGTGCTTCATCATGCACACCTGTGCATTGGGGACTTTTTTAGTACCCCCTCCAAGAGGATGCAAGGCTGTGCTTGCTGTATGCACAACTATGCTTGCTATATGCACATTCATGCTTGGGGGAAAGTTTGAAATTATAAAATGAGGGAAATGGGAATCATGGTCCTGCTTCCCCTCATAACACCTCTCCCAGATCTTTGTATTCCTACCTTCTACCTTCTACTTTTGCTTCTTTGCTCCCTATTTTCATCCTCTTTGCTTGTAAGTGTTTCTTTTCATTGTTTATGTGCATTTTAACTGTCTTATGTGATTGGGGGTTATTTTAGGGCAAATTCACCTTATTTTATTTTTGTCCTGACCCTAAGCATGGTCGTGCTACCCGTTAGCACGCCCGTGCACAACCCCCCAAGCTTGAACACTGTTATGCTTACCATTGATCACGATCATGCATGTTTATAACCCCTTTGAGCATGGCCATGCTTACCATCAAGCACGACTGTGCATATGCATTTAACATTAAACATGGCTATGCTTACCATTAAGCATGATCGTGGATATACATTTATCATTGAACATGATTGTGCTTACCATTAAGCAGGGCCATGCATAGGCATTTATCATTGAACATGGCCATGCATCATAACAAGCACAGTCGTGCTTGTTCATATTGCCCCTGGGACAGTTGAGCATGACAGTGCTTAAGTTTAGCACTGTCGTGCTTATGAGAAACCAAAAAACCCAAAAAAATTCCAAACATCTCTATCTTCTCTTCTTTCATCTGACCACCTTTTCCTCTTTGCCACTATTTGTTGTTTTGCAAGATCATGGGTTCTCGAGGGAAACGTGCCCGCATTACTGGCAGCTCCTCTAGGCAAAGGTGCGATCACTAGCCTGTTCCCCCTGCCAAGCCAGCTCCACCTCCACTACTTGCTTCAACACCTACTACACTTGTGCCCCTAGTTGCTATGTGCTATCATGAACGCTACCATTTGCTTAGCTCCTTCTAATGACACCCGACTAAATACCTGGATTGACAGGTCTTAGCAGACTATGACCTATCAATAATGGTAAACCAATACATTGCCCGCATTGGGTGGTAACAGGTCGTCGCTATCAAATGTGAGACCTACCAAGAGCCTACCCTAGAGTTCCTCACCACTTGCTCCCTTATCATTAACCCCGATGACCCTTCCGACATCTGTACCCACATCTAGCTATTAGGGGAGTGGCGGAGCATAGACCCAAACGAGTTTAGCGTCACCATTGACTTTGAGACTATCAACTTGATTCTCACTCCTAAGTATGATAGGACCTTGCCTAATGCCCCGTGCACCTACATTGAGGTTGCCTTTTGGAGGACCATCACTAGCTGTGGGAAGGCCGATGACCCTATAATGTCTAACGCTAGCGCGATCCGAGACCCCATCGCTAGAGTTGTGCAGAGATGGATAGCCCAATCGATTAATGGACGAGAAAACAGTGAGGGAGTAGTTAACAGGAAAGATCTCTCCCTGCTATAGTGTATGATGGATGGAGCTGGCCATCGCTTCAACACTACCCTATAGTTCCTTTAGCACTGCATAGAGCTTGGGCAGAAAAAAGGGAAGAGTGCACAAGGGCACATCATCTTTTGCTCCTTCATCTCTTAGCTGGCACACCACTTTGGTGCCTCCTCTTACTTCTGCCCTATTTACCATGGTTCCCATCAGCCGACAGACACTATTTTAGAAGGGGGTGCAACGACGTGACACTTATGGTGACTACTTCCTTAACTAGGAAACACCCCCCGCTGAGGAGGAGGAGGAGATGGAGGCTGAGATTGACACTGTCCAACACAGCAAGAGGGGGACCCTAGTGTAACAGAGTTCGAGCAGCCTGCCCTTAAGCTGTAAGTGGATTACCAGAGCCTCTCTCAGAGGCTAGATTAGTTGGAGCTGGGCATGACTGCCGCTTCAACATGCAGTAGGAGTACCTGTAAGGGCTATCTAAATGCTTTGATGCCCACGTCACACAGACAACAACCCAATCTGAGGCCATGCTGTAGCAGATCCAACAACATCTTGGACTTCCCCCATCATCCTAGAGACTCATTTTTGGGGAAGTGATTTCTTTATTTTTCTGTTATTTTCTTGTTATTTTTCTCTTTTTTCGTTTTTACTTTTAGTCTTGCATTTATTTTGTTGTTGCATTGGGGACCATGCTCATCGTAAATGGAAGGGGATGTTTTTGTACTCAAACACTATGTGCCTCATCATGATATATATATATATATATATATATATATATATATATATATAAGTATCTTTTTGTCATCTTGCATTTGTCTAGTGTAATTCTTTATTTTTAATATTTCAAGAAATAAAAGATGTGAACTGTTAAGGAACTTTAAAAAAAAAAAAAAAAAGCAGTACACTTGCAACCTAAGCTGTTTGGGGGCTATCCCTCCATTATGGGAGCTGATACTTAGCATGACTCTAAGATTGAACATCTTTCTCACTGAATTAACCCTCTAAAATGTGAGGGTTGAGCCACTTTGGGGTAAAACTGACTAACACCCCTTTTTCTCTTGTATAAGTGTGCTCTCTAAGTTGCTACATTATAGAACTTGTGTTGACATACTTTTTCGTTCAGTCTTGGTCCATTGAATGTAAATTTGTTTGAGGCACTATTAGGTACATTTTTCAATACCTCCAGATTTGGTGCAAATTTTTCCATTAGTCGCCTAACTTAAGCTTATTTAATTATTTTTTTCTTCTACCTAATGATTGTGTGACTTGAATTCAAAGGTGACCCTGTGAAGAAGGAATGGAACATCAGATGCGGAGGCCTTTGGTTGGTAACCAGCTAAAAAGTCACGCCCTTATTGCTCTTTCAATTAAGGAAATATATGCTCTTCTGTTTCCTTAAAAGAAAAATAGGAAAGCTAGAAAAAGAAAAAAAAAAGGAGTGGAAGAAAAATGAGGAAAGTGAAAAAAATAGCAATAAAGCTTCCTAAGAAGCAAAGTAGCACAAGAACAGTTAAGTCAAAAAAGAAGGGTAAGAAGAATCATTGCAAAGACGAAAAAAAAGGCCAAGGCTTGCTCTTATAGGATCTTGAGGGTTGCTTTTGATTACTAAAAGTTTTTAACCCTTTTGTATTTACCTTATTTTCTTTATTTTATTGACAATTTGAGCCTAGCCACGTCACATCCTTTTGAAGCTCCTTAATTTTTGCATGTTTTGGATTAAGCTGTCTAGGATTAATTGATATACAAGCCTATGGTAATGTATCTTCTTTTGAGAAGTTAAGTGATTATTGTTTATACCTTGATACACTTGAGTGTGGCGAAGAGGGAGTGATCTTTATTTTAGTGAGAAGATTGATTTCTAGGGGTCCCAAGTCTAATTGGGCACTCAGTATAGTACCCCTTAGGTGGAAGTTGCCACAGTTATTACTACAGGTTCTATGTGGTTAAGTAGATAGGTTTCTTGTTTGGCTAATTTCTTTCATTTATTGAATCATGTCATGAATTAGGACAATTTCTTGAGGGTAAGCAATGCTCAAGTATGGGGAGTGGTTTAATAAAACCTTAATTATTATGATTGGCATAGGAAATTTAGGTCTCTATTTGTTGAATTCAACTTATCTTCATAGACAGGTTGACCCATTTTTCTCTATTTTTATACAAGGATGAAAAGAGCGGCATCTTGGAAGAAATGACTAAGTTTGAATAAGGAATCACTGCTACTAGAGAAGCACGGCCGAGCTTCACTATGCACGACTGTGCTACCATTTCAGAGTTATGCTTACGAGAAGATGTACGACTGTGCTTTATTATGCACAGTTGTGCTTGGTTAACAGAACTCTGCTTATGAGAAAAAGCACGGCCAACACATGACCATGCTTCAAAAGTCATGCACGGTCGTGCTTCACTATGCTCAGTCATGCTTCCATCAAGGCCATAGGCCCACAAGCCTAAAGAGGATATAAATAAAGAGTCTGCAAAGTTAAAAGACACTCTTTCACTCTGCTCTTTCTGGCTCTTTTAGATTTTGGCTAAGAGAGAATTCCCCAAAGCTTCAGATGACTCCCCCTAGACCCAGTAAACAGAGATTGAGGATTAGCCTTTGGCTAAGGTTTTTCTTTAATTTTTGATGATTCATATTATAATGGGTTGTTTCTCTATTGTTATGGAGAACTAATCCCTAGGCTAAGATTGTGGTGTAGCCATGCTTGAGATGACTGAACCCCATTTTAATTGTTAATTTTATTTCCATTCTTCTTTTAATTGAATTGCCTTAGCATTTTTTAATATATTGTTTGGAACTGATCACTTCTTGCATGTTTTTAATCAATTAATTAACCAGAAGTCATATTGCAATTAATTGATAGACTTATAGGGTAATTAGGTTTGGGACATTGAATGATCAAATATCAAATTGAACTCTCAATTGAATTTGTTCACCCTCTTTGCTCCTATTCCTTTCCTGGATTAGACCATTGTATAACTAACCAAGGGTTTAATATAAGAAAGTTTTTACAATCCATGACTAAAAGGTTGTGAAAGAATTTGGTAGAAGGAAATTAATAGTTGAACTAGGAAATAAGATTACAATTTAACTAGGGGGGAAGGGAGTCGAAGGCATTGATGAACCCATAATCCTAGGTTCTTAAACTCACTAAAATCTTATTTTCCTTTAATCAATCTTTCTTCAATTCTTTGCATTTTAATTCTTTGCACTCAAACCCATTTTAATTTGGATAACCTGGACAATATAGGAATTTCTCCAAAAGGTACTCCATATCAGTCCCTTGGGTACAATATCCAAACTTAGTCCATTGTTACTACTGCGATAGGGTACGCTTGCCTTTAAGTGTGTTTTAGATGCATCATAGTGTTAGAAACTCCTTGGGGATGGGGTTCCTGAGAAAACAGACGTCGGTACTTAGTAGCCTGCATGTGAGATCAGATAGTGCGAATAGGTGCTCTCCACATCTCCTAAATGGGTAGCCAAAACTACAACAATGTATGCAACACAAGAGAAAAAGACTATAGACCTACAGGAGAGAGTTAGGAGAGAGTAAACTCTCTCTTATACCAAATCCTCTAGAGTTCATTGTCTATCCTCCATGCCTTGCCTTCTCTTACGATAATCTCTTGGAAGTTGATGCGGTAGGGGCCCATGCTCATGCAACCACTGGGCATCCTCATCGATCTTGACATCTGCTCTAGTGAATACGTCGTGATCATCACAGTCACACACACATACACAAGTAGTGTAATGGTAAGCTTACAAAAACTTAACTAATACATACAAGACCAAAAACTATCATATTTCATCACATCTCAAAATGAACTTGTATTTAAAAGTTAGAAGCACCATTACCACTCACTTGGAGAGCTATTATTTCTTCCATTTCTCCTCACACTCCATTAACGTATAAAGGGGGAGGGGGTGATGTTCTTATCTTGGATGACTTCACAAACAAGGTGGGAGAAGTTTGGTCCGCAAAACTCACCTAAGCTTCTTTGTGTCTATATTTTATTTTATGTTTCCATGCTTGGTTTTGATGATGCAAATGACCCCATTGATGATGCATATTGGTTTTCCTTAAGGTGAAGATGAAGTTTTGAAATGATTTTTTTATTGTTCTAGTTTCACTTTGATCCTTGAATGATTTCTTGAGCTATTACAAGTTTTGGCTTGATCTTTATGAATGGTTGTTGTTTTGGTAAAGGAAGACAAAAAAACCATCTTGGTCTTGTCTTGTTGACCATTCGACCATGCTTGGTAGTGGGGGAAGATGATGAAATTTTGTTTAGCTTTTGCCAATTATTATGTGTATGTAGTTAATATATTTAAGGTATTCATGAAAATAAATGTTTTGGTGAAGTAAAATTTTGAAATTTGTGTTGATGGCCCTACACTATATTTGGCCATAGAAGTTTAGGGAGGAAGGAGATGAATTTTTATTTCACAATTATTATGTATATTATTTAATGTATTTAAAATATTTATAAAAGTAGTTATTTTGGTAAAAGCAAAATTTGAAACTTTTGGGCTTAATGGGCTTACATTGTATTCAGCCAAAATTTTGAAGGAAAAGGATGAAGAAAAATTATTTTTATCATAAATACCAAAATATATGAATTGTTGTTATAAAAATCAACGTAAACTATGAACCATAATTTAGAAGCATGAGAGGTAGAGAAGAAAGAGAACAATAGATTAGAGAGAATGGAAAGTTCCTTGTATTATTTTCAAAAATAGGATAGCGTATTTATAAGTACAAATTATAACTAAATGGTTACAAATGGTTCAATAGCATTAAAGAAAAATATAAGTAGTCATAATAAACAATGAACATGGACATCCACCTATTAAATATTCATAACACTTTCTCTTGGATGTCCATTATTTGATAATGTGCCTTATTAAAACCTTATTAGGAAAAACCTTATGGAACAAAAACCTAATGAAAGAAAAAGAGTACATCATTCTTTAATATGTTATCATATACTGTCTCATTAAAAACCTTGTCAGGAAAATCCAATGGGACAAAACCATGGCAAAGGAAAGAAGAGTGTAGAACATTATTTCTCCCCCCTCATGCAAACAATCATCTTTAAGATGAAAAACGTTAATCTTGAATACCAGTTGCTCAAAAGTTTTACTTGGCAATGAATTTGTAATGAGATATGTTAGTTTCTCACATAAATGAACTTGTTGAACCATAGATCTCAACCAAATGCATTATCAACTTGCCTTGTGTAATGCTAAAACTTTTGGATGATTAGATAATATGGTTATTTTAGTTTGCTTCACAGATCGCTATGAAATTGTTGTATCACCACATGTAAACAAATATCCTATTTGTGATATACCATTATGAGGATCTTACCCATAACCTTTAAGATAATGAAATACTGGCTTTATTCCAATGTTTTCGTGTCAATGAATGAAATTGTTGTATGACCATATGTAAACTAATATCCTATTTATGATCTACCATTATGGGGATCTTACCAATAACCTCTAAGATAATGAAATATTGGCTGTATTCCAATGTTTTCATATCGGTGAAGAACTATATCTTGATAGTAAATAGATGACAAATGAAATATCAGGTCATGCATGATTAGCAAAATACATTAGTGCTCCAATAGAACTAAGATACAGTACTTTAGGACTAATCTTCATCCTTTTCTATTTATCTAAAAGGATCTTTGTTTACATCTAGAGACCTTACAACCATTGGAGTGTACAATGTGTGTGATTTGCCTATATAGAACCTTTTTAAGCACCTTTGCTATATAAACTTCTTGATGTGATAAAATTTCATTTTTTAAATATTCAATTTGTAATCTCAAGCAGAACTTTCTACTTCCTAGGTCCTTCATATCAAACTCTTTCTTTAAGAAATCTATAACTTTTGAAAGTTCTTCAAAAGTTCCAATAATAGTTATGTCATCTACATAAACAACAATTTTGGCAAATCCATTTCGAGATCTTTTGATAAAAATACATGGACAAATGGGATCATTTTTACATCCTTCTTTTATTAAATACTCATTGAGTCGATTATATGCGTCTAGATTGTTTTAGTCCATAGAGAGACTTATTCAATTTGATTGGGTAATTTTCTCGAGAATCTACATTGTTGGGCAAATTATATCCTTACGTTGTTATCTGCTCAAATTTAAATTATTAAATTATAATTGCTAAGTTGTTACTCTGCTCAAATTTAAATTATTAAATTATACTTGTTATGCTGTTACTCTACTTAAATTTAGAAAATTAAAATGTATTTATTTAGTTGTTATTCTGCCAAAATTTTAGTAATTAAATTATAATTACTATGTTGTTATTATGTCGTTATTATGCTAAAATTTTATGTGATTATGGTATTGTGCAATTTCTGCAATATAAGGTAGAAATATTGATTGTACTAGTGCTCAAATTAAATGAGATTAGGGAAACCTTTGTTTGAGAAGTTAGGAAGTGATAAATTAGTGAGTAATATAAAGTAAGTGACATGTAGTGGCATGACACCTTGCTAGGGAAGCTACAGTTTGATACACTGTGGGATGAAAGGCAAGGGACCCATGGTTAGGTCTAGAGGGGTATGGTATCGAGTGGTGAGCATCCCAATGGCCAAGGTAGCGCTCTTAAGCCGGGACAATCACTTAACTAACTTGATAACCTTAACAATTGCTCAGCATCACCTGGATTGGTGAGAGTATACCTCTATAAATGAATATCTTAAATTGTTATTTTCCTCAATAATGATGAGGATTGTACCAGGTGATAATGTTGATGAGGTATATGTACTTCCAATCACTTCCCAGGTTCTGTTAAAAACTATTACCCACTACTGAAAAGTATGGATTCATACCGAGTCAAGGATAATATAACATAGAATAAACTTTAGGTTCTCCTTTTATTGTCAAATGTGTTGTATTTGTATTTTATGATAGAATTCCTACCATACATGTAGAAGTGATTTTAGAACAAATCACATCACTCCATTATTTTTTCTTTTATGCATGATTGATCACGGTTAATGAAGACCTAGATGTTGATGAGGATCTATAGGGCTAGTCTAATGGCTTCTTATTTTATAGGATATGGTAGATGAACACTGCTCTAACTAGGATCTTTATGATATACTAGGTATAAGTAGTAACTATTTTGATATATATTTTAATCTCTTTGTTTTTCAATTATTTTTCTGATTATGAAATCATGATGTACAGTTCTACGATGAATATATATATATATATATATATATATATATATATAGAGAGAGAGAGAGAGAGAGAGAGATTTTATTTTTTTTCTACCATTTCCAAATTTTGTTAAATTTTACAAATTTTTTATTATTAAAAATGAAGGAAAATTTTACTCACATTATTAAATAAGTAAATAAGTATGGGTTATGTTCAATATAAATGGGTGTCACATGTTGAGCTATTATATTTCTTACTTTCTTTAAAACACAAAACTGACCTAAGATGTTTTGGTATCTTGGGTTGTCTATTTGTTATCATTGTTGAAGTGTGTTTAAGCTAAAATGCAAAGAGAATCACCCATCTCACCATTTTCTCTTCAAAGGTCCTGTTTGTGAAATCTTTGGAGGTAAGGAAAGCTAACCCTTTTCCATGTGTTTTGGTTGTGGTGTTTCTGTTTTTGATGTACTTGATGCCTTACAAATGTTGTTGGTATTGTTAAAAGTTGTTAACTTAATGAAAGAAATCATTTTGTGAAGGTTTGCTAAATGTGCATGATGCTGATTTCATTTCTTGTCTAAACATTACTCATTATTTTTTGGGTATGTTGAGCTGTGGTTAGTATTTTTAAGTGTTTGTTGTTTTGTTGTAAACCAGAAAAATTTTTCTCCAAAATAGACTTAAGAAATGCATGAAAAAGTTAAGAAATGAAAAAGTTAATCCTTTTGAAAATTGTGCTTGATTTCTGAAAATGCTAGTTTGGCAACTTGTACAAAAATGCAATTTTGGAAGATTTGGTTGTGTACTTGTTAAAATTCTTAAAACGACCAAAAACTAGACTCAATAATATTTCCAAGAATATATGGTTTGCCTATAATTAATATAGTTTTCTATTTTTAATGATTTTTAGAACCTGGAGATTATACTTATTTTTTGATTGGAAATGGTTTTGAAAACTATGAACTTTCAAAAATTATAGAAAATTGTGTAAACCTTTGTTTTTAATGATCTTGGTCATTTTGGAAAATAAAATTTTTTTTAACAGTACTTTTAGAAAATAAAACACTTTGCTACTAAATTTTCTAATCTAGATGTGAAAACAGCAAAATAATCTCGCTGGTCTTCTAATAGGTTGTTCTGACCTTACCGTTTTGTTATTTTTGTATTTCTTGAGATGATCTTTATTGATCTAGAAAATAGACAAAATTTTATTTTCAACAAGCTATGGATCATGTTAAGAAAAAATTATTTACTTGTTCAAAACAAATTTCAAAACTAAGGCCAGAAACTGGTAGCCATTGGAATTTGTTTTTGATAAAAGTTTTATAACCTTTTTACTAATTTTACAAAATGTGATGTTTTTACAGTTAAAATTTAATTGTGGATCTTCTCAAATAAAAGTTAAATATGATTTTCAAGGAAATACCTTCTTTTCTATTTTTATATATTTTAAAAGGTATTTTATTGAATTAATTATAAGTGTCATAATTTATGAAACTAAGTTTTGTAAAATCCTAAAACCTAAGTTTTAAAATGATTATTTCAAAATTTAAATCTTTACCTAAATCTAATATTTTGATATTTAGAACAAAATTTATACTTTTATATAAGATTTAATAAAAGTTTATTTAATGTGGATTCTAAGAGTTTCATGATATGAATTGTAAAAGGCATGACATGGTGAAAACTTATGACTTGATGGCATGTTGATATATTGTAAATTGGTGATTAAAACTTATCAGGATGTGAATAATAAGTGGTTGTTGATATGAAATTCCATCATTGTCTATTTGTGATGAATTGATTGTCATGCACACATGCATTATTATGAGCATGTGATACTGAAGGTGTCAGTATCACAGGAATATTCGGGTGCAAGCCGGGTATGAAAACTTAAGGACTACAGATAGTGTGATTCCACAACAAACCGAGACTTTGCAAACCCTGAGTCATGGTGGCAATTCCCCCATACTAAAGTCCTGACGAGTGCACTGGTTCCCATGATTAGTAGCTAGTATTCCCTAAATGGTTTTGGCACATGCCGCTTTGTTAATCCTTGATAGGGTACCTATGTTAATTATACCATGATTAAGGAATATTCAGGCTGGTTGCTCAACAATTAGATTTCTATGGAGAGTCTAGGATCATGGCTGCATTTGCATGCTTGGTCATAATTTGATTAAGAATAATGAATGAAATGGAACCCCTTGTATTATGCCTATATGTTGTAATTAAGTGTATACTTGTCTTTATGCCTAGTACGTTATATGCTTATTTTGCTATGTTTATTCTCTGGATAGCTTATCCTTACTTGTGTGTTTTGTGTGTGTGTGTGTGTGTGACAGTGATGATTGCAATGATTCGTTGTCGTGGGAGCAAATGGACAAAGATCTTCCTAGACCTCTAGTTCTCTATCACCTTTTGGGAGTGCATATTTGTACCAAAGGACGATGCCTTCTAAACCTCACCACAATCAATGGACAACAAGATGATAGAATCATCTTCATATACATGTCACATCCCAACACCCCTACAGAGCTTGGAAGAGTTACTTTTCGATCCTTTCGACAACCTTATAGCTTCTTTGGTTTGGCGTCACTAGATAGCCCTAGAGGCGAGAGGCCTATATACATGAAGGTGGTAGAAGCAACTTGAGCCATACTTCTCACCATGTCTCTAAAGCTTTAGTTATAGAGATGAGACCTATATTGGGTCATTCCTCTTTAGATATGTGAGTCAGTCCTCATGACCAGCTTAGATTAGGGAGTATCCATATGTATGATCCCCTCTCCCTTTCTGGTGTTGTAATTGTAGGCTAGTCACATGTATTGACACACACACTTCAACTTAGAGTATTTTTATTTCTTGTATCCGAGTTAATGTGTGAAGCATCACCTCTTACTTGTACATGTCAGTGTTGATGTTTCCATGATTATTAGACTCTTTTATTTCATGTTCATTGATGTAGACCCTAGTTTCTATTCTACATTAGCACTAGTAATAGAAAGGTATTTTGAAGTTGTAAAAAAAATTTCTCACCCATTTTCATAATAAATTAATTAAAGAGTTTCTAAAATTATAATTTTAATTGAATCCCGGGTATGTTAATTGAGTTTTCCTGTGATGAAGTTTGGGTTGTTACAATTTGAGTTTTTATTCTATTTTATTTTAGCCTTTTTAATCAAGGTAATATAATGACAATTAAATTTTTCGTCGCATCATGTCCTATTAAAATTGCTTTATATGGAAATTAAACACATATAAAGGCATATCTTGACACAAGTTTACTTTATCTTTTTAGGGAAGGAAGTAGTACACACGAAAATAATGGTAATTAGAGTCAACTATAAGCAACCATGGGCAACACCCCGTTCACATTGGACATAACCCATACTCAATTAATTATTAATTTCGAGTTGATGAAAATGCGAGTAAGATTTTTTTGTTTTTATTCTCAGCTTTGATTTTGTTTTGAAACTTTTTAAAATAGAAAATCTGTAAATAAAACAAAATTTGAAAATGGGAGTAAAAGATATAAAAAACAAAGTCTATTATATATGTGTCAATAATGTACATCATGATTACTGAAACACATACCATTAATTGAGCTTAATTGAATAAATAGAAACTAAATTCAAATAAAGCCAATGGAATACAGGGAAAATCTAGACAATACTTGCCCCACTAAATACAGCAAAAAGGATCCTACATCAGAGTATTGTTTATATAACCTATCCCATTCCATATATAATCCAAAATAAAGTAGGATTCCTAATCTTCATTTGTTAGAGTAATCTCTGGATCATTTGGCACAATATCTGGGTGTGATCATTAGGTCTCGCTGCCATCTCGCATATCAATTCATAAACAACATACATAGAGAAAAAGATAGAGGAGTGAGGTGATTTTTGTTCTTAAAATCACTTTCACATAGAGTGTAGGAAATCCTACTATTAAACCTAGATAAAACACAGTTGGCAATAATAAAAAGGGGAACCTAGGGTTTATCTAAGTTATAGTAGACTACCCTTGACTCTGTATAGATCCATACTTACTATTTGTGAGTAATAGTTCTTAATAGAACCAGGAAGTGACTAGAGTACATATACCTCTCTCAATATCATCAACATGATACAGTTTTCATTATCTTCGAGAAACAGAGCAATCAAAACATTCATCGTCCATTCAGATGTATACTCTTATACCAATCCTGGAATTCTGAGCAGTTGTCAAGGTTATCAAGCTTGGTTAGGTGAATATATTGGCTTAAGGGCGCCACCTTGGCCATTGAGACTTTCACCGTTCAATACCTTACCCCCAAGACATCCACAAGTTGGTCCTTGTCTATCATCCTTCAACGTACCAAATTGTGGCTTTCCATGTAGGGTATCACACCACTGCATGTCTCTCGCATCACATTACTCAACTAACTGTAACACCCTTACCATGATTTTACAATTATTTTTCTAATCTGAACAATCAAGAAAAATCTCAAGATTCTGTTTCCCACCATTGCATTCAAAATTTTGAGAACTATTTAATCGTGATTTTTAATAATTTTTCTGAGCCGGAGCTCGGAGAAATGAGAAAATGATGATTACGTCACCATTTCTCAACATAAAAGGGTTGACATGAGAAAAATATTAAATTGGAAGTAAAATGTCAATTTGAACTTAAAATCATGTCATATATATTAAAATATAATTTTTAAATTTTTCTGAGAATTTGTTGAAATTTTTGTGTAAAATAACCAAATTGCCCCTTATTGTCTACAAAGCCCAACCAATATTGGTTTGACATCCAAAAATAGTGAAAATGATTATCTAAGCTTATTTTTAGGTAAAATATTTAATTTTAGAATTTTCATAAAAATTTTTGCAAATATTGAGTTAAAATGAATTTAATATGAATTTTTAACTCAAAAATACTAATTAAATAAATAAATATTTGAAAAAATTCAATA
This sequence comes from Spatholobus suberectus, assembly GCA_004329165.1. Taxonomy (NCBI): domain Eukaryota; kingdom Viridiplantae; phylum Streptophyta; class Magnoliopsida; order Fabales; family Fabaceae; genus Spatholobus; species Spatholobus suberectus. The sequence continues at coordinate 43,894,536 of CM014732.1, forward strand.
AAAATTAATTTTAATATTTGGAAATTAAATTTTAATAGAAATGATTAATTTGATAATAAAATTAATTTACTAAAGTTTAGATAATTTTATAGTTTCTAGTCAATTCAATTGTAGAGAAAAGAGAATGCAGAGACTTAGGAACACTAGGGTAGGCCACGTCCCAGCCTCTAAATTGCTGACTCATCACTTCATTTTTCTCATGCCTAATTAGAAAAATCAAAAATGAAATGGAAAATTGATTTATTACATAATCATGGTGATGTCATGTATGGACACCTCACCCTTCTATAAATAGGCCATTTTGGGACAGACTTTGTCACTCCTCTTCCTTTCCATTGCTGGTCGAAGCTCCCCCATATAGCCTCCACATCATCAAAAAAAAAGATTCTCCATTAATCCACCACAAACTCACCACCTTCAAGCTTCCATCCTTCATTTTCAAGGACCATCACTGCCTTCGTCCAAGTGGCTTTAAGTTATCATCTTCTTCCTCTACTCCAAGCAAATTTCGTGAGGTATAACGGCAGGAGTGGGGCTTGTTCCTTTCTTACTTTCATTAGGTGGTAGTTAATTTCTCTGTTTTGGACTGCTGAAATGTTAATTCATTTTTAACAAAATGTTGATTATTATGGTTGATATTGATATATTAGAGTAGAAGAGTTAAAAGGAAAAAAATTGGAACCCTTGGTTTGGCTCCTTGGGACTCACGGTTTTGTTAGATAAAAGGAGATCTTGATGAAATTTTTTTCATGGCTAGTGGTGTGTTGTTAAAAGAATTTCGAATCTTTGCTTGCCTAATGAGGATCCATGGTTTGAATTGTGAAGGAAAGAATTAGAAAATTTTTAGAAGGTTGAGAAACTAACCTATGTGGAAAAAAAATTTTAAAGGGTTTGATTTCTTTTACTTAAGGCTCACAGCCTCTAAATAGAAGGAAGAACAAATTGATGAAACTTTATTTTGGTTAACCTTAATTGATTTATAACCCTCATTTCTCTTTTTGCTTAACCAACTAGTTAAAAATTTTAATGAAAGAACTAAGACTAGGTAATTTTTTTTAACCATTGCTTCTTGTAATATTTAAAACCAATAAGGAAATTTGTTTTCGAAGCTTTCTAAGACAAGAAATTGAAACCATGGTGGTTTAGGGGAGGTAGAGCATTCGGCTCTTTAGAAAGGAAAAAGGGAATATCCAATCTTAGTGATAAATCAATTAACTTTGAAAAATGAATAGCCAACTCAGAAATGGTTAAGAATTTTCTTTTAAAATAGTAAGCTCATATCCAAATTTTTAACTTAGTATAAATAAACTTTAATAAAGTAAAAAGGTATTATGATAGTTAGAATAAAATTTCACTTGAAATCTTTTAAGCAAATTAATAAGAATGGAACAAATTTAATAAACCTAGGAATGATTAAAAGGAAATTTGGGCTAATTCGAAGAAATAGGCTCATGGCCCTAAATGAATTGTAAAGGGTTCTATAATTATTATTTTTTATTAAAGATTGGTAATATTATTTTTAGTCTTATAGTTAGAAAACTCAAAGCCTACAAATGCTTAGTTAAGGCCTAAGTTAGCACTAGGATTTTGACTAAATTAAATATTGTATAGATAATTAGAAACATATGAACTTTTGATAAGTAACTTAGTGAATAATTTTTTTTAAATAGGTTAATTCTTGACTAAGTGCTTAAATTAGTAAATGAAACTTTTTAATTAACAAGATTAATTGTTTTCCTTGTTTATTAAGATGTATGGTTTGAGAATTAAGAATTATTTAATTATGATTGTTTAAACATCTTAGATTTTAATTTATTACACTATGAGAGAAATATAAATTAAGACTCTACATTATGAAGCAGAGACATTAGAAAGAGACTGCATTGGTGCTCAAATGAAATGAGATTAGGAAAAAATTTTGCTTCAAGTTAAAAGTAATGAGTGAGGAATTGATAAGTTAGTGAGTAATGTAAGGCAAGGGATATGCAGTGGATTGACACCCTACTAAAGAAGTCACAGTTTGATACGCTAAGGAATGAAAGACAAGGACCCACTTGCAGAGGTCTTGGGGATAAGGTATTGAGCAGTGAAGGTCTCAATGGCTAGGGTAGCGCCTTTGAGCTAGGATATTTGCCTGATCAAGCTTGATAATTGTAACACCCTAAGGGGCATTACCGTAACTAGGTCTAGATTTAAAAAAAAAACAAACTTAAAAAGGTAGAAACAACATACAAATGCTACTCATAAATATAATTAAATATTATATACGAACAATACAATAAAAAAACATACATGCCAAATATAACTCATCTATCATCCGAAGGTATCGTACAAAATATAAAGAAGAATACGAAAACATAATATAAACTAGACTACATTTTCTTGCACGTGACTCCAAGCTCCATCTACGCATGTCTTCACCTGTATCTTGAAAAAGGAGAAACTTAAGGGAATGAGACATAATGTCTCAGTGAGTGCTCTAAGAACTCTACGGCTGAGTTAGACTCTTCTATTCGGACAACCCTCACCATTTTTTTTTTATGGCTTTAAACTCACTAGGTCTCTCATAATTCGTCATACCTACGGTCTAATCTACACCTTTTAATCTTCAATACTTTCTATGTTAACTACTCTCTCATTCTTCTGACTGTTATATTAGTTTACTATCTCATTCTCAACCTAAGAACTCTTTCTTACCCAAAATGCTCTATAGTATTTAAACCCTTCATGTTTAGATTTTACTTTTCTTTCTTTTAACATTTAAGGTTGTTCTCTATGGGTCAAGTCTAAGGTCACAGACATTCTAAAATACTTTTGACCCTCTCTTAACACTCACCTTAATACCATCATTTTGTTCTCTCTTATTTGTCTTATACCTTTCTATTACGCTGTGTGGGGATTCACTCTTTCTCTACCTCATTCACAACTATTATTATCCAACTAGGACCCTCACAACACTATCCTAAGGCCTAGCCTCTCACTTATCCTTGAGGTAGCAAACACAATTTTAATTGCAAGCATACATTTATTTCACATCTTTTACCTAGTAACTAGACATACACATTGTTTTGTTTCATCAAGCAAGCATGACATACATGCATAACATGAGCACATATTGTAACAGCCCAAATTTCAAGTACTAGAAATAAACCACGAGGTAGCTTTTAGTAGAATCCTTCTCATATGTTATTAGACAAAAGATGTCTTAAGAATTATTGTTATTATATTTCCTATTATTATTATTATTATTATTATTATTATTATTATTATTGTGTTGTGTTGTTGTTATTATATTTATTGTTATTATTATTGTTGTTGTTGTTGTTGTTATTATTATTATTATTATTATTATTCTTATTCTTATTATTGTTATTAATACCTTAGTATTATAAATTAGTAGGAATATTATCATACAACCCAAAAGAGCATCTAGGGCCCAATAGGGGACTAAAGCCCACTAAGCCACATACCCACCCATATGTTATAAGAAGGGAATAGAAAAGGAGGGTTAAGTTTAGCCGTCACAAAATAGAGGAAGAAAAAAGTTAGAGAGAATGAGGAAAAGAAGGGAAGAAGAAGAGGAAGAGAAGGAGGAAGAATAGAAACCAGAGAATCCAAACCCTAGAACTCAACTTTGCATGTCCACAAAGGTGAGTGCTCTCCCCCGTGTCCTTCCTTGTTCTTGTTCTTGTTCATCTATTTACCTTTTCCCTCCTTATACCTAAATTTAGGGATTTGATAGGTTTTGAGGGGATTGTGAGGGAGTAAGGAAATTATAGATTAGATTGACCAATTATCGATGTAGAAGAGTGATTAAGAATCTAATTATTTATCTTGAAGCATTTAGAATCTAAAGACAATAAGAAAATAAATTAAAATTAGTACCTCGGATCCGCCCGGCGGGATTAGATAGCCGCTGGGCGACTTTTCTTCAAAAACTGGATTCTGTGTGTACAATAGGCACGCGGAGCCGCTGGGCGGGGTGAAATACCCGCTGGGCGGGTTGGGTTCTGACGCGGACCTGCTGAGCAGGTTCGCTAGACTGCTGGGCGGGACTTCCGTCCTGCTGGGCGGATACGACTTTCGCTATTACGTTCCTTGTGTTTGTGAACTCCTTTTGGCAGTGTTTAACTCATTGTTATTTGTTTTTTTATGTCTTGTTGAGTTTATATTGTATGGTTGTTATGTACCTTAAAAAAATGAATGTGACATTAAATTGTGCCTATGATTCATGATAAAAGTCTATGAAAGTTGTGAGCATTATATGTGACCATGCATCATAACATTTGAGTTATGTGATGAGGAAAGTATGTAGGAATCTGGCTGGTGGAGGCCGTGATGGGTTGTTTAACCTTAGCCTTGGGGGTTATCTGGTTGGGAAAACTCCAATGGTCCAGGCTGATCCCATGGAGCCGGGGCGTACTGGCAAAACTGGGTAACCCTGACTAGTCACCGGGGGATATCATGCTAGTTGAGGGTGCGAAAGCCGAAGGCATCGGTACCGATGACGCTTCTTATGGCCTGCATTTACTCCTAGTCTACTTTCCGAAAAGTTTATGCTGGTACCACATGTGCATGAGTAGTGGTTTAGGAACATAGCACGCATATGTATCTTGTTATAGTGTGATATGTTAGAGTGTGCTATGTTGTAATTATGTGAATTCTATGTGACCCTATTTATGTGAATTCTATGTAAGAATGCAATTGTGCCTTGTGATGAAATGTTAAAGTTGTAGACATGTGATCATATCTTGCACGAATGTCGTTCCTGTTTGATAAAACAAAACAAGGTATATGTCTAGTTACTAGACAAAGAATGTGAAACAATTATATGCTTGTAATTGGAATTGTGTTTGCTATCTTAAGGATAAGTGAGAGGCTAGACCTTAGGATAGTGTTATGAGGATTCTAGTTGGATAATAATAGTTGTGAATAAGATAGAAGAAGGGTGAATTCCCTCATGGCGTAATAGAAAGGTATAAGACAAGTAAGAGAGAGAATGAAATAAGAGTATTTTAGGATGTCTGTAACCTTAGACTTGACCCTGGGGGACAGCTTTGAATATTAAAAGGAAGAAGAGTCAATTCTAAAGAGGGTTTTGGGTAAGAAAGTATAAATAATGAGGATGAGTTCTTAAGTTAAGAATGAGATAGTAAATCAATATAATAGTTGTGAGAATGAGAGAGCAATTAACAGGGAGTATTGACTGTTGAAAGGTGTAGACTCAACCATAGGTATGGATAATTATGAGAAACCCAATGAGGCTAAAGCCATGAGAGATAAGTAATGAAGGTTGTCCGAATAGAAGAGTCTAACCCAGCCGTAGAGTCCTTAGAGCACTCACTGAGATATTATGTCTCATTCTTTTAAGTTTTCCCTTTTTCAGGATACAGGTGAAGACACGCGTAGATGGAGCTTGGAGTCACGTGCAAGAAAACGTAGTCTAGTTTATATTATGTTTTTGTATTCTTGTTTATATTTTGTACGATACCTTCAGGTGATAGATGAGTTATATTTGGCATGTATGTTTTTTTTTATTGTATTGTTCGTATATAATATTCAATTATATTTATGAGTAGTATTTGTATGTTGTTCTACCTTTCTCAGTTTGTTTTTTTAAAATCTAGACCTAGTTATGGTAATGCCCCTTAGGGTGTTACACATATACATAATCTTGACAATTTATCACAATACACAATCACATTTTCACACGTGTACACATTACATCATTCGCTTATGAACAAGGTCACATAGAATTCACATAATTACAACGTAGCACACTTCAACATATCACACTACAACAAGATACATATGTATGCTATGTTCCTTAGACCACTACTCATGCACATGTGGTACCAACCTAAACTTTTCAGAAAGTAGACTAGGAGTAAATGCAGGTCATAAGAAGCATCATCAGTATCGATGCCTTCGGCTTTTGCATCCTCAACTAGCATGATATCCCCCGGTGACTAGTCAGGGTTACCCAGTTTTGCTAGTACGCCCCAGCTCCATGGGATCAACATGTTCTATTGGAGTTTTTCCAACCGAATAACCCCCAAGGCTAAGGTTAGACAACCCATCACGGCCTCCACCAGCCAGATTCCTACATACTTTCCTCATCACATAACTCAAATGTTATGATGCATGGTCACAAATAATGCTTACAACTTTTTATAGACTTTTATCATGAAACATTGACACAATTTCATATCACATTCAGTTTCTTTCAAGGTAAATAATAATTATACAATATAAACTCAACAAGACATAAGAAAACAAACAACAATGAGTTAAAAACTGCAAAAAGGAGTTCAAAAACACAAAGAACGGAATAGTAAAAGTCATATTCGCCCAGCAAGACGGAAGTCCCTCCCAACGGTCCAACGAGCCTGCTCGGCGGGTCCACGTCGGAACCCAACCCGCCCAGCGGCTATCTAATCCGGCCAAGCGGATCCAAGGTACTAATTTTAATTTATTTTTCCTATTGTCTTTGGGTTCTAAATGCTTCAAGATAAATAATTAGATTCTTAATCACTCTTTTACATTGATAATCGGTCAATCTAATCTATAATTTCCTTACTCCCTCACAATCCCCTCAAAACCCATCAAATCCCTAAATTTAGGTATAAGGAGGGAAAAGATAAATAGATGAACAAGAACAAGGAAGGACACGAGGGAGAGCACTCACCTTTATGGACATATAAAGCTGAGTTCTAGGGCTTGAATTCTCCAGTTTCTATTCCTCCTCTTTCTTTTCCTTTTCTTCTTCTTTCTTTTCTCCTCATTCTCTCTACCTTCTTTCTTCTTCTATTTGTGACGGCTAAACCTAATTCTCCTTCTCTATTCCCGCCTTACAACATGTGGGTGGGTATGTGGCTTAGTGGGCTTTAATCCTCTATTAGGCCCTAGATGCTCTTTTAGGTTGTATGATAATATTTCTACTAATTTATAATGCTAAGGTATTAATAAGAATAATAAGAATAAGAATAATAACAACAACAACAACAACAATAATAATAACAATAAATATAATAACAACAACACAACACAATAATAATAATAATAATAATAATAATAATAATAATAGGAAATATAATAACAATAATTCTTAAGACATCTTTTGTCTAATAACATATAAGAAGAGTTCTACTAAGAACTACCTCGTGGTTTAGTTCTAGTACTTGAAATTTGGGGTGTTACAATAATCCCGATAACTGCTCTGCATTCTAGGATTGTTGTGAGAGCATACCTTCATATGGACAGTGGTTGTCCTAAGTTGTTGCTTTGTACCTCAATGATAGTGAGGATTGTACCATGTGATGATGTTGAGAAGAGATACATGTACTCCCAGTCACTTTCTGATTTTGTTGAGAACTATTGCTCACAAATGGGAAGTATAGATCCATACAAAGTCAAAGGTAGTCTACGATAACTTAGATAAAACCCTAGGTTCCCTTATTTTAGTATTGTTAGTTGTGTTTCATTTATGATTAATGGTAAGATTCCTTACCATCTATGTAAAAGGGATTTTAAGGATAAAATCACCTTACTCCTCTATTTTTCTTTTATGCATGATTGATCGTGGTTAATGAAGATGGCAATGCTAGTCCTCTTGAACCTACATGTCAAGTATCACGAGGAGAGGACATAGGTATATCATGAGGACACAGACTATCTCACCCATATTGGTCTTATGTTTATCACCTTTTTGTCTCATATCCCAGGGGTACCTATGCCCCCAATGACTTTTGTTATACTGATTTCTAAGGTGACGACTCCGCTGCCAAACTACTACTATGCACCTCCTGCTCCGCCATCATTGCCTGAGGATTCAACAATTCCGTTCACCGCACCCTTCGTGAATGTGCACCCATCACCTCCTGAGTTACCTGTTGCAGTAGAGGCACCAACTATAGATGGATAGATACCAATAGAGGTGATCCTAGCTGAATCCCCCATAGACCCCCCCTGGTTGATTACTAGGTAGGGATGACTAATGGGCGGCATACTTCCCCATCATCCTTATCCTCTGGACTTAGGTCACCTCATGAGGTACCCAACGAGTACGTCTATCACGTTGCAGCAGATGACTCGGAGGACACTCCCACTAATGAGGATCTATAGCCCTGTCTGATGGCCTTTTCTTTTTGTATGTGGGATAGGGTAGATTGACACTACTCTAAGTAGGACCTTTTTGATGTATATATTGGGGGTAAATAGTGTTTATTTTGGATGTACATTTTGATCTTCCTGTACCCAACTATTTCTCTTTTGTATTTCAGTTGACTGGTATATATTTACAAAACCATGATGTACTACGATGTATATGTATATAAATCTTATCTTTTCGTCTTTTACTACCATTTCCAAATTATGTTATGTTTACAAATTTCCTACTTTAAAAGTTTCAAAAAAACAATCAAGGCGTAAATCAAAATCAGAAAAATTTTACTCACATTTTCATCAACTCAAATTTAACAACTAATCTAATCATCTAAGTTATACGAGTTATAACCAATGTGAATGGGTGTCACACTAACTAACATCTTATCACTCATCACTCTTATCTTTGAGCAGAGATTTTCCCTGGTCTCGACATATCTAAGCACCAGTACATTCTCTTTTTCAATGTCTCTACTTCACATTACAAAGACTTAGTCTCTATTCATCTCACAATACAACAGATTAAGGTTTACATACTTGTACAAATTATCTACATAATTAAAATTGAGCAATTTATAAGTTGAGGTATGCATTGAAATAACAAGGAAAACAATTGATCATATTAGTAATTCACTTATTATTTTATTTGCTACCTTAAGTACCTAATTTAAAAATTAACTTACTTAGTGAAAATTTTTAAAGTTGGTCATTCAATTGTTAGAAAATCAAAATTTGCTTAAGAGATTAGTTGATAAAATTTAATTTAGGTACTTAATAAAGGAGTAAACTATAACACCCCTATTTTTTTTCCTATCAAATTATTTTTCTAATTATTTTGTATTTATTTTTGTAGAACCAGATGAAAATCTCAAAAATTTGATCCCTATGGTTATGCTCGTATTGGTGAATAGTACTTAGTTTAGATTTTTAATAATTTTTGGGAAACGGCCGAAAAAGGGTAAAATGACTATGTTGCACCTAAAAGGGTTGAATAAATGAGAAAATAGATAAAAATAGTTAGAAGTGTATAAAATTTATTTTTAAGTCATTTATGTGCTTAGAATAATTAATAATAATTTTAGAAATTTTTTGAGAATTTATTAAGACAGTTTTTGTGAAATAACCAAAATACTCCTAGTTAACTGTGGGAGCAAACAAGAGACTTTAACTTCAAAGTATTTTAAAAATTTTATACTAGGTATATTTTAATTATAAAAATTTTATTTGAAAGAAAAATAGTGAAAAATGTAACACTCTTATCTCAGTTTTTCAACTATTTTCTAATATTTGACTATTTAATTCTAAAAAATTGAGAGAGAATTTCAAAATTCTAATGCCCACCGTTATGCTCAAAATTTCAAGAGCTATCTAATCGTGATTTTTAATAATTTTTTCGAGCCAGAGCCCGAAGAAATTAGAAAATGGCGATTTTGTCCCTATTTCTCAACATTAAGGGCTGACATGAGAAAAAGATTCAATTGACATTAAAATGTCAATTTGAACTTAGAATCATGTCATATATATTCAAATATAATTTTAAAAATTTTCTGAAATTCTGATATTAAATGACTAAAATGCCCCAAGGTATGCATTAAGTATACCAATAATGGTTTGACATCCAAAAATGGTGAAAATGGTAATTTTAGTTTCTTTTTAGGTTAAATATCTAATTTTTAAATTTTCATAAAAATTTTGGTATTTATTGAATTAAAATAGATTTATTATGAATTTTTTAGCTTTAAAATACAAAATAAATATATAAAATTTGAAATAAATTAATAAAAATTAAAATTGATTATTAGAAATTTAATTTTGATGAAAAATAATGTATTTGTCCAATTTTGTATTTAATTTCATTTTTTTGATATTAAAAACTATTTTTTCAAAGTTTAGACAATTTTATCGATACCGGCTAATCAATTACAATTAAAATTTATACGAGGGAGCTTTAGGATAGCTCACCCAACACGTTTTCAATCTACAAAGGGGTGATTCACCACCTAAAATTGATATGTGTCTCTAGTTTTATATATTTATCCCTTAATTGAATTAAAAATAAATCAAAAATGAAATTTATGACATAATGGCTTATGTTATCAAAGTGGACACGTAATCTCACTTTTCACTATAAATAGGCATGCCTTTGGACAAGATTTTCACCACTCTTCTCCTCTATAAGCTAAAGAGCTTCTCTTTCTAATATTTTTTTTCTCTCTCTTATTTTCCTTAAATTTTACTAGTTTCCATTAACTAGTAAAAATTCTCTTCCTAGGAGCTTTGTGTAATGCCGTGTTTTCTTAATATTTGATTTAGTGGTTTAATAACTAAAAGTGGAAATATAATATGAGATATTGGTGATTAAAACGAATAAATATGTTGTTGTTGTATGAGTGTTGTTTTGTGTTGGTTGTTTTGGAATTCCTATCTAAATTTAGGGAAACTAGTGGAAAGTGTTCTTGAGCCAAAGTGAGAATGTTGATTTTGTTACATGGGTTGTTGAGGGAAACAGTAGTGTCGAGCCAACTGTGAGTCTTGGGGAGTGATTAGACAAACCATGGGCTTTAGTGGGCCCAAAGCCGTTGTGTGGCCCAGAGAGGTTTAAGATCACCTAAAACCCCTTCTTCCTTTCATTTTTGCAAAACTCTCCCAAGACACTCTCTCAAGCTCTCTCATTCTCTCAATTCTCTCTCAAACCCCAAAGTGAGAAGCAAGATTGTAGACCATCCCATTCCTTTCGATGAGAAGCATTACTTTCTTTAAGGATTTGCTCAAGGGTTCACATTTCTCTTATTCTTCTCTTCCCCAAAATTTGGATTTGGAAACTACAAAAGGGAAGGGAAGCTTACTTTTGCTGAATATACATTGTATGAATGTGGTAGTACATTTATGTTGCTGTGGTTTATGTTAAAACGCCTGATTTGGATAGGTTTTATGGCAATGTGTTGGAAATGGGTTTTCCTGGATTTCGTGGATGATTCATGTTGAAATGTTGTATGGATTGTTGAATGTGTTGAGTATTTTGTTGTGAGCTGTTGCGTGGTCATATTCAACCTTTGTGGGATCGATTTGGGGTATGAGTGAGTAGAAAGTTTGGATTTTTGGGGTTTTTCAAAAGAGAGTTTTGTTCCTATTGTATGATAGTCGTTGAGTGACTAAAGGCCTTACTGAGCGAAAATGCCACTGAGACTAAAATGAGACTGTCGAGTTGAGGGTTCACTGATCGACTCGTCACGTCACTAAGCAAGTGTTCTTGAGTGGTAGAAATGGTTATAATGTAAAAGGAATTCACTGAGCAAAATGTGATTCGCTAAGCAAGCGTTCATAGAAATCTAGAAATTTTCCAGAAGAGAGGTCGTTGAGTGAGGGTGTGGCTCGCCAAGCGAGTGTAGGTATTCTAGAATATCTGGGAGCAATTCACTGAGCAAATACTAAGCTCACTGAGTGAATTAAGGGCCCTAGAGAGTGGTTCTCTCTGTTGCAAGGGGTTTATTAGGCGACCAACGTGTTCGCTGAACGAGGAGTGTGTGAAGGTTCTGGCTGCTTTCCGGAATGGCTATTCATTGAGGGAGTAGACGACTCGCTAAGCAAAATGTGGTCAATAGCAATTTTAGGGAAAGTCCATGGAACGAATTCGCTGAGCGACTCCAGTTGTTGCTAAGCGAGTGACCTGATTCGCTAAGCGAAACTGATGGTCACTAAGTGAAAAGCCTTCGCAGGGAAGTTGGTCCTCTGTAAAGGAGGTCTTCGCTAAGTGGGCATGTGGGTCGCTGAGTGAATGCAGAGTTCTGTAGTTAATCAATTTTGAAAGTGGAGTTGTGTGAAACATGGTTGAGAAGACTCCTAGTGTGAGTCTATGGTTGAGAATGTGGGTAGAATGGTAGGTTGCTTGGATAGGACCTCCACTTATCGTAAGTGTTGTTACTTGCATTCTACCTATAGGATGTGGACTACTTGAATAGGGCCTTACCTGTTGACAATGATTGAGGCTGGATTGGGCTTGCATGATGTTGGTAGTGGTTGTGGACACGTGTGGTGCTGGTCGAGCCCACGTGACATTGTATCGCTGTTGTTGTGTGGCTACACAAATATAAGTTGGTTTGTTGTTGTTGAGTGGTTATGGTGTTGTGATACATGCATTTCATGCATATGTTGTTGGCTGAGGCTGTGTGATGGGCCTCATGTCGTTGTGTGGGTAGGCACGTAAGTTGGATGATTGACAAGAAGTTTGGCTCAGATGGGCCTCCAACCTAGTGCCTAGATAAGATGTGAGGTCTTAAAGATGGGCCTTCAGGGATAAGTGGATGGGTGAATCCACAGAGGGCCAAGGCAGTGCAGGCCTTGTGTCACGGTGAGCCACCACCCACATACACTTATCCAAACACACCACTAAGCTTATCCATGGATCAAAGTTTCGGCAATCCCAAAATAAGTGCTGGATCTTCATGGTAAAGGATAAGACCTAGCTGATCACTCAAATTGTTGTGAATCTCTCAAGAGTCGTGTCATCATGCATTGACATAGTTATGGCAGATTAGTTGTGATATGGGGTTATAAACTGAGAACTCTTTACCATATGAATGAATGATGTATACATATTTATGTATGAGTACGAATGTTGAGAATTGTTGATGGTTTTAGAATTCATATGCTATGCTGTTGTTTTAGTAAGCTTACCCTTGCCTTGTTTTGTTGTTATTGGATGTCTTGTTGCTATTGTTGTGCTGGTGTGCCTATGATAATCACGTCTTATGGCGTAGGAGCAGATGGCGATGCTTCGATGGACTCGGCTTCTCAGAGCTGAGGATGGAGCTACGAGCTAGAGATGTTTAGCTAGAGGAGCTGAGCTTTTGTTCCTTTTGTTATGTATTTGGTTTTATTCTTTTGATGGGGTTGTATAGTGTGACCCGCCATAAGGAATGCATTTTGTATTCCCCTCCCTTGTTGATACATTTGTATATTTATGCTTTTGATATGGCTTGGTGACACCCTCATTCTTTTGTTAAATGAAAGTTGTAAAGATATAAATGTATGACAATAGGAGAGATGGATAGATCTCTCAGCTCGTGTATGTTTCACTTGTATATGTTATGATTTTTTTAATTCATGTTTATATGCCAAGAATGAGATTAGTAAGGTTGTTTAATAGCGACAGTTGGGTTGTTACATTTGTGGTATCAGAGCTGGTCGTGTCTAAGGCTGCTCGTGTCGCTATGCCTCCCGAGTTCCAAGGGTTGGCTGAGTTTTGGAAGAGTGACCCTTCAAGGGTGAGTCAGATCCAAACGTGGCTGATGTATGGATGTTGGAGATAGTGAAGATCTTTAGGTAAATGGCTTGTTCGGATGATCGAAAAGTCACCTATGCCGCATATATGCTAGTTGGTGAAGCAGAGTTTTAGTGGCAAGGAGCCCAACAGCTGATGGAGGCCCGAGGTGAGGTTGTCACCTAGGCTAGCTTTCAAGAACATTTTCTGGAGAAGTACTTTCCAACAAGCACAAGGAATGCGAAAGAGATGGAGTTCCTAAGGTTATACCAAAGGAACATGACGGTGAGTGAGTACGCGGGCAAGTTTGAGTACTTGGCTCAGTTTTTATTCACAAGTGACCACTGAGGAGTGGAGATGCCGCAAGTTTGAGGAAAGCTTGAGGCATGAGCTAAAGAGGATGATAGTCCCCATGACTATCAGGGAGTTCCCCACACTGGTGGAGAAGTCTAAGACAGTGAAGCGGTTAGAGTCTAGCACGCAAGTGGTGAGGACTCAAAGCAACAGATCGTTTGGATCCAGGAGAGGAGGGCATCAGAGGAAGCCTTATAGCAGGCCGCAAGGTCAGTAGCAGTCCTCTAGACCCCAACAGTTTGGAGCTTCGGGTTCTCAAAGTCGTTCGTCGGTCATGCCTCAAACTAGATTGTTAGAGGTCAGATGCTTCAGGTGTGGTGGACCACACTACATCAGTCAATGCCCTCTGAAGGGCAATGTGTGCTTCAAGTGTCAACAACCTGGACACATGGCTAAAGATTGTATGGCCTCGGTGAAAGCAGAGTCTACTTGAACGCCACCAGAGCCGCGAGACCCACGGCAGTTGTTTGTGTTTTTGCTATGAGTGGAGCTAAAGCCTCTCATTCTAATGATTTGATACACAACGATTGTGAGATAGCTAGTAATCTCTTATCTATACTGTTTGATTTAGGCGCCACACAGTATTTCGTTTCCTTTGAGTTTGAAGAAAAGTTGAAACTTCCTACTTGTCCATTACCTTTTGATTTGCTTGTTTCCACACCGACCACTACTCCTGTGGTGACTTCGGTTGTTTGTGCTAACTGCTCGGTTGTTATGAGTGGGCGTAGTTACAGAGTCAATTTGATTTGCCTTCCGTTGTCGGACTTGGATGTGACCTTAGGGATGGATTGGTTATCTTCCAACCATATCCTAATCGATTGTGCTAGAAAGACCTTAATCTTCCCTAGTTTTAAAGATTCTAGATTTGTCACTGCTAATCAAGCTCAGATTTCTTTGCAAGAAAGAGCTCAAGGGTACATGATCTTATCATTCCCAGGAGTCAAGAGTAACTTGGACCTGAACTCAATGTTAGTGGTTCAAGAGTTTCCTGAGGTTTTCCCTGAGGAAGTGCCTGGTATACCTTCGCAGCGGGAAATGGAGTTTGCTATAGACTTGGTTCTGAGAGCGGGACCGGTGTCGATGGCTCCTTATAGAATGGCACCAGCAGAGTTGGTTAAGTTGAAGAAACAAGTAGAAGAGCTATTAGAAAAGAAGATGATCAGACCAATGTTTTCCCTTGGGGAACACCAATGTTGTTGGTGAAGAAAAAAGGATGGTAGTTCAAGGCTGTGCGTAAATTATCGGCAATTGAACAAGATCACCATCAAGAACAAATATCTATTGCTAAGGATTGATGATCTGATGGATCAGTTGAGAGGAGCAAAAGTGTTTTCAAAGATCGATTTGAGGTTTGGATACCACCAGATACAGGTAAAGGGCAATGTCGTACCGAAGACTGCTTTCAAGACTCGGTATGGGTATTATGAGTATGTGGTGATGGCGTTTAGAGTGACCAATGCTCCTGTTATATTCATGGACTACATGAATAGGATCTTCTGTCCTTTCTTGGACAAGTTTGTTGTTGTGTTTATCGATGACATTCTAGTCTATTCCTGTTCTTGTGAAGAGCATGAAGAACACTTAAGGACAGTGTTAGGTATTTTGAAGGAGAAACAGTTGTATGCCAAATTGTCTAAGTGTGAATTATGGCTGGGTGAGGTAAAGTTCTTGGGGCATATGATATCGGCTGGTGGAATCGTAGTGGACCCTGAGAAAGTGGACATTATGTTGCAATGGGAACGTCCGAAGACAGCTACCGAGATTAGAAGCTTTGTTGAGTTGGTTGGGTATTACCAGAGATTTATAGAAGGTTTCTCAAAGATTGTTGCGCCGTTGACCCAACTTACCCGAAAAGATCAACCTTTTGCTTGGACCGAAGCTTATGAACAAAGTTTCTAAGAGTTGAAACAAAGGTTAACAACCTCGCCAGTCCTGGTGTTGCCTGATCCTAATGAGCCTTTCGAGGTTTACTGTAATGTTTCTCAACAAGGATTGAGGTGTGTGTTGATGCAGCACAGGAAGGTTGTGGCTTATGCATCAAGGCAGTTGAAGAATCATGAAAGGAATTATCCTACCCATGATTTGCAATTGGCCGCTATAGTGTTTGCCTTGAAGATATGGAGATATTATCTGTATGGAGCAAGGTTCAATGTGTTCAGTGATCAGAAGAGTCTGAAGTATCTGTTCAATTAGAAAGAGCTAAACATGAGACAGAGACGGTGGATGGAGTTCCTAAAAGATTATGATTTTCAGTTGATATACCATCTTGGCAAGGTGAATATTGTGGTTGATGCTTTGAATCGGATGACCGTGCATATGTCAGCTTTGATGGTGAAGGAGTTGGAGTTGGTGGAGAAGTTCAGAGACTTGAACTTGTATATGGAGATGTCGCCTGATTGTATTTGTTGTGGTATGATCATGGTGGCCAGTGGTTTTCTTGAGATGGTTAGAAAGAAATGGTTGCTAAATCTTAGTCTTTGTAAGACTAAGGAGTTGTTGGGCACAAAGAAGGTAGTAGAGTTAAGTTTAGGTGCAAATGGTATTTTGAGGTTCAAAGGTGGGGTGTGTACATTGCAAGACCCTGAGTTGAGGAAGCTTGTTCTAGAAGAAGGTCACAAAAACAAGTTGAGTTTGCATCCGGGTACTACCAAGATGTATCAAGACCTGAAGAAGATGTTTTGGTGGTTTGGTATGAAGAAAAACGTGGCAGAGTATGTCGCACCATGTTTGACTTATCAGAAGGCCAAGGTGGTTTTTTGCAGACGATGGAGATACCTGAGTGGAAGTGGGATAGCATCACTATGGACTTTGTAGTGAACTTGCCTAGAACAGCAACAAGGGTTGATGCCATCTGGGTTGTCGTTGATAGGTTGACGAAGTGTGCTTATTCTTGCCAATCCATATCAAGTATTCCTTAGAAAAGTTGACGCTATTGTACATTAAAGAGATAGTAAGGTTGCATGGAGTGCCTTCCAACATTATCTCTTATAGGGATCCGAGGTTTTGGCAAAGTTTGCATCAGACGTTGGGTACCAAGTTGAGCTCAGTTTTGCATATCATCCCTAGATGGATGGTCAGTCTGAAAGGACAATTCAGTCCTTAGAGGACCTTTGCGAGCATGTGTGTTAGATCACCTTGGAAGTTGGGATAAGATTCTACCTTTGGTGGAATTCATGTACAACAACAGTTTCTATGCAAGCATTGGTATGGCACCATTTGAAGCTTTGTATGGTCGGAGGTGTAGGACACCTTTATGTTGGTATCAAGATGGAGAAAGCATGTTTGTGGGACCAGAATTGGTACAACAGACAATAAAGAAAGTGAAGAAGATTCAAGGGAATATGAGAGTTGCTTAGAGTCGTCAAAAGTCTTATGCTGATAAGCGTAGAAGGCCATTTGAGTTTGAAGAAGGCAATTATGTTTTCTTGATAGTCAGGCCGATGACGGGGTTAACAGGGCAATCAAATCCAAGTAGCTTACTCCTAAGTTTATTGGTCCTTACCAGATTCTTCGTCAGGTCAAACCTGTTGCTTACCAAATAGCCTTACCTTCTTTCTTGTCCAACATCCGTAATGTCTTCCATGTATCCCAATTGAGAAAGTATGTTTACGACCCTACACACGTCATCGAGCCTGATTCTGTACAGATACAAGAGGACTTGACGTATGCAATACTACTTGCGAGGATATAGATCGAAGGGTGAAGCAACTTAGAGGAAAGGATATCTAGTTAGTCAGAGTAGTATGGAATGATGTGATTGGAGAATCCATATGCGAGCTTGAAGAGAAGATGAAGGAGCAGTATCTGAATCTTTTCCTAGGTAAGAGGATTTTCAAGGACGAAAATTTTCTTGTTAAAGAGGATTGTAATGCTGTGTTTTCTTAAAGTTTGATTTAGTGGTTTAATAACTAAAAGCGGAAATATAATATGAGATATCGGTGATTAAAACGAATAAATAAGTTGTTCTTGTATGAGTGTTGTTTTATGTTGGTTATTTTGGAATTCCTGTCTGAATTTAGGGAAACTGGTGGAAAGTGTTCTTAAGCGAAAGTGAGAGTGCTGATTTTGTTACATGGGTTGTTGAAGGAAATAGCAGTGTCGGCCAATTGTGAGTCTTGGGGAGTGATTAGACGGACCATGGGCTTTAGTGGGCCTAAAGCCGTTGTGTGGCTCGAGGAGGTTTAAGATCACCCAAAACCCTTTCTTCCTCTCATTTTTGAAAAACTCTCCCAAGACACTCTCTCATTCTCTCAACTCTCTCTCAAACCCCAAAGTGAGAAGCAAGATTGTAGACCATCCCATTCCCTTAGGTGAGGAGCATTGCTTTCTTTGAGGATTTGGTTCAAGGGTTCACATTTCTCCCATTCTCCTCTTTCCCAAAATTCAGATTTGGAAACTACAAGAGGTAAGGGAAGGTTACTTTTGATGAATATACGTTGTATGAACATGGTAGTACATGTATGTTGTGTGGTTTGTCTTAGAACACCTGATTTGGATGAGTTTTATGGCAATGTGTTGGAAATGGGTTTTCCTTGATTTTGTGGATGATTTGTGTTGAAATGTAGTATGGATTGTTGAATGTGTTGATTATGTTGTTATGAGCTGTTGTGTGGTCGTATTCAACCTTTGTGGGATCGATTTGGGGTATAAGTGAGTAGAAAGTTTGGATTTTTGGGATTTTTCAAAGAGAGTTTTGTTCCTATTATATGATAGTCGTTGAGTGACTAAGGGCCTCGCTGAGCGGAAATGCCCCTGAGGCTGAAATGAGACTGTCGGGTTAAAGGTTTGTTGATCAACCCGTCACGTTGTTGAGCAAGTGTTCTTGAGTGGTAAAAATGGCTGTAATGTAAGAGGAATTTGCTGAGCAAAATGTGGTTTACTGAGCAAGTGTTCATAGAAATCTAGAAATTTTCCAGAAAAGAGGTCGTTGAGCAAGGGTGTGGCTCACCCAGCGAGTGTAGGCATTCCAGAATACCTGGGAGCAATTCGCTGAGCGAATACTAAGCTCGCTGAGTAAATTAAGGGCCCTGGAGAGTGGTGCTCTCTATTGCAAGGGATTCGTTGGGCAACCAACGTGTTCGCTGAACGAGGAGTGTGTGAAGGTTCTGGCAGCTCTCTAGAGTTCTTATTCGCTGAGGGAGTAGACAACTCGCTGAGCAAAATGTGGTCAATAGCAATTTTAAGGAAAGTCCATGGAACAAATTCACTGAGCGACTCCAATTGTTGCTAAGCGAATGACTGATTCGCTGAGTGAAACTGATGGTCGCTAAGTGAAAAGCCTTCACAGGGGAAGTTGGTCCTCTGTAAGGGAGGTCTTCGCTAAGTGAGCATGTGGGTCACTAAGTGAATGCAGAGTTCTACAGTTAATCAATTTTGAAAGTGGAGTTGTGTGAAACATGGTTGAGAAGACTCCTAATGTGAGTCTATGGTTGAGAATGTGGGTAGAGTGGCAGGTTGCTTGGATAGGACCTCCACTTATCGTAAGTGTTGTTGCTTGCGTTCTACCCATGGGATGTGGGCTGCTTGGATAAGGCCTTACCTGTTGACAATGATTGAGGCTGGATTGGGCCTACATGATGTTGGTAGTGGTTGTGGACACATGTGGTGCTGGTCGAGCCCACATGACATTGTGTCACTGTTGTTGTATTGCTACACAAATATATGTTGGTTTGTTGTTGTTAAGTGGTTGTGGTGTTGTGATACATGCATTTCATGCATATGTTGTTGACTGAGGCTATATGATGGGCCTCATGTCGTTGTGTAGGCAAGCACGTAACGAACCTCCAACCTAGTGCCTAGATAAGACATAGAGTCTTAAAGATGAGCCTTCAGGGATGAGTGGATGGGTAGTTCTACAGAGGGCAAAGGCGGTGTAGGCCTTGTGTCACGGTAAGCCACCACCCACATACACTTATCCAGACACACCACTAAGCTTATCTGCAGATTAGAGTTTTGGTAATCCCTGAATGAGTGCTGGATCTTCATGGTAAAGGTTAAGACCTGGCTGATCGCTCAAATTGTTGTAAATCTCTCGAGAGTCGTGTCATCATACATTAATATAGTTGTGACAGGTTAGTTGTGATATGGGGTTTTGAACTGAGAACTCTTTGCCATATGAATGAATGATGTATACATATTTATGTATGAGTACAAATGTTGAGAATTGTTGATGGTTTTAGAATTCATATGCTATGTTGTTGTTTTAGTAAGCTTACCCTTGCCTTGTTTTGTTGTTATTGTTGTGCTGGTGTGCCTGTGATGATCACGTCTTATGGCGTGGGAGCAGATGGCAATGCTTCGATGGACCCGGCTTCTTAAAGTTGAGGATGGAGCTACGAGCTAGAGATGTTTAGCTAGAGGAGTCGAGCTTTTGTTCCTTTTGTTATGTATTTGGTTTCATTCTTTTGATGGGTTGTATAGTGTGACTAGCCATAGGGAGTGCATTTTGTATTCCCCTCCCCTGTTGATACATTTGTATATTTGTGCTTTTGATATGGCCTGGTGACACCCCCATTCTTTTGTTAGATGAAAGTTGTGAAGATATAAATGTATGGCAGTAAAAGAAATGGATAGATCTCTTAGCTCGTGTATGTTTCACATGTATATGTTATGATTTTTTTTTATTCATGTTTATGTGCTAAAAGCGAGATTAGTAAGGTTGTTTAGTAGCGACAGTTAGGTCGTTAGACTTTGCACCAACAACTTCATCCTCTTCATTAACCACCTTAGAGGTAATAGGGGGAGTGGGGTCGATCCTAAATTATTATCACTTTGTATGTTGCTAGGAAGGGTTTTCCCCTAAAAGCATTTAGGCTTGAGTTTTATTATTGTTATATTGTTTGATGTTAAACTTTAATTTTTGCTAAGTTGTTATTCTGCCTAAATTTAGATTATTAAATTATAATTGCTTAGTTATTACTCTGCTCAAATTTAAATTATTAAGATTATAATTGCTAAGTTGTTACTCTGCTAAAATTTAAATTATTAAATTTACTTGTTAAGTTATTACTCTACTCAAATTTTAAAAATACTTGCTACGTTGTTACTCTACTCAAATTTAGAAAATTAAACTGTATTTGTTTAGTTGTTATTCTACCAAAATTTTAGTAATTAAATTATAATTACTATGTCGTTATTATGCTAAAATTTTATGTGATTATGGTATTATGCAATTTCTGTAATATCAGGCAGAAATATTGATTGTACTGGTGCTCAAATTAAATGAGACCAAGGAAACCTCTGTTTGAGAAGTTAGGAAGTAATAAATTAGTGAGTAATGTAAAGCAAGTGACATGCAATGGCATGGCGCCCTATTGGGGAAGCTACAGTTCGGTACACTACGGGATGAGAGGTAGGGACCCATGGTTAGGTTTAGAGGGTATGGTATCTGGTGGTGAGCGTCCTAATGGCCAAGGTAGTGCTCTTGAGCCGGTACAATCACTTAACCAACTTGACATCCCTGACAACTGCTCAGTATCACCAGGATTGGTGAGAGTATACCTCTATAAATGGATATCCTAAATTGTTATTTTGTTTCTCAATGATGATGAGGACTATACCATGAGATGATGTTGAAAGAAGTATATGTACTCCTAGTCACTTTCTAGGTTTTGTTAAGAACTATTACTGACTAATGAAAAGAATGGATCCATACCGAGTCAAGGATAGTATAATATAGAATAAACTTTAGGTTCCCTTTTATTGTCAAAATGTGTTTCATCTGTATTTTATGATAGAATTCCTACCATACATGTAGAAGTGATTTTAGAACAAATCACCTCACTTCGTTAGTTTCCTTTTTATGCATGATTGATTGCGGTTAATGAAGACTTGATTGTTGATAAGGACCTATAGGGCTAGTTTGATAGTTTCTTATTTTATGGGATAGGGTAGACGGACACTGTTCTAACTAGGATCTTTTTTATATACTGGGAATAAGTAGTAACTATTTTGATGTATATTTTGAAGTCCCTATATTTCAATAATTTTCTAATTATGAAATCATGATGTACAATTCTATGATGAATACATACAAATTTTATTTTTTTTACTATCGTTTTCAAATTATGTTTAATTTACAATTTTTCTATTATTAAAAGCGGAGAAAAATTTTACTCGCATTTTTAAATAAGTAAATAAGTATGGTTTATGTTCAATGTGAATGGGTGTCACATAAACTAATTCAATAGAAATTAAATGTAAAAGAAATTTAAAGGCTAAAAAAAATGAAATGTGTGCCCAAAATTTTAGAAATTTACTTTAGTATCTAGGATTATTTTGACTATTAAATTTGATTATCTCTTAAGACATTAAAACTAAATTGTGTATCAAGAGAATTAAGTTCTAAAATGTTATTTACACTTATCTTAACTTGTAATTTGCCAAACTTTAGTTTTAAGTTAAACTTGAATTACTAAAATAGCCTTAGACCAGTTAATTATAAACTTTAATTTTAAATGCTAAGGTAAAAATTTACACTTAATTCTTAGAGTGAAACTTTGTTTTTAAAGCTAAGTGTCCAGATCTTGGATTTAATAAGAAAGCTTTACCCAACCATGATCTTCTCAAATTTAACTAACACCTTAATCATTTTATCAATTAGGCCAAAAATTTTATACAAGACACCTTTCTTGACTCAAAACTGTGGCTCATCCTTCCAACAATTCAAGGTTTTGAAAAAAAAATTCTTTGTACCTATAACGACCCACAATCGCTACGACACAACCAATCATTTAAGAAAAGGTTCATTTAGATAAAAGCCCTATATTTGAGTCTTTTGAAAATAATGTGGATTTTTTTTTCACTTTTACAACTTCGAAGGAAAACCCAGTAGTCATCATACCACTAAGAACTAACATCACATGCGAGCACATATATATTTATACATATAAGCGTTAAAATCAGACTTATCCGTCTCAATCAATGCCACCATACAACCTTTACAGATCACATGAATAAATGAACACATGAGATATACATCAACAAGGGAGAGGGGTACAAAACACACTCCTTAAGGCTGGTCAAGCTATACATCATGATGAAAGATAAAATAGTTATCAAAAATATCAAAAGCATGAATGTGACTCATCGCGTCACACTACCTCCTGCTACCAACTCTGTTTTCAACTCTGAGTCACCAGATCTACTAAGGCCTCATCGTCTACTCCCACATCCAAAGATGTGATCATCACAGTCAAAAAAAAGTAACGATAGCGACAGTAACAACAACAAACAATAGTACAGCACGGGTAAGCTTAGTTAAAACAACATGATATATCGGCAAAGGAATAACCAATAATGGTATCATAATCATCTACCAAATAGGAAACTTTCATATCAATCACCAAGAATTCAAATCTTCACTTGCATACATATACATATACAGTTTGACAAGTAAATCCCATAATGTTAGACCACATGATACAACTATTTCACTAACTAGTGTGCCCATGCATGAGGACACTACTCTTGAGATATTTACAACAATTCAAGCGATCAGCTAGGTTTCTTCCCCTAATATGGCATCAACAGCACCTCGTCACGTGCCTCTCACCATTCAGGAATTGTCAAACTCTGATCTACGAATAAGATGATGTGATTTGTCAAGATAAGTGTATGTGAGTGGTGGCTCATCGCCACTCAAGGTTTGCATTACCTTGGTCCCCTGTGGAATCACCCATCCACTTGTCCCCAAAGGCCGATGACAGCAACCCCATGTCTCATCCAGCACTAGGTTGGAGGCCCTGTTTGAGCTGTTTGCTCCAGTCAGCCAACCAACTTACATGCCTACTTGCACCATGGAGTGATGTCCATCATCAACAATCTTAGTCGCCAACATATGCATGCAATGCATGTACAACACCATAACATCACCTTAACGTCAACAAATTAACTAATTTTAACAACAGCACCATGTGGGCTCAATTTAGCACCACACATGGCCAAACAACCACTACCAACCCCATGTAGGCTCAATTCAACATTATACATGGTAAACAGGTAAGGCCCTATCCAAGCAGCCCATACCCCATTAAGAACCTCAAAACAACATTATATACAACAAGTGAAGGTCCTATCCAAGCAACCTTCCACTACAACCACATACTCAACAATTTACAACTAGTTCACACTAAGGATCCCCCCTCAAAGCTATTTAAACACAATTACATCTCAACTGAGACAACAAACTGCCTGACCAACTCACTTAACAATCCATATACTCGCTCAGCGAAAAATTTCCCTACAAAGGGTCTACTTTCCTCCACAAAGGTTCTTGCTTAGGGAACATAAGTCTTGCTAAGCGAATACCCATTCCAGATAGCACCCTTTTCTGTCTCCATTTTGCTCAGCCATAACCGAGATAGCTCAGCGAATCCGTTCCTAGGACTTTCACAAATTTCTCTCAATCACGATTTGCTCAGCGAGTTTCACTCTCGCTCAATGGCCAACCACTCCAGAGGGCCACAAAATTTTAAAATGTGCCTCTTGCCGAGCAAACACATCTCTCGCTCAACGAAAGGCTTAACATAGAGAATATCAACTTTTCAAGACATAAAATCGCTCAATAAGGTTAGTCCTTGCCCAGCAAACCACTTCCAGGCATTCTAGAATGCCCATACTAGCTTAGCGAATCATCTACTTGCTCAATGAACTACCTTCTGGAAAATTTCTAGATTCTCATGAATGTTCGCTCAGCGAACTGAACATCACTTAGTAGATCTCTTCCTTTCCCCAATTACAACAACAAACTTAAGAACACTCACTTAGCGACATCAAGAGTCGCTTAGCAAAGTTCAAACCTGAAAGCCTCACTCTACTCCCAGGGGCATTCTAGCTCAGCGAGAGCCCTCGTCACTCAACGACTACTAGGTAACAAAACCAAAGACTATTTTCAAAAAATCCAAAAATCCAAACTTTACCCCTACCCACACTCTAAATCAGTTCCATAAAAGTCAAACAACATTGCCCAACATTCAACAACAACACATCTAATAGGTTTCACGACCATCACAACATTTCAACAACAAATCATCACATTCATCAACAACCCATTTTTCAACAAAAACCCAACATAAGTCATTCAATCTTATTTTTCAGCACAAACCAAGCAATATTCAAGCATAATCATGTTCTTACATCAAGAAATCAACAAGTGTAAGCTTTCCTTACCTCTTGGAGCTTCTAGAAATCTGAATTTGTTGAAGAGGAGAAATGTGAAGATGTTAGCTCTAGAGCCAAACCTTTAGGGAGAACAATCCTTCTCACCACAAGGGAATGGGGTCAAGTATTGAAATCTTTCTCTACTCTTGAAGGACTTGAGAGGTAGATATGGAGAGTTTGAGAGAGAATGGTGGTCTTTAGGTAGTCTAGCAAAAATGAGAGGGAAGGGAGGTCTTGGGTGTCTTTAAGGTCCTCTAAGGCCTAAAAAGGGCTTTGCACTCACTAAGGCCCAAGGTCCATCTAACCACTCCCTAGGACCCAAACTAGCCTGACATCATTGTTCACTCAACAATCCAAATAGATAACATCAGCAAATACATTTGGCTCAAACAACCTCAAGTTCCAAAAATTCAAACCAAAATTCCAAGGCAAAACAACATAAAACAACAATCACATAACCATAACTCATTTATTTTGTTATCGAGATTATATTTTAATTTTCACTTTTGGTTATTAAATCACTAAATCACACATTAGGGAAAACACAAGTGTTACAGTACCTGTTATCAATCTATATGCCTTTGGTTAATTTAAAAGTTAAAGATGCTAAAAAATAATTGTTTGAACTTATTTTTTTTTCTTTTGAGAAAATCGTGAGCCCTCTAAAAAAAATTTCAACTCCTCAAAACCTTTGATCAACATGACCTTAATCTAGCCATTATCAAGTTAGTAAAGAAAAAAAAATTAGCAAGCTCTCCTTGATCTAGTCAAGGCATGAGTTTCCTTATTAGACAACACCAAGCAAAAAAAAAAAAAAAATCAACACAACCCATTACATTACAATATTACTTCATAAATTACCAACAAAGTGTTTTAAATCAGGAAAATTCCAGCAACAAGCACAAGTTTTCCATCAACAAAGTTTCATCATGACATGTAAATAACAACAACAACAACAACAACAATGAAGTAAAAGAAAGGACTTTAAGAATCCAGATAATAGCAGTGGGTTTGGGGAAAAATCCATTAACATCTATGTGAAAATAACCATTTTAAGAACCCACCTCACTCTCCCCGTTACCTCACACTAGTTGATGGAGGGAAAGAAGAAGGATGAAGTGGAGGTGGTCTCCTAGCTTGGATAGTAGAAGAACCTTTGATGGTGGATGATGAAGGAGCCTTTTGATGTAGTAAAAAAAAAAATGGGCAAGGTGAGGGGGAGGGAAGCTCACAAGTTTTTTAGAATAAAAAGGGGGTGAAATTTTCTCAAGAAATGAAGGGATATTTATAATAAAAGGATTAGGTGATGTGGCATGTAGGTGATGTCATTTTAATTTTATCTATGATGTCACCTTTAAGACGTGTGTTAAATATGTCTATTCATATTAGTCCTTGACCTTGTAGGAGTTTCTCTACATTGCCTTGCATAGGTTTCTCAAGTTTCTGTATTCAATTTTAATTTTATCAGTTAATTAATTCATTATCGCTTAAACTTTAGTAAATTAATTTTTATATCAAATTAATGAATTTTTGTCTAAAACATAATACAACTATTATTTTTCATTTAAATTTAATTTCCAAAAATTAAAATTATTTTTTTATAATTTTTTTCAAAAATTTTATTTATTTAATTAATATTTTTGAGTTAAAATTTTCATATTAAATCTGTTTTAACTTAATAAATTCTAAAATTCTATGAAAATTATAAAATTAAATATCTTACCTAAAAATGAATTGAGATTGTTGTTTTTACTATTTCTAGAGGTCAAACCAATACTAGTTTGACTTAGTAGACAATTAGAGACATTTTGGTCATTTTACACAGAAATTTCAAAAAAATTTAAAATTATATTTAAATATATATGACATGATTCCAAACTTAGAATGATATTTTATTGTCAATTGGACATTTTTCTCATGCCAGTCCTTTATGTTGAGAAATTAGGACATAATCATTATTTTTTCATTTCTTTGGGCTCTAGCTCGAAACTATTATTAAAAATCACGATTAGATAATTCTCAAAATGCTGAACGCAACAATAGTAAACAAAATTTTGAGATTCCTTCTTATTTTTTTGAAATAAATCGACAAATATTAGAAAAATAATTATCAAATTAAGATAGGGTGCTTACACCATGCAACTCAAACATATGTGCTTTAAAAAGAATCACAGTTTTTTAGTGGTCATATTTTTCTTTTAAATTATTTCAAAGAATAAGTGAATCTTTTACACTGTAACTTATAACAATAAAATGATAAAAAATATCACTGAAAATTATCTTTAAAGTGATATAATAATAGACGTATAACATTACAAAAAACACATAACGTATTATGAATATTTAATATATTATAAATGATTATAAAAACAAATCATAATATAACAATAAATTAAGAAATAAATTTATTAAATTTAATGTAACATAAAACATAAAAATAAATTAAAAATCTGAATGTTATCAAATGGCCAAATATATTAACGTAACTAATCAACATGATATTTACTCAATCAATATTTATTAAAATTGATTTATAATGCAAACACATAAGAATATAATATATTATTATCAAATATAATAAAATAATATAAATAAACGTGCTAACATTTTTTTAATTACGTTAAAAGAATTTAATTCCTTTATATCTAATTTACATTATTTAGTAAATAATGTACAAATTGACCTATAATAAGTTTGTACTTACAATTAAAATAATTTCAATAAAATAATTTTAACTTGCATAATATATTAATTTTTGCAATTGATAGAGTCATTATTGATAATAGATGAAATGTAACATATACAAACAAATTCCATTCAACAATATAACTATGAATAGACAAAAATATAAAACCGATCGCAAGTGTTTAATATATACAATTTATCACTTGATATATGTTTATTGTAATCCATTCATGTAATCATTAACAATGGAGAAACTTTTCAAATAAATGAGAATAAAGACAAAACTCATATATTAGAAACACATATGGATGGTATAAAATATTACCCATAGAATACTTATAAAAATTAGTAAAATATATCAAGTTACAAATTTACACATTATTAACACAACTCTTATTTCTCCCAATAGAATTGCTTTTTATTGTTTAAAGAAAATTAATCAAACACATCATAAGCAAAATATGATTCTATATTCCAATATATCAAAGCAACATAAAATGATTCCAAATATTAACCTATTATTAAAATTAATATAATAATTGAGTAAACACCTAGTGCTCTAAATAGTACAGAAGGATCAAATATAGTATATTTTTATCATCTTTCTTACTTTGTGTATCTTTTTTCTCTTCACTTTTCACATTATTTTTTCACTTCTAGTGAGAAAAAATTATTCTCTTTTTTTTTTTTTGCATTATTTTCTCACTTCTAGTGAGAAAAATTATTCGATCTAAATAAATTTCACATTTTCGTAAACAAGACAATGATACAAATATTCCACCAAACACATAGTATGAAAAATATGATTAGAGAGAGAAGCTGACCTTGAAATATGAATTTGAAAATATGACTTTTTCCAATAAATTTCTTTACAAGCTTTTTCTTGCAAGTTGTAATGCCAGAGTGAGGAAAGATAATTGTGCTAATAATGTGTTATGAAAATCAACATAAACTATAAACTATAATTTAGAAGCATGAGAAGTAGAGAATAAAGAGAACAATAGAATAGAAAGAATGAAGAGTTTCTTGTATTATTTTCAGAAATGGGATAGCCTATTTATAGGCATAAATTGTAGCTGAATGGTTACAAATGGTTTAATAGCATTAAAGAGAAATATAAATAGTCATAATATATAATGAATATGGACATCCATTTATTAAATATTTATAGCAATTGTCTAATAATTTTATAAGTTATTTTTTTAGTTAAAAATTAAAAATTTGGGTTATTTTAGCCAAAAATGGATTTTAGCCATTTATATAAATAATTACGAAAATTAATTTTCTAAACACTTAATTTTTGCATTAGAAATGTAATTATAAATTTTTTTATGAATTATTAGTAGCCTAAAATGATTTAAAAAATAAAATTTATGTATTTTTAGAGTATATGATTCTCGGCCATACTTTAAAATATAAGGAAAAATTTTTAAATTTTTATTCTAATATTTTATAAGTAATTAAAATGAATTTTTATAATTTAATGATAAATTAGATTAATTTTATAAACTTTTATGAATTTTTAGTGTATTAGAAACCGTTTAATAGAAATATTTATTAAATTAATTATTTTGATTAGTGAGATAATTTATTATTATTTTATGCTGAGAAAAGTCAAGTTTATGCAAGTTGGAGCAGAGACGGTGAGGAAGGTGTACATTGGTTGTCAGTCTCTGAGACTAGAGGTACCTCTAATGGAGAGATGAACTCTATGCAAGCAAGTTGAGTTTAAGTATCATGAGTTGTTGAGATATGAGGATCATGTTGTGAGGCATGAATTCCTAAGTTAGGGAAGTCATAGTTTGATACATTGCGGGATGAAATGCAAGGACCACTAGAGAGGTTTAGAGAGTATGGTATTGAGTGGTGAAAATCCTAATGGTCAGGGTAGCGCCCTAGAGCTGAGTAAACCAACTTGATAACCCTGACACTTGCTAAGTATCACCAAGTTTGGTGTAGTGTATACCTCTGTATAGGGTTGTGTGTAACCCCAATGTTTTCCTAATGTGTGATATAGTGGTTTAATAATTGAAAGTGGAAATTTAATTTAGTTTTGTAATTAAGATGTAATAAATAAATTGTAGATGTGTGGTTGTTGTTTTATGTTGTGTTGTCTTGGAAACTTCGGTTTGAATAGTAGAATTTGAGAAAAAGTTGTTTGAGCTAAATGTCTTTGTTAGTGATATCTTAGTTGATTTAGTGAGAAAACAGAGGTGTTTAGCCAGTTTTGAGCCTAAGAGTGTCCGGAGGTGGGAGTTGGGCCTTGGTGGGCCCAAAACCCCTTTTTAGCCCAAATCCTCTTTATATAAAGGATAGCCCTCTCTCTTCTCTCAATTTTTTTTCTCAAGTCCCTTCCCCCAAATCTCTCTAAACTCTCTTTAGCTCTCTCCCATCTATTTCCTCAATTCCAACAAGTAGAGTTGTGTCTCTCTTGGTTTAGTGTGAGAGTTGTTCTTCTTCTTGAAGGTTCTCTTCAAAATTTGGCTCAAAAGTTCCAATTTTATTTCTCTCCTCTTCTATTAATTCAAATTTCAGAGACACCAAGGGGTAAGGGAAGCCTACTATTGGTTTTCTTTCTGTGTTAGTGGTTGCTGATATGTTGATTTCATGCTTTGGGAACGATTGATTATGTGAATGTTGTCATGTATGTTGTTCTTGATAAAAATGGGTTTTGGAAGGGATTTTGATAATTCGTTGATGATTTAGGGATGAAATTGTTATGTAATCGGTTATAAAGGTATTAGAAGTAACTAAAATTATTTTGATATGCTTAATGTTGATTGTTGTGTAAAAAAAAATGGCCTTGGGTCATCTCCTTGTGAACTACAGAAATCGCAATTGTTGTTGAGGGTCAATTTTCTAACACTGAGCAACGGATGATAGAGAACTATCTGGAAGTTTGTCGCTTAGCGACCGATTTGGCACTTAGCGATAGAATTGCTGCTGAGTGATGGATGACAAAAAACTATTTGGAAGTTTGACGCTTAGTGACAAAATTGGCGCTGAGCGTGAAAGAACCAGGAATTTCTTTATTTAGTGGCACTGAGTGACAGTTTTATGACTCTTAGCGTGGATCCATCAGAGTTTGGGTCCAAGGAAAAGGTGAAACGGCGTTGATTTCCAAAGATTTAACGCTAAATGCGACCCTTTAGAATATTGGGGAAATGTTCTAGTTTCAAAGAGAAGATATATTCACTTTGTATGCTTGATTTTCTAAGGTTATTGTTGTTGTTGTTGGTTGATGATGTTATTGACTCCTAAGGATGTCAAATGTATATTTCAAGATAAGTTGGACGTTCAAATGGTTTTCAAAAATGGGTTTTGGTTTCTAATTGTGGTGATTTGTTTGATATGTTGTAGAAGTGGAAGGTTGCTTAGATAAGACCTCCACTTGTTGTCAAGAGAATTTGTTGGTGAAATCCTATAGAGGTATATGCTACTCAGATAAGGCCTTACCTGGTTGCCATGCTAGGTGTTGAATTGAGCCTACATGGTGTTGTTATATTATTGTGGTCATGTGTGGTGCTTTATAGAGCTCACTTGGTGTTTTGGATGGAAATTGTTGTTTATTATTGATTATAACTTGTTGATGATGACATGAGGATTATTGGTGTTGTACATGCATTGCATGCATATGTTGGCGGTTGAGGTAGCTGACGATGGATCTCATGCCGTGGTGCGGGCAAGCACGTAAGTTGGTTGGCTGACTAGAGTATAAAACTTAGACAAGGCCTCTAACCTAGTGATGGATAAGACGTGGGGCAACTGTTAATGGGCCTTTGGGGATAATTGGACGGGCGATTCCGTAAGGGGCTAGGTAGTGGAAACCTTGAGTCGTGGTGAGCCACCACCCACATATACTTATCCTGATAAACCACATAATCTTATCCATAGATCAGAGTTGGCAATCCCTGAATGGTGCATTGCACTTGTTGTTGATGTCATGTTAGGGGATAAAACCTAGCTGATTGCTCGATTGTTGAAAATGTCTCGAGAGTGGTGTCCTCATGCATTGGCTTGGTGATTGATGTCACTGATTTATAACTTGACCATGTATTATGGAATTGTATATGGATCCTATATATGTATATATATGTATGTAAATGAAGATTTCTTTTGTTATTATCGTTGTTGGTGGTGATGATGTTTGTTGCAGTTGTCGCTATGATTGATGTTTTGTGGTTGCTATTGTTGTTATTCTTGTTTGATTGTGGATGTATGTGTTGGAGAATTCTTATCATTTTTCTTTCATAATATATGTTATGTTGTTTTAAGTAAGCTTACCCTTGCATTATTTGCACATGTGGTTCGTGCCTGTGATGATCACGTCGATGATGTGGGAGCAGATGTAGAGGCGTCAGTTGCTCCAGTTGATAAGAGTTGATGGCCAAGCTGCTAGCTTGGAGACAATGAGATATGACGAGTCTCATTGTCACTTTTGATGTTGTTTCGATAGCTATTTTAGTTTTGATGTATAGCTTGATCAGCTTTAGGGATTGCGTTTCGTATTCCTTCTTCCTTACTGATGTATATTAAAGTAGAGGCATTGGTACATATTTTTAATAAAGTTTTGATTTGTACATATAAAACAGTTATGTATGGATTAAAAATGGATAATCTCTTATATATATATGTGTGTGTGTGTGTGTGTGTGCACATTTTAGATGAACATGGAATTTGTATGTTAACCAAGGTATTTTTTTCTTCTTAAAAAAAAAGTAGAATGGTAGTGTTGTCTAGTAGCAACAGATAGGTCGTTACATTGTGATAGCTCAGAGCTAAAAGATGGCTTGTTCCTTGAGATTAATGATGAGGACTTTTTACCTTGATGTGGAGAGGGATACAAACTCCCAATCACTTTCCATTTTCAATGTAATGTTGCTCATCAATGGGGAGTATGGATCTATACAGAGTCTTAGGTAAAATAGGATAATTTAGATGAAAACCTTATATTTCCCCTTTTTTCTTTCAGTTGTGTTTTATCTTTGTGATTGTTTCATGGGTTTATCCTGCCTATTTTTGTGGAAGTGATTTTGAGAACATATCACCTCACTCTTCTATCTTTTCTCTGTATGTGTGTATGTATATATGTTCGTGGCTTGGTATAAGAATCCATACCAATGAGTTTTCAAAAAGGTTTTCACAAACAACCATGAAAACTCTTAAGTGGAGAATCCATACCAATGTCATCAATGATTAAATGAAGATAGCATATAAATGAAAATAGCATATCTACCCAAGGAAATAAAAAAACCCGAAGGCACTCAAAGTTTATCAAATGTACAAACGAATTACAACTCAAGGAAATATAATGAAAGTGAGAATAAGGAGGTGGAATAATCAAAATTAAAAATATAAATAAAAAGCACATGTAGAAGCTGGAGAGACTACACTATCCGTTATTTCTACAAATTTAAGAAAATATACAAAGAAATTATCTTACTTTATTTAATAAATGATTACATTTATATAATTAACATTTAATGTTATAAAAATTTTACATATTATTTTAAGAGTTTAATGGTCATGCACTATTAGTATAAAAAGTTTTTACACTGTCACCCAATCATAATTTACCATTAATATGACTTTTAAAGTATTTATTATAAAAGTCAACAAACTTACAATAAATGGTGGTTTGTGATTAGATGACAGTGTAAAACTATTTTACATTGTCAGTGCATGATTATTAAACTCTTATTTTAATACTTTAATTTATATTCTTTATTAATAATAAAATAATCTTAATTATTTTTTTTAAAATTTATTTTTCACACTTTTCGTATATTTTTTAAATAATCAAACCATTCGCAAAAGCTAATGAATACTTGACATGAGAGGGACTTTAACAAGTGAACATTCTCGGCCCGGCTTGCAAAAGCCCATAACGTAAATAAAGCAAGAAAACAAACGGAAACCCTAAAAATAGGCCTATAAATGTGACAATCCTTTCGTTACTTCTCAAACCCTAGCCGAAGCCTTTCCCCGAATCACTCTTGTTGCAAATGCCTTCACTTCCTTCAGCAGCTTATTCCAAAATTCTAAAATTTTTGTTTATCTCGTTGATTTCTGTTTGGGCGAAGATGAAGAGTGCTTCGTATATTCTGACACCTCTTGTATGAGATGGATCTTTACTAAAAAGTTTCATCTTTGAGCACAGAAAGCAACTCTCTGAGTCCTGCACAACCGGGGTTCCAATTCCTTTCTTTCGTTGTTTCAATTTTTTAATTAACTAAAATTCTAATCGAATAACGGTTCTGCGCCTAATATTGCAATTCTTTGCACATCTATTTGGTATGTCAAGGAATCTATCGTTAGGCTATATTGATGTTATTATAACATGTATGTATATAATACGTGTACGTGTTGTCTATCTTTAGCTCCGAGCATCCTCTCTCTTGATAGGATTTTTCGGTGACAAGATAGATAAAGTTCTTTAAGTATTTGATTAATTATTTATAAGTTTTTCTTTTATTTGAATTAGATTTTCTAGATTTGTCTATGGGTCTTGAATGTATGATGTTGAAGGATGATAAAAATCAGACGGATTCCCACTGATATTATTATATATGATATCACAACCAGCTACTTCTGACAACATCGTGTTCGTACTCTTTTTTGGTAATTCTAGGTGTTTTGTCTTTCATGTAGATTTCTTTTATGAATTGGTTTAATCCTTTTTTTTTTTTTTTATAGATCTGTTTTAAAATAGGTTTTAATGTTGATAATGGCCGGTGATGCTAGAAAATATTTGCTACTCTTGATGGGAATCGCCCATTTGATGATTCTTATCCACCAAGATCTCTGAGGCTTCTTTTTTAATTTTTATGACATTACCACAGAATTTCAAAAAGTGCATGCCATGTTGTAATTATAAAGTTATTTTTTTCCATCATTAAATTACACTTGGTATCTTTGACATGTTTTACAAACCGTTTGTCTCTCTGCAATATTATGTATCGAATGCTTCACTATCTGGTCTATGTGGATTTTCTCGGTTCCCATTTGACTCGTTCCCTTGAAGCTAAATTAGTTTGTGTTGCTTTTTCATATCACTCCCGCAACCTGCTTCCTCTGCTGCTTTGGGAGAACACTGAAGCAACTAAATTTCTACAAAGATAACTTTTAGTTTTTTGGTTTCTTTATCTTTTGGTTTTCATTTTGGTTAAATATGTTTTTAGTCTTTGAAACACAGGGTGATGTTCAATTTTAGGTCTTAAAAAAATGGTCTTTTGTTTATTGAAATGTGTCAAAGTGTGTTCTTTGTCTTTTATAAGTCTCTTGTCTTTCGTGGAGATAGAGATTACGCATGATACATTTCGCTGAATGAACAATTAAAAGGAGTTGATTTTTTAGGGACTAGGAGTGAACATCCTCCTAAGCATATTTAACCCTTTTTATTTTAATTTATTAACTGGGTTATGCAGTGGTGCTTAGCATACAGAACTAAATTGATTTTGTGCTATGATTCTCATTAATGAACGAGTAAGTTGTTGAATAATGTATTATGTTACACCTTGCTTGCCTTTGAACTGAGTATAGCTTTTCTACTCAAGACATAACTAATTTGCTTGCATTGTGGTGAGCAATGATAGCTCAAGTCTGTTAGCAACGAAATCTGGAGGCTGCTTCTATTGGATGCTGTGGAAGATATGGCCTTTTTTCCCCAAAATGTTAAGAAGTCTGATTGACAACTTAAAATGTATTTAATAAAAGGATTTGTTACTTATTTGTTATCTAATTTTTTATCCATTGTTAAACGCTATTGTTCTTGTGTCCAAATTGAATGTAATAACGGACCTCATAGGCTCGGTCACTCAGTGTGTTCCATCCACTCTCAGATTCAAATAGCTAATCATTATACGGAAGGGTTGATGCGCTGGTTCTCTCTGACCGGCCAAATGGACCTTTGCGAGGCTGGAACCTTGGTCCAGAACAACTATAATGATGTTAAATGCTGTTGTCATTTCTGTCTTTGGAAATCTGGGTTGAAAATTCTATCGCCTTGTTTTATCTGTTAGATCTTTTTTATCTTCTGTCGTTAAATCTACTTCTATAGCTTTGCCTTTTTCTTTCTCACTACTTATTACCACTGTCTATTCTGTACAACCGTAATGATACTTCATCTACAGGTATCAAATAATGAGAATGGTGCTAAAAGAATTTGACTAAGATTTTACTGTTTGAAGCAAACATGAGAATGTTTCATAATTATTTTAATTGACGAAACTTGTCAGTGTAATTTACTTAAAAATAAACCTTAAAACTATACCCACACCTTTCATAATAATAATAATAATAAAACAAACTTTAAGTTTTATGCTCAAGATAACATCTAGTTTCCTCTAGTTCTTCCTACAAATTTCCTAGTCACTTGTACCCGCGCCACTTGTTGAATTCTTTAAAACATTTAAAATAACTAGCTAGTTACTATTATTTTTTTGTTTGTTCTTCACAGAAAGAATAATTATTTTTAAAGTAAATATTTTGAATACTTAAATTATTAGAAGCATGTTTGAAAAATAATTATTAATTTTTATGAAGTAATATTTGATAAAGTTATTTAGCATTCAATTATTTCTCAGAATATAAATATTTTCAGAAAATAACATAATAAAAGTACTAAATGTAATCATGAGTAAATCATCAATTTAGTATTTGAAATTGAAATAAATAGTTAAATTAGCCACTGAAATTAATAAAATGTTAAAATAGTTCTTGAAAATATATATTGTTAGTCAATATAGTCTTTAAAATTGTAATGGATGATCAAATTAGTTACTAAAAGAAATAAAAAGACAATAATCTTTGAAATTATAAATTATAAATCAATTTAGTTTTTGAAATTGTAATGATTGGTTAAATTAATTTTTAAAATGAAAATGTTTAATTACATTTTTTGTTATTTAACTTCTAAAATTTCATAACTTTTGTACCTAATGTTTTTTTTGTGCCTTATAAACTTATATAATTTTGCAAATTTTGTTCTAATGTTCAAAAATTGCACATTTTGTCCTTAAAGCACAATTAAGCCTTTAGAAAATGATAAAAATAATTGGAGATAAGATTTAAATCCTTGACTTTTTTTCCCCATAACTACCAAAGACGATAAGTCATTTGATTGATTTAGTTTATATATATAAAAAATATATTATATATACTATTTTTGTATTTGATAATTATACTTTTGGTTCCTAAGTATGTGTTTAAAAAACTACTATATGAAAAATATTAAAAGTTAAGATGATAAATTTATTGATTAAATATTTTTATTTTAATAATATAAATTTATAAATTATACAAATTTATTATTAAATTATATAAAATTATTTATTAGTTAAATTATACAATATCTTATAAATTTATTTATTAAATATTTTTATTTCTGAATAACTATCCTATAATTAAGGGGGTCGAAGATGTATAAATAATAAATAATTTTATATAACTGGAAAAATAAATTTGTATAATTAAATTTGCATAATTAAAATTAAAACAAAACTATCTAATAAATAAATTTATCATAACTTTTAATATTTTTCATACAAATATAAATTTACACTTAGGAGATCAAAAGTGTAATTGACAAATGCAGTAATGATATATATAATATATATTTTGTTGTACAAACTAAATAAGTCAAATAACTTTGTGGCTTTGGTAGCAGTGGAGAAAGAAGAGGTTAGGATTCAAATCCTATCTTTAACATTTTTATTATTTTCTAAACACTTACAATAAAGTTTGCAAAATTATGTAACTTTAGGGTCAAATGCACAAGAAAAAATAAATTAGGAAGATAGTTTTTGAATATTTGAAAGTTAGGGAACAAAAAAGTATAATTAAGTCTTTTTAGGTTTAAGGACAAATTTGATTGACCATTACAATTTCAAGAATTATTTTGTCATTTTATTTATTTCAGGAACCAATTTGACTGTTTATTACAATTTCAGATATTAAATTGATTGATAAGATATAATTTCAGGAATTATTTTACCGTTTTATTAATTTTAGGGACCAATTTGATCAAGCATTATAATTTTAGGAACTAAATTAGTAATGGACTCTTTAATCATTCAACAATTGTTTTTGTAAAATTTTATTTTTATGTCTATACCGAGTAAATTAAAACAATAAACACTTAGTAGTTCTATATCTAGGAAGCAGTGTCCCATTAAGATCAATACGTTAAACTTTATCGAATGCATGGATCAGACATTTATGTTCTCTTTCCTAATGGAGGTTTAAGTACGTACTCAATAAAGATTCAGATGTAGTAAGTAAAACCAAATTAAAGAAAAAAAAAAATCAAAGCTGTAAGTAATTGGTGATAATTATTAATTTCAATTTTTTTTGTTGCTTCTAGCTTTTCTTTCTTTTAAATATATTTGTTTCAATTTTTGTGGATAATTTGTTAAAGCTGTAAATGATCGGTTTTTTAATCGTCTCAACTTGCTACGTGATGCTCGATCAAGCACCTCGTGGGTATTGGTTTAGCATTGCTCTCAGGGAATTCCTTCGGTGCAAGTTGGTTTCAGCATGTTTTACAATGTCCCTTGTGACGTGGATTAATGAAAGTAGGACACGTGTAATAACTTGCCATGTCATTAAGTGAGAGTCAGATACTCAATTTCATATTTTGTTTTTCAATTTTTGTTTATTTTATTTGAGATTTGATGTTCGAATTTCTTTTCGGGAGCAGTAACATTCTCTCTCTCCAAAACTACTTAAAGTCTCTCCCTCAGTCCAGTGACGAGTGTATACAGAAAGCGGCGACAATCATATTACGGCGGGATGCAAGAAGTAGAACGGCTCGGCCCCACTAACTTTTAAACATTTGTAAATAGAATACACATTTATAATTATAAATTATTTTTATAATTTAAAATGTAATAAAAAAATTAATATATAATATGAGTATCGGCTCGATAATTTTTTTTAGTTTATTATTCTTATTCTCTCAATTAGATATTTTTAATATTTTTTTTTTGAATGTGCAATTTACATATTATTTCTGCAGGTAACAATTTTTTTTCTTTCAACCATTTTAAATTATTTTTCTTTTATCTTTATCTGTATAATTGAATTGAATTTTTTAATTGTTTAACCTTTCAATCTACTATCTTTTATATCTATTTTTAAATTAAATTTTAATAATTTTTAAATTTTTTTATCAATAGTAAAAATAATCTTATATCAAATTTAAATTATTCATTACAAATCCAAAATCTAATTTATATATTTAAATATATTTATTTCCTAGTATTTTAGCCTTTGCAATGTACATGATAAATGTTTATTTTATATAACTAAAATTTATAATAAATGAATACTTTTGAATATATGTTATAATATAATTAAAATTCGTAATAATTTGAACATATAAATTATATTTTAGATCTATGGTAAATAATTTATATAGTGATACAATGTTATTTTTAACTATTAATAATTTTTTTAAAAAAATTGAAATTTAATTTAAAAATAAAGATGAAAATGATATATTGAAAGGGATAAAAGCTTAAGAAAAATTCCTAAAAACATTCTCAATAAAGAATAACCCTTGTAAATGTTCTCATTCAAGATAGTTATTCTAATTTATATATAGAGAGGAA
Organism: Spatholobus suberectus; assembly: GCA_004329165.1. NCBI lineage: Eukaryota > Viridiplantae > Streptophyta > Magnoliopsida > Fabales > Fabaceae > Spatholobus > Spatholobus suberectus. The sequence goes on from CM014732.1 coordinate 43,933,770, forward strand.
AGATTTATTATATATGAATTTTAATTATAATATAATTTAAATATTAAAATTATTTATTTATTTTTAAATTTCAATTATATAAAAACAAAAATTTATAATGTGTAATGTACAAATTAAAATACTATATTAGTCATCTATAAAGTTGGTAGATACTTCACGCCTGTACCATGGTAACAAAAAAAAAAAAAAAAAAAAAACTAAAACACTAATTTATATGTACAAATACTACCCTCACAATTTAAAATTTCCGGATCCATCTGCTTAGTAGTGTAAAGTTTAGATAGTTTGCACAAAATCTTATGTTAAATCCTTGTTTACCACAATTGTAATCTAAAAATCAGTTAAATATGTTTTTGGTTCTCTAAAAATATAACAAAATTAGTTTTAGTCTTTAATTTTTTTTCATTGAATGAAATCCCTTAAATATTTAAAATATCCTAATTAGATCCATGCGCTAAATTCTATTTAACTTTTCTGTTAAATGATGGCCACATCAGCATTTGAAAGACTTTATTCATCATTTAATAGAAAAGTTAAATAGTGTTTAGCGCATGAATCTAATTAAGATATTTTTAATATTTGAGGGACTTTAATAAAAAAAATTAATTCTAAGAAATAAAATCAATTTTGTTATATTTTTAGAAGACCATAAACATATTTAACCCTCTAAAAAATGTAAAAAATCTGAAATCCATTGTTTAACATGTGAAAACAAATATCAATTGAAAGTAAAACTTTTCTTCGCTAGCAAAGCAGGGACACCTAAACTGCCGTGCTTTTCTATTGCTTGTAATGTTACTCACGGGACGGAGAAAAGGACAAAAGGAACAGAACCATGTTTGACAAATATGGTTTTGAAAATCAACTGCACATCGTGCCGTTTCACTGTTTCAGTATGAACGGCTGAGATTCATTCAGGATGATTTAAAATTATTGTTAGATATAACAAAATAAAGATTTTCACCTTATAAAAAGGACCTTCACGTTATGCATTAAGCAGAATCATCACTCATCACATGACATGGCATACAACACGTTTTTTCTCTTCGCCATCTTCGTTGTTGTTAGCACATTACCATCAGTTACTTTTACGGAACCTGTTGCACCTATTCTTGGTGTTTCTTCACTGAATCGAAGTAGCTTTCCAGCAGGCTTCATTTTTGGGACTGCATCCGCGGCGTACCAGGTATATATCAATACTGTTCTTACAACTAGTAGTGTTTGAGACAGCTATGTAAATTAGATTATTTCAATAATTAAATTGATTATTGTTAATAAAAATCAGTTTTTGTTTGAGTAAATTTACTAAAAACGATTATAACTAAAGTTACATAATTAGTATTGTTTGAATGAAAAAAAATTAGTTCTTATATAATAAATTACGAAAAAGGATATGCAATTATTTATTTGTATTAATAATATTTGTTGATTTTTTTAACATTGAAACTTATTTAAATGTTTATTTCTTTCACATTTGATCATAATTTTTCTTGTATTATAATAAATTAAGCAAAATATGAATAATAAAATTGTGAGAGATAAAAAAAATAAAAAGAAGTTACTAAATTAAAGAGAAGTTAAAGCTTAAATTAGAACATAACCATAAAATGGGAACGCTTAAAGAGATCAAAGGAGCAAACGTGTGGGAAGTAAATAACTATATTAAATTTTTAGCAACCTTATTGCAGTGTTGCATGGTCGGGCAATTCAAGGAGCTGAACAAAAATTATAAATAAGCACAGCAAAGAGTAATGAGCTGGGGCTAATTTGAGAATATCATTTTGAAAGGGAAAAAAGCTTTTTAAAATAATCAAATAGTTGAACTCTACAGATGCCACAAAACAACTTATTTTTTTTTAAAAAGCTTTTTATAAATTTCAGTTGTTGTACCAAACATACAGCTTATTTTTTAAAAGGGTTCCCACCCCCTTAAAAACAGTTAAAATGGGAAAAGATAAGCTGTCTCAAACATACTCACATGTACCAGCGTATTTGAATTATGATTAAGAAAATCTGATCCACAACTAAGCAAGAGTAGCTTCTGCGTTTTTTCCCCCTTCAAATTGACGTGATTTTCAGAGACATGCACCTTGTTAACTTGCCTCCAAACACACGCTACATCAGATAAAAAATCCTTTAAAATGTTCATCAGCGTTGGTTAGAAAATCAATAATTTAAATATTGATAAAAATATAAAGTATATGGTTACAAATGTATAAATTTATTATAATTTACTCCCGTGGTTTTTATTTATTTTTTCAATAATTAACACTTACAGTTTATTTCCTAAACTAAACCCTGTACATTCATTGTGGATTTTAAAATCCTAGTAAGATCAATCCCTATTTCACATGTTTGGATTAGGTCATCAATTTGATTCCAAACGAACGTTATTTCATGTTTTAATACTGAAGCTTGTATTAATAACTTCAAATTTACATATCAGTTAGACATGTTTTGACTTCTCGAACACGAAATTACTTACAAATTTGAAAGATCTTTGTGTGAAAGTACAATATTAAGGTTATGTTTGATCTTTCTTTTTTTCTTTCTTTTAATTTTTGACTTGAAAACTATATCAAGAGTAAAGTTTTAAAAGTAAAGTTAAAATTATTTGGTAGTTTTAATTTTTTTCTAACTTAAAAGAGATTATTTGAAAAAAAAAAAAAAAGAGAAAGAGAGGGGGGGGGGGTGGGAGGAGGAATGAAAAGAGAGAGATAAAGTGAGGAGAGAGAGTGAAGAGGGAGGAAAATGGATTCTCTCCAATGACAATATGATGAGATGTTAGCCCCTAAATAAATTTTGTTAATATAACATGTTTTTATTATAAAGTGGAAGTTTAAAAGAATAAATGGTCAGATCGATCATCACACTTAATCATCTTAAGTTTTTTTTTTTTTCCCACATGAGAGGATCCTTTCCCGAAGAGAGGAATAGATTCTCTTTAGTGACATTATCACTTGTTGAGATCCTAACCCTCGAATAAATTTTGTTAATATAATATGTTTTAATTATAAAATGGAAGTTTAAACGAATAAATGGTTAGATCATCACACTTGACCATCTTAAGTTTTCTTTTCTTTTCTTTTCTTTTTCACATGAGAGGAATGAAAAGGCAAGGATAGAGATGAGAGAGAGTGGGAAGCATAGAGAAGAGAAGATTTTAAAAAAAAAAACTTTTTCGTATATTTTTTAGGACTTAATACATTTTTAGTCACTTTATTACTGTCATTTATTGAATTTGATCTCCTTTTTTTTTTTTTTGAATTTTGGTTTATCTATTAACTTGACATCTAATATTTAACAAAAATACTAACGTAATACTCTACTAGACATCCACATCAGCCCTTCTATTGCCACATTGGTATTTTCATTAAATATTGGATATCAAGTTAACAAGTGGATAAAAATTGCACAATTTAAATAGTACGGAGACTAAATTTGAGAAATGACTAAAGTAAATTAATGAATCAAAAGTGCAATTAAGTCTTTTTTTAAAAGCTATTTTTTTATAAAAACTAAGCTACTTAATTTTTTAAAAAATGTTGATACAATATCTCCTTTTAAAAAATAACACTACCTAATTAATGTCCAAATGAGATAGTTAGTTTTGTTTTATCCAAGACTTAAAGCATTAGATATATTTTAATCCAAACAGCACTAGATCATTTAGTAAGAGTGTGTTTGGAAAATCCCAAATCATAATTAGGATAATTTTTTTTTTTAACTTTTGTTCAAACTGCAATTTTAAGTTTTATAACTAAAATTCAAACACGTTATAAGATATAACTTAAAATGTTTAGGATTTAACGTTGCGTGTATCATTTTCTCTTCTTATATTGGTTGTAATCATGAGCTTTTTCTTTGGGTTGAGCTCCCATCATCAAATGTCCCAACTTAATTTCTTTTGGACCACTCATTAGTGAAGAAATTGAGGGAAAAAAACTTCCTTAGCCATCAAAGATGAAAGCACCTTCCCTATTGCGGAAATATTCCACTTATCCTTCTTTTAACAAGTCTTTAAGATTTTAACCCAATCCAACGCACAGTGAAACCACGTTCATTAATGATTTTGTGTGTTCATAACATGTATGTACAGTATGAAGGTGCAGCAAAAGAAGGTGGTAGAGGAGCAAGTATATGGGATACTTTCACCCATAAATATCCAGGTATCAAGTAAAAGAAGTAAAGACACTTTCCATTTATTAATAAAAAGGGGAAATTTTTCTATTTTAATTTTATTGTATTTTTTATTTGTTATTGATTTTATAGATTCACTTAACTAATTAAGCTTATAATTCATCATAGCTTGTCGAATCCTCTATGGCAATATGTTACGGGTGGATTTAACCTTATAGGTGTTACCGGTCCCGAACTCATGATCTTCGCACATGTCATGTGGTAACACTCGCGTTTTATGCCCTTCCCAGGATCGAACCCGCGTGTTACCTTATAGGATTTAACAGGGCTGACCCTGGTACCACCAAGCTGAGTGTTGCCGCACGGCATGCGTGAAGATCATGAGTTTGGGATCGGTAACACCTATAAGGTTAAATCTACCCGTAACAAAAAGGGTGCCCTTTATGGACCGTGTATATAGGTCCCTCATGGTCTTCGTAGGTGGATTTAACCTTATAGGTGTTACCTGTCTCGCATTTTATTCCCTTCTTAGGAATCGAACCCGAGAGTTATAGCCTCGAGCTGATAGCGTTAACGGGACGACCCTTGGTACCACCAGGCTGAGATGTTGTGTGGTAAACATAAGGAGGTATTTCGATGAGCTCCCACAGTGGTAGTTGGCGTCTCTGGTGGTGGCACCTGTAAGGACTTCCTATGCTTAAGTCAGCATTGGTATCAATATGAGAGGGCCTCAGAGGTCCATACCTGATGGGTGTGGAGTCCTTTATATAGTGTGTTGGAGGGAAGTTTTGTGAGAGCTGGGTGCCGCATGGTGGTTTACGTTCGAGTGAACTACACGCATTTTATGCCACCGAGCGTGTTCGTCCACGAATCCGGGGTTGAAGTGAAGTTGATTCGGGATAGCATGGAAATATGAGTCGGGGTAAACTAGCGATGTTGAAACCGGAACAGGCGCTACGAGGCCGACTTAGGGCCATAAGTACGAGTGACCTCCAGAACAGTTTCCCCTAAGCCGGCGATGCCTAGGGAAGTATCGTCGATTTAAGAGACTGGGTCGGCTCGAGCGATCTCTAGAACAGTGTTACCCCCAAGCCAGTGATAATTGTGCCCATGAAGGTCTTGTCGATTTAGGATGAGAACGGTTTGCGAGTCTTTTCGTTTTTTCGGACAGGTGCGCCGTAACTTTGCGATAACCGAGGCACGTTAAATGCGCAATGATTTGATATATTGAATTTGGTGGTGGTCTTAGGTGATGATCCTGACTTCGGAGATGTCGGTGTTTCTAGTTTTTGCCTATGTTCCTAATTCTCGGTTGAGCTATCGCTTTTTGCTTTGCTTTGCTTTTAGACCTAAAATAAATTTCGATATATATATATATATGTGTGTGTGTGTGTGTGTGTGTGTGTGTGTGTGTGTGTGTGTGTGTGTTATATACTTTTGCCTTTTTTGTACCTGATGCACCTTGTACATACCTGACGAGATAGAAGTTCGTAATCTTCATCTTTGATTTTAGTGATCTTCTTACCCCGGCTGGAGCGAATCCATGTACACAGGGTAGTTCGCAATGGCTTGCTTTATCTTCGTTTTTAGCAATCTTCCTACCCTGGCTGGAACGAATCCACGTACACGGGGTAATTCGCAGTGCTTGCTTTATCTTCAATTTTAGCGATCTTCCTACCCTGGCTGGAGCGGGGTAGTTCGCAATGCTTTGCTTTATCTTCGTTTTTAGCGATCTTCCTACCTCGGCTGGAGCGAATCCACGTACACAGGGTAGTTTGCAATGCTTGCTTTATCTTCAATTTTAGTGATCTTCCTACCCCGGCTGGAGTAGGGTAGTTCGCAATGGCTTGCTTTATCTTCGTTTTTAGCAATCTTCCTACCCTAGCTGGAGCGAATCCATGTACACGGGGTAGTTCGTAGTGCTTGCTTTATCTTCAATTTTAGCGATCTTCCTACCCTGGCTGGAGCGGGGTAGTTCGCAATGCTTTGCTTTATCTTCGTTTTTAGCGATCTTCCTACCCCGGCTAGAGCGAATCCACGTACACGGGATAGTTTGCAATGCTTGCTTTATCTTCAATTTTAGCGATCTTCCTACCTCGGCTAGAGCGGGGTAGTTCGCAATGCTTTGCTTTATCTTCGTTTTTAGCGATCTTCCTACCCTGGCTGGAACGAATCCACGTACATGGGGTAGTTTGCAATGCTTGCTTTATCTTCAATTTTAGCGATCTTCCTACCTCGGCTGGAGCGAATCCACGTAGACGGGCAGTTCGCAATGCTTTGCTTTATCTTCGTTTTTAGTGATCTTCCTACCCCGGCTAGAGCGAATCAATGTACACGGGGTAGTTTGCAATGCTTGCTTTATCTTCAATTTTAGCGATCTTCCTACCCTGGCTAGAGCAGGGTAGTTCGCAATGCTTTGCTTTATCTTCGTTTTTAGCGATCTTCCTACCCTAGTTGGAGCGAATCCACGTACATGGGGTAGTTCGCAATACTTGCTTTATTTGGTTGGAGCCCTGTATTAAGCTTTATAAAGGAGGCAAATTTCTCATTTTATTAATCACGTGGGCCAAAAATAATATTATAAGAGCCAGAAGTTATAATATGCGACTCAATCCAACTACTTTATGTAGCTAGATTTAACTAGGAAATTAAAACTAGTATTACCCATCGTGCCTCAACTATAATACTGTCTGAGATTGCTTGCGTTCCAAGTTCGTGTGATGGTAACCCCGGGTAGTGTCTCTAATGTATATGCACCCGTTCTTGTCTTTGAGGTAACCCTATAAGTTTCCCCTGTCTGGCATTTCTTCCTCCGATGTTGGCATGCTTTAAGACAAGGTCGCTGGTCTCGAAGGAGCGACGTAGGACTCTCTTGTTGTATCTCGCAGCGACCTGTCTTTTCAGAGCAGCTTCTCTTATAGCGGCCACTTCTCTTCTTTCTTCTGCTATATCTAGCTCTGACCATAGTAATCCATCGTTATCCTCCAGCCTTAGGTTAGCCATTCTCCATGTCGGCTCTCCAATTTCCGCTGGGATCATTGCCTCCACGCTTAAGTAAGGTAGAAAGGAGACTCCCCTGTGGAAGAGTAGGGGGTCGTGCGGTATGCCCATAAGACATGTGGTAGTTGCTCAACCCAACACCCTTTTGCTTCGTCTAGACGCCTCTTGAGCCCTTTGAGAATAATTCGATTTGCTACCTCCACCTGTCCATTTGTTTGGGGGTGTTCAACCGATGTGAAATGCTGCTTGGTTTTTAACTCGGCCAAAAACTTTTGGAAGCCCTTATCTGTAAATTGCGTGTCGTTATCTAACACTAGGACATCTGGTATCCCGAACCTACAGATGATCTGCCATAATACAAAGTTTTCCACATTCCTTGCTGTAATAGTAGCCAACGCCTCTGCTTCGATCCATTTGGTGAAGTAATCAATAGCTACTACCAAGAATTTGACCTGAACGGGTGCTTTAGGGAAGGGGCCGAGGATGTCGATCCCCCACCATATGAAAGGCAAGGGAGAAGCGATCATGCTTAAATCTTCCGGAGGAGCGAGATGAATGTCAAAACATTTTTGGCATCTGTCACACTTCTTGGCAAACTCCATAGTGTCATTTTCTAATGTCGGCTAGTAATAGCCGGCTCTGAGTATCTTTTTAGCTAACGCTCTACCTCCTAAGTGTTGACCGCAACCTCCTTTGTGTATCTTGGTTATCATGTATTCAAACTCATGTTTCTCCAGACATTTGAGTAACGGTTGGGAGAAGTCGTGCCGGTATAACTTGTCGTTCAGTATGCAGAAATGAGCTGCAGATCGCTCCAACCTTTTCGCTTCTTTCTTATCTTTCGGAATGACACATTCATTCAGATACTCGATGATAGGAGTCATCCAACTTTGCTCTGTTTCGATTACCAATACGAGATTGGGCTCGTGAATTGTCTGTTGGATGACTGTTCTATTGTTGTCGGAAGATTTAGTGCTAGCCAACTTCGATAAGATATCCGCCCTAACATTCTTCTCGTGGGGAATGTAGACGAAATCCACCTTATGAAATCTCTCAGTGAGAGTTTTTACTTTTGCCAAGTACTTCTGCAACACCGGTTCTTTGGCTTGATAGGCCTCATTAATCTACGAAATCATCAATTACGAATCGCTACATACACGTAGCAACACGATGCCAATGTCGGCCGCCATAACTAATCTGGCTATGCACGCCTCATACTCTGCTTGGTTGTTGGAGGTGGGAAACGTAAAGTCAGCGACTATTCCAAAACCACGCTGTCTACAGACTCCAACAGTATGTCGGCTCCACTCCCTTTCTCATTAGATGATCCGTCCACAAAGAGGGTCCAGGTCGATCCTCCGGAGGAGGATTTCGTCGGTGTCAATTATGCTATAAAGTCGGCTAGCGTTTGGGCTTTCAATGCTGCTCTTGGCTCATATTGAATCCTGTATTCTGATAGCTCAATGGCCCACATCGTCATCCTTCTACTAACTCCGGTCTATGTAGGATGTGACGGATTGGCTGATCCGTCCTCACTACGACCTAATGCGACTGGAAGTAGCGTCTCAGCCTTCTGGCGGCGATCACCAAAGCAAATACGACCTTCTCCACTTTGGGATATCGCGGTTCAACTCCTTGTAAGGCTTTGCTTACAAAATACACCGGCTTTTGTCCCTTCGGTGTCTCCCGCACTAGCGAGGCGCTTACTGCTTCATCGGCCACTGCTAAATACAGATATAACACTTTGCCCATCCCAGGCTTAGTGAGTAGGGGCGGAGCGGATAGGATCTCTTTCAATCTTATGAATGCTGCTTCATACTCGTCTATCCATTCAAATGGTTTGCCCTTCCTTAAAAGTCGAAAGAAGGGGAGAGCATTCTGTGCTGACCTGGCTATGAACCTCGTCAACACAGCTAGACGCCCTGTTAACTTCTAGACCTCCTTCACACTCTGAGGGCTCTTCATCTCCAGTATAGCCCTACATTTTTCTGGGTTCAACTCGATACCTCTCTTAGATAGCATATATCCCAGGAATTTGCCAGCCGAGACACCAAATGCACATTTATTGGAATTTAGTCTCATATTAAACTTTTCTAACTGAGCGAAGGTCTCCTGTAAATCCTGGAGGTGTGCTGTAGAGGGTAGCACTTTTTACGATCATGTCATCAACATATACGTCCAGGTTTTGCCCTATCTGTGCTTCAAACACCTTGTTCATCATTCTTTGATACGTGGCCCCAGTGTTCTTCAGTCTGAAAGACATCACCTTATAAGAATAATTGGCCTTCTTCGTCATAAAGGCTGTTTTCTCTTGATCACCTGGATAAAGAGGGATCTAGTTGTATCTAGAGTAAGCATTCATGAACGACAAGTAACGAAATCTGGACGAACCATCAACCAGTTTGTCGATGTCGGGTAGGGGGTATGAATCCTTTAGGCAATGCTTGTTTAGGTCAGTATAATCTACACACATTCTCCATTTCCTATTCTATTTTTTCATAAGCACTATATTGGCCAACCACGTGGTATACTTCACCTCTCGAATGAAGCCTCCTTCAGCAACTCCTCTACCTGTCTGTCAATCTCTTTAAGGCGCTCAAGGGCCATCTTTCTCCTTCTTTGACACACTGGTTTCATGGAGGGATCCACGTTTAAACGATGACAGAAGAGGTTGGGGTCTATTCTTGGCATATCTGCTGGCTTCCATGTGAACAAGCCAGCATTATTCTTCATAAGTATCAACATATCCTCCTTCATTTTTTTGTCAAGGTCGGCTCCGATTTTCACGGCTTGATGTTCCTCTGTCCTTACCTGAACCGGGGTGTAATCCCTATCCCATTCTAGACGGGGTATCCAGGTGTCTCCTTTTTTATCATCTCGCAATCTAACTCCGTCAGAAGTACCTTGCTCTCTTCAAGGTTAAGTCTGTGATCTATGTCGGGGTTGCGGTTGACCTTTAGTGATTTCTTATAACATCCTCTTGCTTTTCTCTGGTCCCCTTGTAGGGTGACTACCTCCTATGTCATCGCCTACGAATTTCACGGCTAAATGTGAGATCGAGATAACAGCTCCTAGTGCATTCAACGTTGGTTTGCCTAGGATCGCGTTGTAAGGCGACTTGGCATCCACCACTATAAATCGTGTGACTACGGTTTTCGTATGAGGTGGTCTCCCAAACGTCACGTGGAGTTTTATGCACCCCACCGGCGTAATGTGGTGTCTGGAGAATCCTATCAAATCTTCGCTATATGACATCAACTCAAACTCCGGGATCCTTAGCTTTTGAAAGAGTTCGTAGAACATAACATCAGCTGAGCTACCAATGTCAACCAGCAACCTATGGACCTCCTTGTTTTCCATTAATGCATTTACCACAAAAGGGTCGTCATGATTAGGAATTAGGTCGGTGTAATCCGTGTCGTCAAACACCAAGGGCAGCGTTCTTTTCTTTGCAGGGTTCTTATCAGCACAAACCCCAGAAGAAGTTGCCATCACTTCTTTGGCACATTTCTTTCTTGCATTATTTGACTGTCCTCCTCTCGAGAATCCACCTGCAATGACATATATGATCTCGTGGGTTCTTGTCGGTGAATGCGCAAGGGATCTAATGGGTCGTTGAGACGATGGCCGTCTAGGGGATCAACGACCTTTAGCCTGCACCTCGACATCGTTCCGTGATGGTCGAGGAAGCAAGTGGCCTCTTGTAGGGATCTGTCGGTGTGGTGATCTCTCTCTTCGAGGTGGATAGCGCCCCCGCCTTGGGCTTCCCGATCTTTCTCTTCCTGGCGGCGAGGGGGGTCGTCCCCTATCGTCGTGACCTCCAGTTCGCTTCACAAAGTGATCCAATCTCCCCCGCCTGATCAACATTTCAATAGCGTCCGTCAACTGATAGCATTCGTTTGTGTCATGCCCTGTCTCCCCATGATACCAGTAGTATTTGGATTGATCCCCAGCGTCCTTGTTCTTTATCGGCCTCGAGGGTTTTATTCTCTCTTCCACAAGCTCCACACTATGTACCTCGTTCAATATTCTCGCTCTAGAGGTGTTCAACGACGTGTATTCTTTAAACATCCGGCCTCTTTTATATATACCCCGGTCTTCTAGACACGGCGGTTTGTCAGTCCTTGCCTGTATGCTCTTCTTCTGTGAACAAATGTCGGCCGTTTTCATCTGGCCAGCCTCCAATACGTTCTTGTAGTTTACTTATTTCTTCGCCTTCTTCAAAAGTTCCTCCCTAGAGTTTGGAGGTGTTTTGGAAATTGACATGAAGAAAGGTGAGCCAGGTCTCACCCCGTCCTTCACCAGCATTAGGACTACTCCTAGACTGTAGATTCTCAGCCGCCCTTGCCTCCTTGTTGAATTTGCTAATGTATTCCCTCAACGATTCTTTCGCCCTTTGACAGATTCTTCTAAAGTTGGCCTCAGTCTTTGGTTTGGCCTTGCTAGTCGCGAAGCAATTTTGAATTTCTCCCTTAACACCATCCATGAATCTATGGACTTTGGTTCTAGGGATTGGAACCACTTCAACACCAACCCCTTTAACGAGAGAGGGAACGCCCCACACGTCAGTGAGGCCGACGCTCCTCTATATGACATCGTCGATTCAAACATTGACAAGTGGTGGCCGGGGTCAGAAGATCCATCATACAGTTCCAAAGAGGGTAACTATTGTAGTTGCTTTGGGACCTGTAAACTCAAGATCCTCCGGGAAAAAGGAAGGTTGAAGGGGACCATTTCATCCTCCTCGTCCACCCTCATTGCCATGTGCGCGTCGTGCATTTCTAGCGTAGGCTTCAAAGCAGATGCGGCGGATCTCTCGGTGTGGTCGTAAGTATTCTCCATAACTTTCTTGTTGTCTTTCTCTGCTCGGAGTTCAGTGATGATATTCTCTTGCTCCTTCAGAGCATCTCTTTGCTACTGCAACAGTGCGGCAAGGTCCACCATGTTAACCAAGGTGCAGGAACATCATTCGAGTGGGGGGTTGCCTCAAGAGTGGTGGAAGCAACTGCGCCATCCTTAGACGACGGTGGCGGAGGCTCTGGCTGCGAAGGCGCCACAGTGGACTTGTGATTCCTTGTGCTGACCATCACGATCTTCAGAGAATGAAGAAAAATGAAATGAAGAGACGAGAATCGAAAGTGATTCCCACAGACGGCGCCAATGTTGTGTGGAGAACATAAGGACGTATTTCAGGTGAGCTCCTACAGTGGTAGTTGGCATCTCTGGTGGTGGCACCTACAAGGACTCCAATGCTTAAGTCAGTATTGGTATCAATATGAGAAGGCCTCAGAGGTCTATACCTGATGGGTGTGGAGTCTTTTATATAGTGTGTTGGAGGGAAGTTTTGTGAGAGCTAGGTGCCACATGGTGGTTTATGTTTGAGTGAACTACACGCATTCTAGTTGGGTGCGCATAGTGGTTTATGTTTGAGTGAACTACACGCATTCTAGCTGGGTGCCACGTGGTGGTTTACGTTTGAGTGAACTACACGCATTCTATGTCATTGGGCGTGTTCGTCCATGAATCCGGGGTTGAAGTGAAGTTGATCCGGGATAGCATGGAAATATGAGCCGGGGTATACTAGCGATGTTGAAACTGGAACAGGCGCTGTGCAGGGCCGACTTAGGGCCATAAGTACGAGTGACCTCCATAACACAATATAATATAATAATTATTTTTTTAAGGTTTGTTTGGTTTTAATTTTAATGCTATTAATTATAAAAAACTGATATTAAAAAAATTAATTTAACTAAACTTCAAATTCATTTGTGCTTCTCTAATCCTCTCTACAATATAATGTATAAGAAGTTAATTTTTTTAAATTCTAAAATTAATTCATCTAAACATGCATTTAATTCCACTTTAAATAAGACATGCACAACAATTAAAGAATTTATAAATTATAGGAATATTGTTCAATGATAAATTTAATTAGTATTTATTTTTAAAATTCTTTCAAATGCGTGCTGATTATAATAGGATAATGATAAATTTACATCATTATATTTAGAAAAAAATAAACTATTTCATTTGTGAAACTTTGATGATAAAAAGTTAAAATAATTTTAATAGAAATGTTATTTTATCATTATTAAATTGTTAATGTTTATTATGTAATTTAACAAAAAAACATTAAATTAGATAAAATAATTGAATGCTAAACATATTATATTACATTGCAAACCAATACCTTTCCCTCCAATGATCTTGTCATTTCGGAATAAAGAAGCACTATTTTTTTCTTCGTGATTATATTTCCTACAACTTCTTATTCTGGACAGTGAAGCAGCTTCTTTTGATACATTGCAATTTTTTTATACATACAATATTATATTTATCTAATTGTCTCCTTATAAGTGAACAATTTTCTTTGGAGAGCCAATGAAAGTTGTCAATCATATTTAGTGATATCATTGAAGTCTAAGTCATTATTGTACTCATATAGAGCTGAAGAGTACGATTCTTTTTCTTTTTTAAAGCTTATTCTTTAACCTTTATTTGCATATAGTGAAAATGATTGAAAATAAATACATAAAAAAGTACTTCTTCTAGTCCTTAATATAAGACACTTGTAACATAATTACACATATCAATAAAAATAGTTAAATTAGTTTTTTAAAAACATATTATAACGTACCAATTTTATTCTCATTAATCATTATTAACTTGTTGTGAGTGACATGAAAACATTAAAGTTTGAAAGCATTATGCACCATTATCAAATAAAGACACAGATACTCAAAGTTTCTAACAAGAGCAAATAAAGGAAAAAAAAATTAAATGTTTCATAGAAATTGTAAAATACCTTATAAAAACAACCATCAATATCTTCTAGATAGTACCTTATATTAAAGACTAGAGAAAGTATATAAGAACAGTTTAATTAAAAAGAAAATTACTTGGAACTTATAAAATTTTTTCTTTTAAGATAAGGGAGAGAAAGAATCATTTATTATAGTAAAAATTTTAGTGATTTGCCTATTTTATATCAAAAATCTATAAAAATAATTTAAGTATTTTTATTTCTCATTTTTAATTAATATTCATTTTATGTAATTATTTTTCTCTTATTTTTTTAATGATAATCAATTTTTCATTGATAGTAAAAATTTCTTTTTATTTCTTCCCCCCCTTCATCTTCATGCACCACAAAGTTTAGAATTATCATTTTTACAACCTCTTCTTTTTGTATATAGTGTTTATAATTTTTTTATGCGTGAAATAAATATTTTTTTATGATTAAGATTATTAGAAGTTCAAAAACAATTACAAACAATCCAAATTTGATAGTTGGTTAATTATTCTTCTTTTTGTATTTAAAAATATTTTTTATTTAAAATATGAATTACAAGCTTATAAAAAATATGATTTACAAAATTTATAATTATTATACAAATTTTAAAATAATATTTTTTTAATTTTTTAAAACTTATGTTATCTTTTTTAAACTTAAGCAAATTAATTGATAATTAATCTAATAATAAATGTGTTATTTGCAGATAAGATACAAGATAAAAGCAAGGGAGATATCACAGTTGACCAATTGTTGGAACCAAAATAAATTCCTAAGCTGAAAACCATCACCTACAAGCTAGAATTAATCATGTCAATCATTAAGGAATTAAGCGAAACCGTACCTGAATTCATGATCACTGGTTGCTCTTTAGAGCCATGCGGTATAGTCTTCCAAGTCTACACACACTCCTTTGAGAGAACTCCTTAATTTTTCCTCTGCCTTTTTCTAATGATGGAATGTTAGAAAAAAGAGAACAATCCATGTGACTTGGGGACCATGACCTATTTATAGACAACCCTAGGGTTATCTTTTGGTTTTTCTATTTTAGCCCATCACAAAAATAGAATTACCTTTTAGTCTCTACACCTTAAAGGTCCATATCCTATTAGACACATTAAAGCCCAAATTACCCAAACCTTATCAGATCACTTTTAATTAGACTTAACCTTAAGCGACAGTCCACAATACATAGTTATTCACATATAAGGCCAATGTTGGATAATGATCCAACAATCTCCCACTTGGACTATATGTGTAGTCTCATAATTATGTATTGCAAAAATTAACCGTATAAACTCAATGTTACTGCCATTATCGAATGTATCTATAACCAATCCGATCCATCAATCATATCAACATTGGATCAAAGCAGTCTTCGTTATATCTATCGTAACTCAACCCATCAATGGTCACATATGTTGATACAAATGAATGACATGGATCATGATATGGATGTGTAGAATGGAATTTTCATGTAATGCGATCTTAATATGCCTAATTCCGATTGGTCCTCCTTAAACCTTAGTGAGACCAAACCACAACAAAAATTAGAGTGTCAATACACCAAAACTTTATTTCTGTAGAGAATATTCTTAAACCATACATAAACCAAAATTATGTCTATATCACAAAAACATTTAAAAATATAAACTTCCACTAAAACTGAATATCATTGAATGACATAACACCCATATGAGCAGTGTGCTCAAGAAACATTTTGGGTGGTAATCCTTTAGTAAGCGGATTTGCAACCATGGAGTTTGTTTCGATATGCTCTATAGACAATTGTCCACTATGAACTCTTTCTTTAACAACAAGGAACTTGATGTCTATGTGTTTTGACTTTGTCGAGCTCCTGTTGTTATTAGAAAATAGAACTGCTGATTTATTGGCACAAAATAACTTGAGTAGTCTTTCAATACCATCCACTATGCACAGCCCTGTGACAAAATTCCATAGCCAAATTCCATGATTGGACACCTCATAACATGCTATGAACTTTGCCGCCATGGTGGACGGGGCTATAAGAGATTGTTTAGCACTCTTCCAGGAAATAGAACCTCTAGCTAGCAGGTATATATAGCCTAACATAGATTTCATACTATCTTGGCATCTAGCAAAATTGGAGTCAGTATACCCAATGATCTCAAGTTGATCCACCCTTCGATACGTGAGCATATAGTTTTTCATTATCTGTAAGTACTGCATGACTCATTTAGTTGTTTTCCAATGGTGTAATCCCGGATTACTCAAGTATCTGCCCAACATCCCTGTAATGTATGTCATATCTAGATGCGTACAAACTTGGGCATATATCAGACTCCCCACTATTGATGCATAAGGAATCTTCTGCATCTCTTTTTCTTAAACCCATTCTTAAGGCACTGATTAAGACTAAACTTGTCTCCCTTAGCCATAAGGGTATCACCTGGTTTAGAGTCTTGCATGCCATATCTCTTGAGAACCTTTTTGATATAACTTTTTTGTGACAATCCAAGAATACCCCGAGAATGATCTCGATGTTTCTGCATGCCCAATACAAAAGACGCATTACTAAGATCTTTCATCTCAAAGTTCTTAGCTAGAAATCTCTTGGTTTCATACAATAAGTCTATATCGTTGCTAGCAAGCAAAATGTCATCAATTTATAAAACCAAAAAAATATACTTGCTCCCATAGTATATACAATCATCGATCAAATTCACCTTAAAACCAAATGAGATGATCAATTGATGAAACTTGAAATACCATTGTCAAGATGCTTGTTTGAGCCCTAGATGGATTTCTCAAGTTTGCAAACCATATTCTTTGTGTCTTGCGAAACAGTTTTCTGGTTGCACCATATAGATTGTCTCATCAATGTTACCATTGAGAAACATTGTCTTTATGTCCATCTGATGTAACTCAAGATCAAAATGCATCACCAATGCCATTATTGTCCTGAATAAGTCTTTTAAAGAAACCGAAGAGAAAGTCTCTTTATAGTCAATGCCTTTTTTCCGTGTAAATCCCTTTGTAACAAGACGAGCCTTATACCTCTCCACATCACCTTTTGAATCCCTCTTGGTCTTAAATATCCATTTGCAACCAATAGGTTTTGCACCTTCTGGCAATTGGACAAGATCCCAAACGTCATTGTCTATCATGGATTTAATCTCTTCATTCATGGCATCTATCCACTTTTGAGAGTTAGAACTTTCTATGGCTTGACGAAAGTTGATTGGATCATCTTCCATCACTCCTATGTCAACTTCATGTTCTTGGAGAAATACATTGTAATCATCTGATATTGTATTTCTCTTTTCTCTTATGGATCTCCTTAATGGCATAGGTTCTTGAGGTGGAAGAGTTTGTTCTTTTGGAATAATTTCTTGTATGGAAAGTTCGACATTGTCTTGATCTATTGTGTCTTGAATAGAGTCAGGAAGAGGATCCTGCACAATGCTAGTAACACCTATGGGAATATCAACATATTCCTCTTTAAAGACAAAGTCCCTTACTATATCTCCCCTTGCAAACTCGACATCCTCAAAGAACCAGGCATTCCCTGATTTGAAAATTGACTTACTTGTGGGATCATAAAACTTGTACCCCCTAGATCTTTTAAAGTATCCAATAAAATAGTAACTCACGGTCCTTGAGTCCAACTTCTTTTCATTTCCAACAAAATTAAGGTAATTCATGCAATTTTAAATAGAAAGGTTAGAAACATACATCACATGAAATCCTTCATTAATGGTCTATTTTCTTACAAATTTCTATGAGCTAATACAAAAATCATGTGAACTTGCTTTATAAATCTACATAAAATGTAGATTTATCACTAAGCCCTCGCATTATGTGAGTGATACAAAATTTAATTTCTACTCAAATTATTGCTATCATATTTACATATATGACTATATGTGTGTGTGGGATAAGCTTTTTTTAGTATAATAAATTATTGCATCTATTTTATATTATGTCTTTTAAGATAATGCTATTTTAAAAAAAATATATTAATTACATAAATTATAACGATAAATGAATGTTTTTTTTACAACATTACCCTTATTAAAAGATTTAGAATGTAATTATGAATTCATTTTAAGTATTTAGGTAAGATATTAATAAATGAGAATATTATTGGTGTCACGACCCTAGTTGTGATTTTTTATTTTTTTTTACTAAAGTCACCCTTACTAAAAGTTAGTATTAATGTGTTTTTATTTTTATTTTCTGAAGTAACATGTATTTTGATACAAACTAAAACACATAAATAGACATATAATATGAAATAGATAAAGTATCATTTAAAATTATATTAACAACAACATAATTCTTTAAATATGAAAAATGATATCAATTTATTTTAAAAAAAATTAACATTAATGTAATCATTTGATAATGACCAAAAATAAAAAACTTATAGTCTCTCAATCATCAAAAGTTATTATTATTATTATTTTAAATTTCACAATTTGTGTGCAAAATGATAATTTGAATATCAACTTTTATAATTGAGGAATTAATTTGCTATTTTTTTTTTAAGGTGATGGCAACCTAACTTTTAAGGACCAAAATGAATACTATTTTATAATATATTAAATAAAATGAACATAAGAATTTTATGAGTTTTTTTGAGTTTGAATCATGGATAATGTACCAATCTATCATACTTATGGGAAATTTAACTTTAGAAAATATGATCATGGAAAATTTGATGTTGTGTAACTATCCCAAAAGTTCAACCTTTTGGACAAAGGTTCTTGAATGACATATAAGATACTATAGTAATCTAGTTTACTAGATGTATTATAGCTAGGTGATAATTCATTTCATTTTCCACCATTTTTTATATTATTTCTTAATATAAAAATTTTCTATATATCATACAATATGTGAGATCCTCAATTTTGGTTAATAGAAATAAGAATATAATTAATGATTTAAAATACCCATAAGCATTAATAATAGTTATCCTATTGTTAGGATTTGCAAGGATAAGGTAATAGGACCCTAAATGGGACTCTAAAGCCCAAATGGGTTGAGGCCCACCAGAGCGTCCCCCCCCCCCCCCCCCAAACTATATAAGAAAGGGAAGGGAGAGAAAGAAAGAAAAAGAAAAGAAAGAAGAGGAAGGGGGAGAAGAGAAGGAGGAAAGGTGGAGAGGGGATTTGCGACCCGGCCTCAAAACTCATATCCAGATAGTCCCCAGATGTGAGTACTTCCCCTTTATCCTCCCTAAATCCTTTTATTTTTTGTGTTTTCCCCTTTGTCCCGCTTTTGAACCCTAGGTAGGAGATTTATGATTTTTGAGAGATTTACAAGATTGAGGGATTCTTCGGGAAATGTAATCGGTTAGAAAGGTAATAGAGGTGACTAGGAATGTTTTGGTATGCTTGGTGTTGATTTTTGGGCCAAAAATGGCCATAGGTTGTAGTTAGGTAACCCTTTGCAAACTGTGGAAATCGTCATTGGTGCTAAGCGCTAGTTTTTTGGCACTAAGCATGGGACAACAAAGTTTCTTTTATTGTCTAAGGCATTGGTGCTAAGAGTGAGAGTACCAGTACCCCTCTGTACTAGTGGTGCTAAGCGCTAGTTTTCCGGCGCTCAGCGTGAGAAGGTTAGTATTCCTTGTGCATAAGTGGCGCTAAGCACTAGTTTTCTGGCATTAAGCGTGGACCCACCAGAGTTTAGGTCTAAGGAGAAAATGAAGTAGGGCCAAGCGCCAAGGGTTTAAACACTAAGCACGATCCTTTAGAACTATGGGGGAATATTTTAGCTTCAAGTAGAGGATATGTTTGCTTGTGTGATTGTCTTCTATGCTTGCTTCTCTGATATAGTTATGGTTGTAGTGTTTTGCTGTGCTTAGTAATGATGAATGCGTAGTTGTAGGTTTGTCCTTATGGTTTTGTGTTGTGTGAGTAAAACGATGAACCTAGCGTAAGAAAATACTTAAGACTTTAAAAGATACCAGAACATGTCTCCTTAGCAAAAGTAGGGATATTCCTTGAAGTTAAAAGAAAATCAGGGATCTTTCTTGAGTTTAAAGAGAAAAGAAATGTTTTCAAAGGAAAGGAAAATGCTTTAAAAAATGATATCCCTCTTACTAATTATAGGGTAGATCTTCCCCATTCATGATAAAGCCTGAAATGCATTATTCACGACTTAGTATAAGTGTACACTTGCTACGAGGATCCCTTATAATCAGTATTGTATAAAGAGTTTTTATGATAAAAGTTTTAAGCAACCTGTGAATGGTTGAAGAAAAGTAAAGGGCTAGGAGGCCCCTTGTGCCAAAAGAGGGTAGCTACCCCTTCAGGCAAGGTGATTGAGGGAACCGCCTTGATAATGAAGTGGGTTTAGCCACTTGGAAGAAGGATTCCTCTTGATGGCTAGAGCTCAGCCGAGAGAAAAATGGTAGTTAAGTGAAAAGATAATAGTAAAGCTAACTAGAACTACACACAAACAAAAATAGAATAATGAGATGCATGATGCGAATGACTAAGTGAGGCATGTATGATAACCCTATTGGATATATGATGATGTGCATGCCTAGTTATAGGCAAGTTAAGTTGAGCTTAAACTAGGGAACCTATATACTCAGTGAAGACATAGTTTATGATAAAGGCTACCTAGTGGTATGCGAGGGGTTTACCCTAAAGAAAGTTTATGTATAAGCCCTGAAAGGGAAAGTAAAGAGAAAGATAAAGATGAGAAAGTGCTAGTCTTCGCTTAATGTCATAAGAAGTAAAATGTCTAAATAAACGAATAGAGAGGACGAACTCCAAACTAAGTGTTGGGAGGAGAGTTGTTTAGCATAAAGGACCAGTATGGGTTAGGAGACCTAGGGCCCAAGCCCATTAAAGATAAGCAAGCCCCAAGTTGGGCATGGTTTATGAGGTTAAAAACTAAAGAGGTAAGAATTTGGGAGTTCAGTGAGAGGTAAAACTATATGAGTTAAGGGAGGATTCTAGGATAGAATAGTCAGCCTACCCCTAGAGTCCTCGTAGCACTCACTGAGACTCTCACTCCTTCTAGTTGTTATCTTTTTAGGGTAATTAGGTGGACGTCCTCAAGGAGGAGCTTAGAGTCGCTTGAAGATAGAAGATGTTGAGTTATGTATCTCCCAATTTATGGGAGTTTAGTTTATGTTTTTTTTTTTTTTGTATTTTCTCTGTATGTTATGTACGACACATTTTGCCTAGAGTTTCTATTAAGTTTTTATAGATGTATCTTCTAATTTCCGCTTAATCTTTAATGTACTTATATTCAAAGTTTCCATGTCCTAGCAATCTAGGTATAGTAATGGTAATGCCCCTTAGGGTGTTACACAATATCATAATTTATGATTAATTTTTAGAATTGATTTTCAAGACTATATAGAACTTTGTTTTAAAGAATTTGGAGATAGGGTGAAGCATTGGATTACTTTAAATGATCCATGGAGTTACATCATAGGTGGCCATGCAACTAGGATTGTAGCACCAGGTCGATGCTCTAAATGGTTAAATCCAGATTGCACTGATGGTGATTTGGGGAAAGAGCCTTATTTAGTTTCACATCACCTATTTCTTGCTTATGCAACAACTGTCCAAGTGTGCAAGAAAAAGTATTAGGTTCTTTATAACCTTGACAAGCACTTTTAAAGCTTTAAAGTTTCTTAGCTTCAATATTGTTATGAAGGTCTAAGCACTTTGGTTCTCTTAATTACCTAACATCCAAAACACTTTATACAGGTATCTCAAAAAGGAGTGATAGGCATAACGCTTGTGTCTAATTGGTTTGTGCCATTTTTAGATAACAAATTAGATAAAAATGTTGCCAAATGAGTAATTGATTTTGTGTTTGGATGATAAGTGTGTAGCTTTATACTAGAATATCATCATTCTCGAAATAAATGTAGGTTAGCTAGAGTCACTAATTAAGGTGAATCTGATAGTTATTATGTGGATATACATTTTTCTGTTGCTTTCAAGTAAGAAAGGAAAAAGGATTATACTAATTTAGTATATAATATGATTGGGGACAAACATACTATGCCACACAAAAAAGAAAAGAAAAACTCATTTGTAAATCCTTTTATAGTTATAATATAAAAGTCTTACTTTGTATATGTGATCATATTAGGAAGCAAATTAGTCTAACTATATGTTAATCAACTTTGTATACGTTAGTTTATATATATCCACTTAATTTTTTTATAAAATACCAAATCATTTGTCATGGAAAAAAAAAGGAGAATTCATATGAAAAAAAAAGAGTTGGGCCAAATAATTTGGTTTTTAAATAGATAAATCATTGTTAAATCAATCTTTTTCTCCTTTTTTTTAGGATGACCTTTCATTTGGGTCATCACAAAACTATCTTTTAAATGTTAATGACTTACCATTCTAATGCATAATCATAGGTCTCGCAAAGGCCTTTGAGTATATTTCTTTCTCCTTTAACTTATTATTCTAGTGCATAATAATAGGTTAAGTCTATTAAGCCTATATGTGCTTTTTTGTATATCTTGGATAACATACATTTAAAAATGCATTATTTACATCAAGTTGATATAGTTCCCACCTTTTAGCGAGAGCCAATGTCAATATGAGGCAAATAGTTACAGGTTTTATAATTGGAGAAAACATTTCATTGAAGTCAAAACTAGGAAGTTGGTGGAAGCCCTTGGCCACCAACTTGGCTTTGTACTTATTAACTGAGCCATCGACATTTTCTTTGACTCGAAAAACCCATTTGTAGTTATGGCCTTCCTATTAGGAGGAAGGGGAACCAATGTCCAACTATTATTACGCATCAAAGCATCATATTCTTATTGCATTACAGCCAACCACTTAGGATCGTTTAGGGCTTACTTGACAGTCTTTGGCTCAAAGTGAGTAAGAAGAAGAAAGGGATGGACACGAGGTGGAAGAGAACCATTTTTAAACCTTGTTTTTATTAGGTGACCATTACGGGGAGGAGGACAATTGAGGTGTGAGCAAATGAAGAGGAAGAGAAAGATGAAGAAGTAGAATTGGGTACAGTGGCTTGGGGGGGGTTGGTTTAACTAGGGGAATTAAAGTTAGGGTTACGGAAAAAGAGGTGTTAAGGGTAAGGGTTTTCTATGGAGGGGAAGAGATCATTGTAAAGAAAACGTAGTTCATTAAACACAACATCTTTTGAGATAAAAAGCTTTTCAGTAGGAGAAAGACACTTGTAACCTTTATGTGTGGCGGAGTATTCGAGACATAGGCATTCATGAGACCAAAATTGAAGTTTGTGAGTGGTATATGGACGAAGGAAGGGAAAGCATACACAGCCAAAGGTTTTTATGAATTAGTAATCTGGTGATTGTTTGAATAGTATAGTATATGGAACAGGGAAATTGAGAAAAGCTATGGGCAATTGATTAATGAGATAAACAACAGTGGTGAACGCACAATCCCAAAATTTTAAAGGCATAGAGGCACGACTGAGTAGTGTAAGTCCAAATTACTCAATGTGTTGATGTTTTCGTTCCACCACACCATCTTGGTGATGAGTATGAAGACAAATGACCCTGTGAGTGGCACCCAAGTCAGTAAGATACTTTGTAAGAGGTCTAAATTCTCCACCCTAGTTAATTTGTAAGCGTTTGAAAGATGTTCCAAACTATAGCTCTGCTATAGTCTTGAATTTCTTAAAGATACAAAATGTATCTAATTTGCTTTTGAGGAGGTAAATCCATGTAAAACAAGAGTAAGCGTCTATATAGGTGATGTAGTATGTGAAGTTACTTGTAGAAGGAACAGGAGAGAGGCCCCACAAGTCACTATACATCAATTCTAAGGGTGAAGTAGAAGTTGTTTTAGGGGGAGAAGAAGGAATTCTATGTGCTTTACCAACACAACAAGCAGGAAAAAAAGAGTCATTCTTATTAGTGAAAGAAACATTACAGTACTGTAATACAAGTTCAGTACATGATTATTAGGATGTCCTAGTCTAGCATGCCATAAAGATGAAAAACTAGATGAAATAGAAGTATGTATAACAATTTTTACATTTGAATTAGAATTATAAAGTAAACAACTAGCTAAACCAAAAGAATGAGCTTGTAGATGAAGACTTAGAAAAATGTAGAGGTCATCAAGACCCACACAACCTTGTGTGATGTAACACCCCAAATTTCAGGTACTAGAAAGAAACCACGAGATAGCTCTTAGTATCATGTGTTATTAGATAAAAGACGCCTTAAGAGTTATTGTTATTATTATATCTCTTATTATTATTATTATTCCTATTGCTGTTATTATTATATTTATTGTTGTTGTTGTAGTAGTTATTATTATTATTATTATTGTGTTGTGTTGTTATTATTATATTTATTGTTATTATTATTATTATTGTTGTTGTTGTTGTTGTTGTTGTTGTTGTTGTTGTTGTTGTTGTTGTTATTATTATTGTTATTAACACCTTAGGATTAGAAATTAGTAGCAATGTTATCATAGAACCCAAAAGAGCATCTAGGCCCCAATAAGGGACTAAAGCTCACTAAGCAACATACCCACCCACATGTTATAAAAAGGGAATAGGGAAGGAGAATTAGGTTTAGCCGTCACAAAATAGAAGAAGAAAAAAGGTAGAGAGAATGAGGAGAAGAAGGTAGAGAGCATAAGGAGAAAAAGAAGAAGAAGAGGAAGAGAAAGAGAAGGAATAAAAACCAGAGAACTCAAGCCCTAGAACTCAGCTTTGCATGTCCCTAAAGGTGAGTGCCCTCCCTCGTGTCCTTTCTTGTCCTTTATGTTGTGCTTGTTTATCTATTTACCTTTTCTCCTTCTTTATGCCTAAGTTAGGGTTTTGATGGATTTTGAGGGGATTGAGAGTGAGTGAAGAGTTTATAGATTAGATTGACCAATTATCAAGGTAGAAGAAATAAGTGAGAATTTAATTATTTGTGTTGGATATTTAAAAGCTAAAGACAATATGACAAAGAAATCAAAATTCATACCTCGGATCCACCCGCCAAGATTAGATAGCCGTTGGATGACTTATTTTCGAAGATTGTACTCTATGTTGGCACTGGGCGACTACGTTGTTCGTCGGGCGCGTGGATTTGCCGGGGGGGATACGCAACCCACTGGGCGTGCTGGGTCCTTGCACGAATTCGTCGGGCAGGATGCACAATCTGCCGAACGGGTTAGGTCTTGGCGTTACCACCAGGCGTGTACGACTTGGGCTATTCTGTTTTTGCGCCTATCCACAGGGCGGGATATGCAACTCGCCGAGCGTGCTGGGTCCTTGCGCAAATCCGCAGGGCGGGATGCACAATCTGCCAGGCAGGTTGGGTGTTGGCGTGACCGTCAGGCATGTACGACTTGGGCTATTTCGTTTTTACGCCTATGAACTCTCTTTTGTAGTATTTAACTCATTGTTGCTTCTCTTTTTTTTATGCCTTATTGAGTTTGTATTATGTGATTGTTTTTTACCTTGAGAAAACTGAGTGTGATATGAAATTGTGCCAATGTTTCATGATAAAAGTCTATGAAAAGTTGTAAGCATTATATATGACCATGCATCATAACATTTGAGTTATATGATGAGGAAAGTAGGTAGGAATATGGCTGGTGGAGACCGTGATGGGTTGTCTAACCCTAGCCTTGGGGGTTATCCAATTGAGAAAACTCTAATGGTCCATGTTGATCCTATGGAGTCAGGGTGTACTAGCAAAACTGGGTAACCTTGACTTGTCACCGGGGGATATCATGCTAGTTGAAGGCACGAAAGCCGAAGGCATCAATACCGATGACGCTTCTTATGGCCTACCAATTCATGGCCCAACCTCTTGAATCTCACTAGATTATTGTCAAACACATACTTTGATACCTCATGGGTACCTTTTCTCATGGACTTCATCTCATTCTTGCTCCTCTTCATCAGCCTCTCTCCTTATGAGCTTTTTGTGATGTTGATTGAGCAGTAGACCTTAATGATCGCAAGTCTACCTCTAGTGCGACCATTCTTCTTGGCCCAAATCTCATTTCTTGATGGTCTCGCAAATAACAGGTTGTTGCTAAGTCCAGCACTATGGCAGAATATCGTAGCTTAGCACAAGCTGCTGCTAAAGTCTTATGGATTCAAACTTTCTCATTGAATTTGGAGTCTCCTTCTCAGTTTTAATTCTCTATTGTGATAACTAGAGTGCAGTCTCTCTAGCTCACAACCCTGTTCTGTAACACCCTTACTTTTATTTATTGAACTATTTTTCTATTTATTCTGTATTTAATTCTAAAAAATAGGAATAAATTTCAAAATTATGATATCCACGTTTAAACTCTAAATGTCAACAGTTATCCAATCGTAATTTTTAATAATTTTTCTCAGCCAAAGCTTAGAGAAATTAAAAAATGACAATTTTGCTCTTATTTCTCAACATTAAGAGTTGACATAAGAAAAAAATTTAATTAAGCTTAAAATCATGTCATATACAAACTAAAATTTTGGAAATTTTCAGGGAATTTTCTGGAATTCTAATGTAAAATGACTAAAATGCCCTTAGGTGTCAAATAAACCAAACATTTATTGGTTTGACATCCAAAATTGGTAAAAATAATATTCTTAGTACATTTCTAAGTAAAATATGTAATTTTAGAATTTCATAAAAAATTAAGCATTTATTGAATTAAAATAGATTAAATATGAATTTTGTAAGCTTAAAAATACAATATATATATATATATAATTCGAAATAATTAATAAAAATTAAAAATATTTTTAGAAATTTATTTTTGTTGGAAAATAATGCATTTATTCAGTTTTATATTTAAATTAATTATTTTAATATTAAAAGTTAATTTATTCAAGTTTAAGTGATCTTATCGGTATCGGTTAATTTAATTACTTACAAAATTTACACTGGAAAGCCTTGGGACAATTGGTGTAACACATCCTAGCCCTAGAAGAGGAGTAATTCACCACCTAAGTTGGATATGTGTCTCTAAATCCAAATAAAAATAAATGAAAAACCTTAATTAATTACATAGTGCATGATCTTATTCTTGAACACCTAAGACCATTTCCTCTTCTATAAATAGCCATGGAATGGGGCTGAAATCTTCATCTCCTTCCTCTCCCAAGTTGGACGAAGCACCTCCATAGCCATCACTCCCTATATATTTTTTTTTAAAACCAAAATCTTACTAGTTTTCATTAACTAGTAAAAATCTTCTTCCTAGGAGCTTTGCACAATACTTCCATCAACTTCACCAGCATCTTTGAGGTAATAGAGGGAGTGAGGTTGGTTTTAAATTTCAATTACTTTGCATGTTGGTAGGAAAGGTTTTCCCCTAAACCTTTCAATGTTTAAGTTTAATAATAATGTTATAATGTTTAGTGATAGATTTAAGCTTTTATCAAATTGTTATGCTGCCTAATTTTAGATAATTAAAATATACTTATTTAGTAGTTATGCTGTCCAAATTTTGATAACTATAATATAATTATTAAGTTGTTATACTGCTTAAATTCAAACAATTATAGTAGAATTACCAAGTTGTTTTATTGCATAAATTTAGATAAAAAAAAATAGCTGGTATACTAGATAATTAAATTATCATATTGCCAAATTTTAGTAAAGCTCAAATAATCTAGCCAAAAAAAAGTAGAAGAAGTAAGTTAGTAGGTTTATAATATAAGGCTAAATATAAAAGTTATTTAATGAGCTATTAATGAATTTATTTTTAGAAAACTACTATAGAAATTTTAGTTTAAGTTTTTATTGTTTAGGTAAGGTCTAGACACATTAAGAGACAATCTGTAAAAATTTTATAATTTTTAAAGCTTATTTAGTACTTCTAATTGTGTTCTATAAGTGCTTGTGAACACTTTTCACTTAAATATACTAAATTACAAAAAAATTTGACAAAATTCTAAAAATCATTATAAAATTCTAATTATTTTTCTAAGCTTAAAAATTATTTTTATAAAAATTTTGATCACTTTGTGATTTATTTCTTAATTATTATTCTTTATTTTAGATTTTATGTTTTTATTTGTATTGAAATATTGATTATGTGTTTTAATATGAATTATGAATTATTTTAATAATATGCATGGGTCAAATCTCTATAATAAAAGGCAGAGATATTAGCAGAAATTGTATTGGTGCTCAAATTTAATGAGACAAAAGTGAACCCTTGTTTAAGAATTTAAAAATTAATAGGTTAGTGAGTAATGCAAGGGATATGCAATGGCATGACACCCTAAGAAGGAAGCTATAGTTTGGTACGTTGAGGAATGAAAGGCAAGGACCCAATTAAGGAGGTCTTGGGGGTAAGCATCAAGTGGTGAAGGTCCTAATGGCCAGGGTAGCGCTTGTGAGTTGGGATATTTACCCGACCAAACTCGATAACCCCGTTAACTGCTCAGCATTCCAAGATTGGCGTGAGAGTATACCTTTGTAAATGAACGTTCTGACTGTTATTTTCCTCATTGATAATGAGGACTACACCATGTGATGATGTTGAAAAGGTATATGTACTCCCGGTCACTTCTCGGTTCTGTTGAAAACTATTACTCACTAATGGAAAGTATAGATCCATACCAAGTCAAGGGTAGTTTAATATAGCTTAGAATAAATCCTAGGTTCCCTTCGTCAATTGTGTTTTATTTATATTTTATGGTAGATTCCTACCATACATGTGAAAGTGATTTTAGAACAAATTACCTCACTCCATTATTTTCCTCTATGCATGTTTGATCATGGTTGATGAAGATGGCAATACCAGTACTCTTCAACCTACACGTAGCCTATCATGATGGAGGAACATGGGAATACCAAGAGGACACAAACATCCTGACTTATACTGGTCTGAAGTATGTGACCTTCCTGTCCCCTGTTCCTGGGACTGTGATACCACCACTAACATATATGATACTCATATCCTTCATGACTACTCCACTGCCTGACTTTGTTTATGCTTCTCCCGCTTCACTACCACCAGTAAATCCCAATTTCCCCACACATGGACATCTATCAGCCTCCTCCTAAGTTACTTGCCATAGATGCACTAGTAGTTAATGAGCTAGCACTCGTACCCCTAAAATGATGGATCACTGATGGAGGTAATACTCGCTGAGTCACCTATGGGCTCCCCTGGTATTGAGTACCAAGTGGGGATGGTCAACGAGTGGCAAACCTCTTCGGCATCCTCTTCCTTTAGACCTGGGCTACCTCATGAGGTACCCAATGGATAGGCATACCATGCAGCCGAGGACAAGTCAAAGGGGACTCCTTCAGATGAGGGCCAGTAGAGATTTATAGTATTTAGCAGGGGGTAGGGTAGTCAGATACTGCTCTGTATATGATCTTTTTAATGTATATATTAGGCTAGGTAATATATATATCTTTTAATGTACTTTTATTTTTTTTATGACTATTGTATATTACCTAAATCATGATGTACAGTTTGATATATACATATATATAGTTTTGATTTTTACTTTTATTTCCAAATTTTGTTAAATTTAAAATTCTTTCTATTATAAAATTAGAAAAAGTTTACCCGCATTCTCACCAACTTGACTTAATAACTAAATTAATATGAGTTATATTTAAATATTAAGAGTGTTACACATTCTACATGCCCGCACCAAACATATGGAGATTGATCTATTCTTTGTTTGTGAGAAAGTTCTTAGGAAGTAACTTATTGTTCAACATGTCTTTGCACAAGTTCAATGGGCTGACTTCCTTACCAAGCCTCTCTCACCAAACAGATTTTTGTTTCTTAGAGACAAACTCACAATGGCTGAGCCTTATTCTTTGTCTCATCCACCATGAGTTTGTGGAGGTGGAGGGGTGTGAGAGTATTGTATAGGAGAGTAGTTATTCAACCAACTCTCAGGTAGTCAGTTACAGTAGTTATAGTAAATTTGAGTTAGATATTCAGTTAGTTATACAGTTGTCACTATGATAGCTATCAGTTAAAAGTATAGCTGGGCATTTAGGCTAAGGCCTGCGGGCGACTTGTGTAGCCCGCAGCCCCTGCGGGCTACGATCCTAAAAATTATGGTCCATTTAAGAGTGTGGGCTTTTCAACCCAGACCGTTTAAACCACGGTTTAAGTAAATTTACCCGCAGGCTTACGGGCTTGTTCGCGGGTTTTTAGTATGAGAGTACTTTGAGAAAAAAAAAAAAGAAACTTACTTAATTTACTTTTACTTCATATCAGACTCTGTAAGACAAACAAGACTTAGGGTTCCTTTCCTACCCTTTCTTCATTCTTTCTTGGTGTTGCAGACAACCCACCCCGTGACCCCACTTCTTTGCAGCCGGCCATCGCATGACCAGTGCTATTGGTCAGTTCGTCGCGCTGCTCGAGCGACCCTTAGCAACCTTTGCCATTTCCCTGTGTGACTTGCAACACCCATGAGACTGCGACCTACGAGTTCCGACCTCCACAACATGAGCTCCAACCACCGTGACCTACATGACAAGCTCTGACCTTTGCAATGTGAACTTCAACTCACCTTGAAAGTAATCTAACAACCTCTGATTTGTGGTTTGCATTTGATTGAATTTAGATTATTTTTTATTTATTTATCCCTTTTCTTTTTCTCTTCAGTCTTGTTATTGGTTGTTAAATTTGTGGAGATGATCTAAAATGGGTAGATTCTCTTGTTGCATGTTCTGTAATCTATACTGTGAATTTGTGACCATATATTTGTGTTCATTTTTCAGCTTTGTGTTCAATAATCAATATTGAAATATGGATTTGTCTGATACTACATTAAATGAAAGTGTTGGTATGGTTGAAGAAATGAACACTCAAGATAATCAACATGCACCAATTAAGCATAAATCAAATAAGAGGTTTAGGGGACTTTCACCTTCTGTGTGGAATTATTTTAATAAACTTACTAATAGTAGTGATGGGAAAGGAAGAGCTTAATGCAAGGCTTGTGGAAAAGAGTATGCAGGGGTGGGAATAAGAATGGAACTTCAACTTTATTACGTCATATGGATAATTGTAAGAAGATTCCAAAAGGTTTTGATGAAACTGAGGTTGGTAAACTTATGCTTGATCATGCTGAAAAATTAAAAGCTAGAAAGGTTGATCAAAAAGCCGTGCGTGACATCATAACCATGATGCTAATAGAACATGACCTTCCATTCTCTTTTGTTGAATATAAGAGGTTTAGACAATTGCTAAAATGTGCCAATCTTGGTATTAAGATACCCTCTAGGCATGCTACAACTATAGATGTGGTCAATATGTATCACAATGAAAAGAACAAATTGAAAGTGGTGTTGTCTAAAGTTCCTAGTAGAATATGTTTGAGATTTGATTTGTGGACTTTTTGTACTATGGAAGGTTATATTTCATTAACTGCACATTTTGTTGATGCAAATTGGAAGCTTAATAGAAAAATTCTTAATTTTTGTCATTTCCCCCCTCCACACTCTGGGCCTAAATTGGCTAAAACCATATATGAATTCTTGGAAGATTGGGGGATTGAGCGAATTTTTTTTTCATTGACTTTGGATAATGCTTCGGCAAATAGTAGCATACAAAATATGTTGAAAGAGAGACTTTTGAATAACAATAATGGTTTGTTATGTGGTGGAGAATTTTTCCATATCCGATGTTGTACTCACATCTTAAACCTTATTGTGCAAGAGGGTTTGAAAGTTGCTAGCGGTGCTTTAGAAAAAATAAGAGAAAGCATAAAGCATGTTAGAGGGTCGGAGGCTAGAATGAATGCATTCAAAGCTTGTGTTGCTAAAGTGGGTGATATTGACACTAAGGTTGGTTTGCGTTTTGATGTCCTTACTAGGTGAAATTCCACCTTTTTGATGCTTGAAAGTGCACTTGCATACCAGTGTGCTTTTAGTAATCTTGCTTTTGAAGATGTGAACTATAAAGCTTGCCCCACTAATGAAGAATGGGCAAGAGGAGAAAAAATGTGTGAATTTTTGCATCCATTCTATTTGATCACAGAGTTGATGTCTGGTTCCTCTTATCCAACATCAAATTTATATTTTGCACAAGCGTGGCAAATTGAATGTTGGTTGGTCGAAAATAGTAAGCATGAGGATGAGACAATTAGGAATATGGCGACTAATATGAAAGTGAAGTTTGATAAATATTGGAGTGATTATAGTGTTGTGCTTGCACTTGGAACCATTCTTGATTCTCGTTATAAGTTGCAATTTTTGAAGTTTTTCTATTCAAAGCTTGGTCTTGATGTAATAAGTTGCCAAGCAAAATTGCAAGTTGTGAAGCACAAGTTGTATTCTCTCTTTCATGAGTATGTCAAAATGTCTAAGAGAGAGACAACTAGCAATGTTGGTTAAACAAGACAAACACAAGAGCCTCAACCTACTAGTACCTTCACTAGAGGAAAGTCGCTAGCATCATGTTGTGTGGCTGTGAATGTAAGTCTATATTTTGTTTTCTTATACTTTTATTTACTTATATATTTGTTTTGTTTATTTTCTCATTTTGTGTAAATAATGTAGGAGTTCATCCAATATGAGAATGATAATATGTCACAAGAGGGTAGTTAAGTGAATACTTATTTGGATGAGCAAAAACTTTCTTTGGCATACCATCCAAATCTTGATCTCTTGCAATATTGGAAGGAGAATCAACTTAGGTTCCCAGATCTTGCATTGATGGCACGTGACATTTTGAGCATTCAAATTACAACTGTGGCATCTAAATTCTCATTTAGTATTGGTTCTTGTGTTCTTAACAAATACCGAAGTTCTCTCCTTCTAATAATGTGTAATCTTTGATATGTACTAGAAATTATTTGCTAGGATTTGAGGTGGAAGGTAAATATTATATTTCTTAATGTGTGAAAAATATTATAGGGAATTTTATGTTGCCTTTAAACCATCTTACTTATAAATTTTGCTTTATGATGAGTTGTAGATGAAATGGAAAAAACTTCAGTGATTAGGAATATGGAGGAGCCAAGTACATCAAAGATGGACTCCAACATAGTTGTTGAAGATAATTGAAGATTATATATCTTAAGTCTTTGATGTATTGAAGATTATGTATTTCAATATTTGATGTACCCTCTATAAGATGTACTTTGCACTTATTATTTGGCACGTAAAACTTTAGACTTCATATTTGGTTTGAATAGTTTATTTTGTGCTTGATACTTTGAATCTAAGGCTTTATATTTCATATTTTGTGTTGAATGGTTTATTTAACATGTAAGATCTTTGGTTTGGATGGTTTTTTAGCATGTTAGAGTTTGGAATTGATTTATTTTTATTTTTCGGTATATTTGTCATTTATTTTTATTTTTATTGATTTTTTTTGCATTTTTATAAAATTATTTTTCGTATTTTATTTCATAGGGCTGCAAATTAGCTCGTTAACCGGCAGGCTACGTGGGGCGGATGTGGGCCTCAAAATTCAGGACCGTTTATCTTGCGACAAGCCTGGCCTAGCCATTTATTTCGCAGGCTTTTGCGGGCTGGGCCTAAACGGACAGGCTAGCCTATATACCCACTTCTAGTTAGAAGCTCTACAAATACCAATTTGTATCACTTTCTGTGCTAGCTTTTCATTCTCAATAATAATAGAATTTTCCCTTTCTCTTATCCTCTCTATTTTCTCTATTTGTTCTGGTTTATCAACAACTAATAACAAAAAGTGTGTTAGAGAGTGTACTGCTACTCTGCTAGCACTCCTATTCAGTTGTTGTATTATGTTATGCAAACATGAATTAATATTATTTTTATCATTAATTTACGTTTGTATATTTAACTAGTAAGTGCTTTGCATTATACAAGTATTTGTATTAACTTAAGTAAATTTTAAAATATAAATTAAAAATATTTAAAAACATTTTAAATCACAAAAAATATACAAGAAAAAATAAATTTAAAAATATTAAAAGAAATTACCTTTGAGAGTATAAATATAACACACTTTGAGTAATGTTCTTAAAATCGAAACAGACTTTGAATGGATGAAGATATTGGCTCACTATTTATCCAATTTTGATAAAGTTTGGCTACTTTTTGACCGATTATCTAGCTGGTCAGCTTTTTATGGACTATACAGACAAGTTACTTGGTTAATTTTCAGTTGAATTGATCAAATCGACTGATCTTGCTTTAACAACTATATCTACGAGAATAAAAATGAAGGGGATAAAGAGAATTGGAGAGTAAATTGGGATATTATAAGAACTTTGATATTATTTTGTACTATCAAGGACATGCTTATGGTTTTTTTTTTTTTTTTAACTTACAAGTAAATATGCAAAGGAAGGATGCAATTTTTTCCCACCAAATGATAGACCAAGTGAAAAATTCTCTGCGTTTTATGCTTTCTCAGTGTTACAAATTTTTGGATACTGAAGCAACCACTAAATGCTTCATAAATAAAAAATGAATAGAAAATTATATTTTTCCTAAGGTTAAACTAGCGTGGTCGTCATTTAGTTATTGCAGAAATAGTATACGAGTTTGAAAACGTAATTTAGGTGGTTGACACGATAGTTATTTTTCCACTCAATTTCTCTTTAAATAACTACTATTCACATAAGAACGACATTAAAATTTGATATAGATTATAATTATATGTTATGAGGAATTATTTCTCTTGCTAAAATTTCTTCTAGAATTAGTGAGAGAGAGAGAGGGGGGGGGTTTCTGGTACAAAGAGAGGTGTTTTAATTGCATTAGTATATATATATATATATATATATGTATGTATATATATATTTGTAACTTATTTTGGAAGAAAGTAGTGTCATGTGTCCTCACATGGTGTAATGTCTTCTAAGTTACTCTTCTTTACACCTTACTAAAAAAAGAAATCTATATTAAAACATATTTACAGATAAAAATAAATTAATTATCACTTAAAAACGAAAATTCAACTCCCATATAGATATAGATATAACAACCATATCAAATTCAAATAATAACGGAATTATTAAAAAATATAATGATTTATCTTTTCAACAAATAAGATGATGAGTTTAATTACTATGCACTATATAAAAACTTTTACGCTATTAACCAATTGAAAATCAACTTTAGTGTGACTTTTAGGGCGGTTATTAACAAAGTCAACAAACTTACTATACATGATGGATTGTGATTGGATGATGTGTAAATTTATACTGTCAGTGCATAGCCTATTTTCTCTAACATGATTAGACAAAAGAATAATAATATATTTTAAGGTTCTTTTCTTTATCAAATTTGAATTTATTTTTTTAAAATTTCAAATAGTAATGGAAACATGAAAATTTTAATGAACATGTGCTCTAAAATTGTTTTTGAATATGCAACTCCATATTTTTCGGGTACAAGATATATGCCTATATATAACTCATATCAATTTTAATCTGATAATTGAGAAATAACAACCATATCAAATTCAAATAATAACGGAAACATGGAAACATGAAAATCAAATAATAATGGAAATATAAAAATATATATAAATTGATATCAAATTTAAATTTACGTATAAAGCCACTTATGTATTTATCAAATTTGTAGTTTGTAATTATACAAATTAAGATATACAAATATTTACTTTTTCATTAAGAAGGATAATGATTTATTTTTTTTCAACTTTCAATAATAATATACTTTAAGGTTTCTTGTCTTTGTCAAGTTCGAATTTATTTTTTTAAAATTTCAAATAATGATTTATTTATCTTTTTCATTAAAAAAGATAATAATTTATCTTTCAACTTTCAATATACAAATTAGGATATACAAATATTTATCTTTTTTAATTTTGAATTTATTTTTTTAAAATTTCAAATAATTACAAAAACATGGAATATCTTTAAGGTTTTAAATAATTTATCTTTTTCCTTTAAGTGGTTAGTTGTTGCATAGTTTTTCTGATACTATTCTTTCATTCCTCTCTACTATTCTATTTTTGTTTCAATCGCAATGACATCTTTTGTGAAATATGATTCACTTTCATCTATCTTTACCTTGAGGGAAAATTGGACCATCAAGGCAAGATTGGTCCGACAACTTTGATTGGTTCCAAAATTGAATTCAAATAGATCAAATAGTTACCGCTCTATGAAGTTGGTTTGAATGGAGGAAAATATATTTTTGTGTGTTTTTTTAATATATTGAATTGTTTTATGTGTATATAAATACCATGATTTGTTCTTATCATTTTTTTGCCTGGGATGTAAAATTCAAGCTTATATTCATAAATTTCATTTATCGATTTCAAAATATTATGGATGAGGTTTGGTTTATTCTATTCATTCAATCAGTGTCACTTCTAATGTACAATATCAACTTTCAAAATGGAACAAAGGTTGTTAAGGTTGATGATGGACCATTGGCTGAAGATATGTATTCATTTGTTCCTATTCAAATTTATCGTGGTAGAATCGATTTTGAAGTTTTGATTGGTAAGTCCCAAAAATTAAATTGCATGTTCTCGATTTTTATCCTAAGGTTTTAATCTCAACCTTATTTTTCCTCTTTATATGATTTTTTAAGATGTAATCAGAATTCTAACAAGCTATAAGACTGAAAAGAAAAATGAAAAAAACGACTTGAAGTCTTAAAGGAATTATATTGTATTAAAGGCTGATGGGTATTGTTTTTGTTAACTATATATTCTTTTACACAATTCTATTTTTTATATTTTTTATTTCTTATGTTTTTATCTTTGTTGTAGTAGTTATAAGATAGATTGCACTCTTTTTGAACCATATGTAGATGAGTTCAATGCATTTTTTGATTTTGGGGACATAGCAAATGTTGTTGTTATCCTTTAGCTTGCAAAAGCCAGGACTTTCCAAGGTTAAATTTCATTCATATGCACATGTATCTTGCTTTCATTTTACCTTTTACCCCTTTTGATTCTTTTTGTGACTTTGCTAGAGGAAGTAAAAATTAATCTGAAAATGCAAAATACTATAGCCAGTTGATATTCAATCCTAATTGTTAAACTAACTGCAATTCAATTTTTTTTTAAGAAAATTTTCGTGTTTAGAAAAATTAACACAGACATTTTAATTTTTTTTAAGAAAATAAACTAATTGCAATTAAAATATCTCTAATTATATATTTTCCTATCATGTGTATTATGTAGTAAGATAAATGTGATTTAAAAAAAAAAAATTATGCAGCATTGAAATTACAAAAAACCTTAACAAGGAATTGTGTAATTTTATCACCACATTTATTCAAATGAGACTATTGAATATAATTTTATTAAAACAATTTAAATTTTGTAATAGAAAATGTAAAGCCTTTTAAAACTATTTGAAATTATACAAGAAGGAAAGTTAAAATACAAGTATGTTTTCTATTATACCTTTCAAAGGGGGGTTGGGTTATATTAACTCAGTACAATCAAATTGCGTTTGAATGTTCTTACAATTCTGTTTCTCATTCATTAGGCATACCAATTTCATATAATGGTCACTCTATTTGTAGAATGGAATTGACTCCCTTTGACAATTTCAACACAGTATTGGATAAGGCTCTGAGAAAACTTGGGAGCCAACCTAAGCAAGTGATCAAATTGTAAATGTTTGGGTGTTTATACTAATTTTTGTTTGATAAAAAAAATTGTTCTGGAATTTCCAAGAAAAAACAATCTGGGAAGGAAAACTACTTCTTTAAAGGGATCTAAGATTTATAGTGCAAGGAACAATAATTATTCCAAAAACTAAAAGGATAACAAAATGGAATCACATTAAAAAGAGAACATATACCTAATCCTTCTCAAATAACCTTTTGGTCTCACTTCAGATTCTTGCAGGTTCTGATGAGATTTTTCGAGTATTTGTGCCTTTCCAAAGCAATTGTTGTTATGTTTGGGTTACACCTTCATGTATTTATAAACAACTTTCTATGTAACTATTAATAACTGCTAAACTATCTTAAAATTCAAATATATAACATCCATAGGCATTTTTTTACCCAACTTCAATCTTTAAGTTTCTTGGCTGATTCATCTATTTGGGGTCTTTTTACAAAAATTTTATCAAAATGGGGTTCATTTGAAACAAATTACTGACATGAGGTTGTTTTGACCGTTGACCAGTCAAACCCGCTAGTTTGACTAGCGAGATATTTTACATGTCAGCTTTTTTTATTTATTTTTGTAAAAAATTTACACGTTAACAGGTTTAAGTGGTGGTTGATGTGACAATTGAAAATGGTAGTGGCAGTAGCAGTAGCGAAATTATGGAAGCCTGACACGTGACGCTGTCGAGTTATTTCAACTAGCAATACTAGCGAATTTTTGGAAAAGGGACACGTAGCGCTTTCTTGTTAATTCTGCCAGCAGGAGTAGCGGAATTAGTCTGACACATACTATAGACTACGGGTGTTCACATTCAAACCGATAAAAAAATAATCGAAAACCGGTCCAAAAAACCAAAATCGAAGCAAACCAAAATTCTTTGGATTTCATTGAATGGTTTGGTAGACCAACCGATCAGTTCAGTTTTTGGTTAGTGGCTCTGAAACCAAACCGAACCAAACCAAAATGAGTAGATATTGCTTGCTTAATCTAGCTAGTCGAACATGAGGGATGTGGTGGTTAAAGCTTTCAAAGGGACAACGATGGTCTCAATTAGGGAGTTTTATATGAAAGATGGAAAACTACTTCCTAGTTCTAAAGGTGATTACATAATGATGTATTGTTTGCATAATGATTGATTTGCTCTTAGAAATCCATTATTCCTGCTTTCGTGTAGTGCTTCTTTATACTGTAAATGTTGTTGGAATTTGCTCACATAAATGGGTCTCCACACAATCACGGTAAGTAATGAAATATTAGTCATAAGAAACATATTTTATGTTGCATTTGGATATAGACACACACACACATATTATAATGTTCTACATTTGAACTGCAGCTGAACTGGTATAGGAAACACATCTTTTTTTTGGTGTATGACTTATTATTGTTGCAAGTAAATGTATCATCAAATAGGAAATTAAAGACTTGTTGATGGTCAATAAAAATCGAATCAACTGATTCAATCCAAATAGCATTTATTGGATTGGATCAGATCAGATTCTTTTGTAAAAGCCATCCAAACCAAACCGAATGTTCTTTTCATGTTTGGATCGGATGACTTTTTGACTCAAAACCGATCCAAACCGATCTGCAAACACCCTACTATAGACAGACACGTGGCGTTCTCCTATTAATTCCGCTAACAGGAGTAGTGAATTTTAGGGAGCCTAACACGTGTCCTTGGCATCATCACACACGTATAAGATATCATGCTCCAAATTTCTGAAGCCTAGCACAGGGAAGCGTTGATTAACATAAGGCATAAATCGTTAATTGGTAACTAAGTACACGTATCTAAGAAAGAGTAGGTACTTTCTCCATCATTTTATGTTGCACATATTCCCTAGTGGGTCTATCTCATGAGAAGGCAACAATGAGCTCAGATAGTGCTTGACACGCTGAGCTTGACACTCCCCAAAATTTGCTACTCCTGTTAGCGAAATTAATAGGAGAGCACCACGTGTTTGTCTACAGTATGTGTCAGACTATTTTGCTACTCCTGCTAGTGGAATTAACAAGAAAGCGACATGTGTCCCTCTCACAAAAATTTGCTAGTATTGCTAACTGAAATAATTGGACAATGCCATGTGTCAGGCTCCCATAATTTTGCTACTGCCACTACCATTTTCAATTGCTACATCAACCACCACTTAAACCAGCTAACGTGTAAATTTTTTACAAAAATAAATAAAAAAGCTTATATGTACAGTATCTCACTAGTCAAACTAGCAGGGTTTGACTGGTTAATGGTCAAAACAACCCTATGCTAGTAAATTGTTTCAAAAGAACCCTATTTTAATAAAATATTTGTAAAAAGACCCCAAATAGGTCAATCAGCCCATGTTTCTTCAATTCTATAGGAATTTTGAGTCTTCAATTCAAAGCATCCTTTATCATTGAGTCTTCAATTCTATCATGTATATTATGCAATAAGATAAATGAAATTTTTAAAAAAAAAATAAGATACATCAAAATTACAAAAAATCTTGACAAGGAACCATGTAATTTTATCATGACATTTATTCTATACGAAAATTTCTTTTAGGATATATATACATATATATATATATATATATATATATATATTATACTATTTAATATTTATTTGTATATTTTTTTAATTCTCAAAATATTAATTATGTTAATTTTTATAGTTTAAGGCTTTCTTTTCTTTTTCAATTTTAAATTTAATTTTTTTAAATTTTTATATTAAAACTTTCTTTTTCATCTCAAAAATCAGCAATATATACTTTCAAATCATTTTTTTACTATCATTATTCAACCTAACCATTAATTATAATTGTAAATACAATCTTATTTTTATTATAAGTAAATTTTATTAATTAAATATTATACTATTTTTTACGTTTTGAAAAAACAAATTTTGTCCTTTAAAATTGAATATTATTGTATATTATATATTTTCACAACCCACACAAATAATCACTTTACCTCCGTCCGTCTCACAGCCACAGGTTAACATACTAGTAAATTACATTTTACAAGAGTGATTAAAGGAATAGCATCTCAAAATTGGTGTCTGCCTAAAACACAAGTTCACACATGGTACTGAATACAAGTGAGACATGTCCCTCATTCCTTGAGTACGTTGCAGACCATGACCCAATCAAGCATTGGTGGGTATTAATAAAGCCAATATATATATATATATTGGTGAGAAAATGGCATTAAACATTAAAAGCCACGAGGGAGTAGAGAGTTAGACTAGTCTCCAAAAAGGGCCAGTGAAAGGAAATCCCGGCACAAAGTAAAAGTTTTACAGGGAAAATTGAGTTGATGGCTATGAGTTGCTACAATATCTACAGGACGATTGCCTTCGCGTAAGCAGTGGGACCATTTGATGGTAGTATCTTCTGAGCACAACACGGAAAATTTTGACAGCAAAGATGCACTTTGATGAAGAGGAGAACTGCCTTTGGTTATAAGTTTCAGCTTTGATAAAGAATCAGACTCTATATTGATCCGTTGATATCCTCTATTCTTAGCAAGGAAAAGTCCATGCCATAAGGCCCAAATTTTAGCTTGAATCACAGAACATTGATCAACATTGATCAATTCCTTAGATTGAATCAGCAGTTTGAGATTAGATAAAATGCTGTAAGTGAAGCTGGCAGAAGTGTTTATCTTATTTGAGAAAATAAGATCATTCCTGCTCCTCCAAAGAGAATCAACAATGAGGCCAAAACTGTTCCATTGTTGAATGAAGTGATTCACTGGCAATAGATTTGTATTTGTAATAAGCCATTCGGTTGGATTTTGTTGAAAAAGTTCAGGATTCATGTGATTATCCATTAGTCTCCTCCAAATAGCTTTTGCAAAACAACAGTCTCTCATCACATGAATAACAGATTCAACAGCAAGTGGGCATCTTTCACAAAATTTATGGGAAGTCGAATTCCTGTTACACCTGATTTCATTAAGGCCAAAACTGTTCCATTGTTGAATGAAGTGATTCACTGGCAATAGGTTTGTATTTGTAATAAGCCATTCGGTTGGATTTTATTGAAAAAATTCAGGATTCATGTGATTATCCATTAGTCTCCTCCAAATAGCTTTTGCAAAACAACAGTCTCTCATTACATGAATAACAGATTCAACAGCAAATGGGCATCTTTCACAAAATTTAAGGGCAGTCGAATTCCTGTTAAACCTGATTTCATTGGTTAACAAAGCATCTTTCTTTATTTTCCAGAGAATCACTTTGCATCTTTCCAGGTCCAGGCCGGCTCTTAATAATATTGACGATAGGATTTCTGCTATCCACAGTACCTGCATGCAGAGAGAAGTAAGCAGAAGTAGAAAAAGTGCCATCCTTGGAAGGTGCCCAAGCCATAGTATTAGGGTCATTTGAAGGACAGGGAGCAGATTAAAGCTCTAATCTTATTCACAATATGATATGGGAGACAAACCGAGATTTTGTTCAAATTCCAGTGGCCAAGACCATCTGTATAATCAAGAACAGACTCATTAGGATCAACTCCACCTCTATTAGTATCAATAAAACGGGCCAAACTTCCCACATTCGGGATCTAATTATCATTCCAGAAGGACACTTTCCTCGCATTACCTAACCTCCACATAAGATTTTTGTGAGATCCCAGCTGTTGCAAATCCCTTTCTAGAAGTTTGATTCACCCTTCCTTCGCAAAATTTTAGGAATTACCTCATTTCTACATTTGTATTTAGCTTTCACTATCTGAACTCAAGGAGTGTCTTTCTTATAACATAACTCCCAACCTACTTTCAT
The DNA here is from genome assembly GCA_004329165.1 of Spatholobus suberectus. NCBI lineage: Eukaryota > Viridiplantae > Streptophyta > Magnoliopsida > Fabales > Fabaceae > Spatholobus > Spatholobus suberectus. The sequence goes on from CM014732.1 coordinate 43,975,987, forward strand.
AAGGAAAAAATAATTCATATCTCTACAATTCTTCAATCCTAGCCCACCATATAATTTTGGCTTACAAATATCTTTCCAAGAGATGGTATGGGTCGTTCTTTATCAGCTTTAGTGCCCCATATGAAATCTCTACTCCTCTTATCAAGCTCATCATGTTCACTATCTTGTTCTTTGCTGACCATACTGTTCAACGGTTTCTCTAATTGCAATAAAACAGATTGTGAAATACCATTAAATGATGCTTCACAAAGCTCTAAGCAATTGGCTTGACTGAATCAATCCTAGATCAATAATCAATAGCAAATGACAACAATAAGCATTTCATTAAGTCTTATTGGAAATGTTATACTCGGGGAGACAAAACATGTGACATCAATGTGCTATACCCTGAATTTGGTCCTAAAACACAAAGACATGCCCTTGTTCAGTTGTTCTTAGTGAATATAATTATAGTAGTAATTAAAGGCACTTTCAAAATTTGCTCTCGCAGACACCAAATGCAATCCATTGGTTAGCAACTTGTTCCAATGTAATTATTTCTGAGTGATCAAGATGAGTCCACAGTGGAGTCTGCAAAGAGTTTGTGATGCATGGATACTCCTGTATGGTTGCCGTACAAGAAGCAGGTATGTATCAGGTAAGAGTAACATTTTCCTCAAATTTAGCAATCAAATTTTTTGGGTATATGCTGCTTAACCATTGCGATGAGTCAACACCACTCAAGTGCAAGCTAGTCCCTGCAAAATACAAAGTTTTGCAACTAAATTGTTTGGTTTGCTACTAGATGAAACTAACTAGTAACCACCAAATCCTCGTTAGGTAATTTTGCTTGATATATTTTACGGAATTTGATTGAAAACTTATAGTTAGAACTTAGAACACTACATAAATTGTATTTAACTTTGTTTCTTTCTTGTGCTTTTATATTCATATGTACTCTCCTGTACCTTTACCAGTCTTTTGTCGTACACCATATCCACCCGTGTATCAGTACAGATACTTGGACAGTACCCATGCAACCAAGATGAGGATAAATTATGTGCAAGTATGGTTACTTTATGGAGTGGGCCAATTTACATATCTAGAGTCTAGACTTGTGAGAAACTAAGGGGTGGAGTAATGTAATCATAATTATCTAGAGTCTGTCGGGTACATGCACCCCATATTTTCTATTCTTGGAATGATATTTTATTTCACTATTTAGTTAATGAATATTTATTCTTTTAAAAAAATAAATCATCCATACGAAGGATGTTGAATCCGTTGAAGAGGGACAACAAAAGTAAAATCAAGAAGGCCAGGATGGCTGAATTCAAATTAAGTCTGTCGCAGTTTGGTCGTAGACCCATATTTTGCGGTTTCGGCCCCACTCTAACCCGGGACGGCTGTGTCGTGGAACAGGAAACAGGCATGCAAATGCAACACAACTGTCAATCAAATTGGAAAAACTATTCAAAAGCTTGTCAAACTCTCATAATTGCTTCCGAATTATTTTCCAAAATTGCAATTCGAGTGTACAAACCAGAAGTGATTTTCAGTATTTTGTCTGGAATGTCTTTGTAAGTCAATGTATTAAGCAGAACACCACTTGAAATTTGCATTCTAATACAAATATTATTCAAGAGAAGCTAGGTCATCTAGTTTACATTTAACTTCGTAGACTTTTACTCAATTCCAAAGAGTTCCATGATTGTAGTAGATTCAAACTCAGAAATTTATGTAAAAGGTAATTTATTTTTATTTTTATTTTTTGGTGCGACAAAGGGGCTAAAAGCCCAAACTAAAACCCTCTAAGGAAAGAAACAGCAGAAATATCCGCAAGCAAACAAATCTGGATCCAAGCAGGAGGTCTATCAAAAATATGCACTCCTTCATCCATTCCCAGCCCAAGCTTAGCTAGCAAGTCAGCAACCTGGTTTGCTTCTCGGAACACATGATTACAACTAACAATCTGATCTTGGGCAGCCACGCTCACCACCTTATTAACAATAGCATAACAGGAATGACTCCTATTACAACCCTTACTAAGTAACTGGACAGCTAGAGCCGAATCAGACTCAACATGCACATCGCCACTAATCCCTTTATCACCAATGATCTTCAAGCCATGATAAATGGCCCACAACTCCGCTTGGACAACAGTACAGCTGCCAAGATTGCAAGAGAAAGCGAAGATACAAGCTCCAAACTGGTCCCGAAGGATCCCACCACAAGAAGCTATGTGACCATCAGATACTGCCCCGTCACAATTCAGTTTGAAAGAATCCTCAGGAGGATGGATCCACCTAATATGGGTTGTCACTTCATGATGATTTGAACGTGGGACAAGAGCCAGATGATTTGAGAAGGCATTGGCAATCTCCAAAGAGCGGCCCCGAACCTCGGCAGCAATCTGTTCAGGACGCGGCTCAACATGATTGAAAATAAACTTGTTTCTCATACGCCATAGAGAGTCCAGCGTAATAACAAAAGCAATATCCTAGTTTTGACCACGAGAGGAGTGCATAGTAATATTGCTCAGAAGCCAATCACGCAAATCAGTGGTGAAGAAATTTGGCTAAAATTTCCTCCTGTAACTCGCCGCACACATCATTAGCTACGTCAAAATCCCTGACCACGTGCAGGACATCCTCATCCGCTTTCCTACATAAAGAGAATATAGGATCATTGCCAAGTGTCTACGAACCCTGCACACATTTCTTAAGAGGCTTTGATGCTACGCGCCAAAGGAAAACTCTAAAAACTCGATGTTGATGGGCATCACTGAAAGGTCTAAGCACAGCATAAGCACTCTTCAAGGAAAAGCTACCATTGGAAGATTGGTTCCAAACGATGATATCCTCCTCGGGATCATTAGTAGGTGGTGACTGACCCAAAATCCACAACCACACGTGCTGAGGAAATAGGCAACGAATATGCTCCATGTCCCACTTACTGTCCTGATTCACAGTCCGCGACAAACTTGCCCTGTTCCCCCAAAGGAATATCAAGTAAAGCCTTTTCCATCAGAGCAGGCAATGCAGGCACCCACGGATCAAGCCAAAAGCGTGTTTTATACCCATCGCCAACTCTCCAGGAAATATTAGGGCGCACATGATCCCAAGCACCGCAAATCCCTTTCCAAAGGTTAGAGGAATTAGGCCTCTTAGCAATGTTTGGAAATAGATCGCTACCACACTTGTACTTTGATTTGACGACCTGAACCCATAGCTTATTTGGGTAGGTACAAAGCTGTCAACCATTCTTCGTCATAAACAAAGTATTAACATCCCGGGTCTTTCGGAGGCCCAAAGCCCTTTCTTCTTTTGCCTGACAAACAGTGGGCCAGGCTACAGCACGTATACCCCTGTGATCATCTCCATCTCGCCACAAGAAACCCCTACATTTCCTATCCAAATCATCACATAAATGCCGGGGCAAATAGGCGGTTTGCATAGCATAGGATGGCAAAGATGCCAGGACCGACTTTGTTAATGTCAATCTTCCAGCAAAGGAAAGATTTCCGGCCTTCCAGCTACTCAACCTCCGGTTAGTGTTATCCAGAATGCTTTGGTAAGTACTCTTGTTAATCTGCTGATGAAGGAGAGGAATACCTAAATACCTTCCAAGATCATCAGTTCTTTGAAACCCAAAAGCATTACTAACCTGGTCCTTTACAATCCAAGGAACATTCTTGGAAAAGAAAATACGGGTCTTCTCTTGATTCACCTTCTGTCCAGAACGATTACATAAAAGTTCCAAACATGTTTGAATCACTTCAACCTGATCCAGAGACGCTTCAGCAAAGAGGATCAAGTCATCGGCAAAAGCCAAATGAGACAATCGAGGACCAGCCCTTGATAATTGAATGGGATTCCACAAATTATGAGCCACTGCCAGGTCAATAATATGAAACAACCGTTCCATACATTAAACAAATAAATAAGGGGAGATGGGGTCTCCCTGTCTAAACCCTCGAGGAAGGCCGGAATTCATCCAAAACCTCGCGATTCCAAAGCTTCCTCATCCGGGGTGTAGGGACACAGGCCCACACCAGACTCACAAAGGAAATATGAAAGAGAAAAATAAGAAAAAAATACTATATTTTTACTGTTTATTTGAGAAGAAAAATAAGACAGGAATGGATATTCATGGGATCCACCAAAAAAACATTTTATCTCACTTTAGGAATGAAATGAAAGAGAAATAATCTTACTCGTTTTATATTGTTTAATTCTTTAAAAAAATTATGATATATTTTTTTTAAAAAAATAATAAATAATTTTATGTTAAGTGAAAATGTTATGTTAAAAATTATATTTTTTAATTATTATAAAAATAATTTTTTTATGATTTATTTGTTTCTTTCCACTTTTTTTTCTATTCATTTAAACAAGCGGAGAGAAATTATCTTATTTGTTTTCTTTTTATTTTTATCTATCCAAACAACATATATTTTTCATTTTATTTTTCATCTATTTTTATCAATTCTATTTCATTCTTTCCTATTTCTTTCTCTCTATTTCACTCTTCATTCAAACAAAACATAAGAAACTAATATAATATTTGTTTATAAACCAATATGTCAAGGAGATTTAATTAATTTCGACAAAGTTTTTCCTAAATATGAGCTTCACAAAATAGTGTAAAAACCTATAAAATCAACAAAAATACCAATTCAGCCAGTACATAGGTTTACATTGGCCGAACAGATTCTAATCAAGCTATTAAAAATTCATAGTGCAATATAATAGAGTCACTACAAGAATTTTACAAACATGATTTCTAAATGACATAGGAACCAAATAATTTAATCTCATTATGAACCCTTGAGAACAAAAGGGCCCCATCAGAAAACCTACTATGGACTCTAAGTGGAGGCGTTTAATTCAACACAAGCCTGATTATTTAAAAGAGAATGGAAAGACTATGTGAGTAATTACTCAACGAGAAAATACTGAAGAATATAACAAGCGAAAAATGGTAATATCAAATGTAAAATATAGTTATAACGTCAAAACTTAATTACATCAATTGCAACATATATAAAACCATAAAGTCAAATATTTTAAGTGGAGTATTACTTAAATAGAACTATAACAAACTCCCTTCTTGAGGAGGTTCTCTCACACATGTCAAATTGAGGCTCCCTGCCTGAAATATTAATAATAGTTTCCCCACCAGAAAATATTGATAATAAGCTCCCCACCTAAAAATATCAATAATAAGCTCTCCGCCTATAAATAATTCATGGTGCACACATGCTAACATCTATTGTTGTTAGCTACAGTGTACTGAGAAAGTTTTTCTCACAAAACATTCAAAATTCAAAATACAACTCACAAAAGATTTCATGTTGTAATATTTTTAATATCTATATAACTTCAAATAATTTCCAAAGCACCAAGTCAAAATAATTGTTTAGTGGATATTCAGTAATTTCCAAATTTATAAAGCCACCATAACTAAAATATTTAATTTGTCAATATTCTAAATCACCAAATCAAGAATAAACATATTCAACAATATCTCAACAAGTCCATAAAATAATATAGTTACAACTAATCTATTTAAATTTATCAATATTTCAAATCATCAAACCATAGTAATCCACGCATTAGAACCACGATAAAATATACCTTGTCCCTTGGATAAAATAAAATATTTCAATTAAATACATTATAAGCATTTTCATTATTAGTTCATAAATATACAAAATAATATATTAATCATACTTATAAAGAAACTTTAAAGCAATAATTCAAGTCTTGTTATAGTCCCATTATTTACTCACATATTTCTTAATATTATGAGATTGAAGCCAATGATTGATATTGGTATGGTGCACGTGCAAAATCTAATGTAGGATGAAATTAAGTTAGAATTTTAAAGGAAGATATAAATGTAAATAAATTTTCAAACTCTTAATAATTCTATAAATTGCTAATATCATTAATTTAATTTTTTTAAGTTTTTTTTACAAGTTTATAATACTTCCTAATTTATTTAAAATTATTCTATATTCTATTCACTATCCATATCAAAATTATACCCAAATAAGTAAATATATATATACAAAATTGCCACCTAAATTTCAAGTCCTAAAAAATAATTTATAGGAGCTTAAAGTTTCTCATTATGATCTCTTTTCATACTTGAAATAAAATTTCTAATTTATTAAATATGACCTACTATCAATATCATACTCAAGTCTTCAACAATTAAAAAGAGTTTTTCACCTCAAATACGAGTTATGGTTTTCTCTTCTTTTAACTTCTTTACTCTTCATTGTCTTCCCACTTCCTTACTAAATTCCTTCTCCTTTTTCCAACCGAACCTTATTTTCTTTCTTGCTCCCTCTTTTTCTCTCTATACTTTGATGAAGGTTTCAGGAAGGGTATGCAAAGGCTATGGTGCTTCTCTATTTCTTTTTCCTTACAGTGCTTACAGGCAACAAGTGTTTTCTCTCACCGGAGGAAAGGAGGGCACTGTATTTATATTAGAAGTTGGTAGCCTTTGTACTAATTGGCTTCCTCCGGGAGCTTCACATTCATCTTTTCTTTGTTATTTTAATATTTTGTTTTTCGGGTGGTAGCTTCTAGCCTTGTAATATATATATATTTTTTTAATTTTAAAACATTGGGTCACGGCTCAGTCACCCACCTATATATATATATATATATATATATGTATATATTTTACCTGATATATAATTATATTTATATAACTTTAAATTTATTTTTTCACTTATGTATTTCATAGTTTTTTAAACAATTCTAACTCTATTTATTATTATCAATTTGAATTTAAATATTTAATTTTATTATTAACAAAAAGGTTGATTGTAACCATTCTAAAAATTAAGATTTCAATGCTCTTTTTAAATACTAATAAATTATGGGGTAAAATTCTATAACAATCAATCAATAAATTATTAAATTAGCTTACTTAAATTTAAAAAATATATTTTTAAAATTTAAGGGTGTTACATTATCATGTGACATCTAGGGACACTGATGAAGGTGAGGAGTAATCGTCTATGTAAAAAAGACTAGGTATGAACAAGAAGTGACTCTTGACATCTAGCGAGAAAGACATGGGAATGAATTGGATAAACACCGTAGTGAGAATGATCCATAGGTTGTGCAAGTATGAGATTGTACAGTTGATATAACTTAAAGGAATTGATTAATACTACTTATACCAACAAGATGCATCTATTTTTCAATAGCCCATCACTTAAGAACTTCATAGTTAAGTGTGTTTAACTTAGAGTAATTTCAGGATAGGTGACCTCCTAAAAAGTTTCCTAGGAAGCATGTGAATGAGGACAAAATAAGGCGAAAAATCTTGTGTTGATTTATGGGGACAGTCATCAATCCAAAAAATGGCTAAGCATTACAAGTGGTATCAAAGTAAGGCTCTCCCAGTACAGTGTGGTTTGAGGACAAACCAAGCAAAAGTTGATGGGCATGTGACATCCCAAGTGCTAATGAGGATGGGGAGTGATGGTTGGTGCAAAGATGAACACGGACAAGGAGCGGCTCCTAGCAGGTAGAGGTGTCAATATTTGAGGCCCAAAAAACACTAGGCCAATTTGGCTTGGCCAGGTAGGCAAGGTTGAGCCAATGAAATTTTGGCTTGAAAAGTATCGAGCCTATTTAGCCTAGTGTTATATTTTTTATTTTAAAATTTATATTGCTTTAGGAAAATATATATAAATGGGCCAGACGGGTTGGGCCAATAAAAACAAAGCCAGCAAGAAAATCAAGCTTGGCTATATTAGTTCGCTTTATATGCTTAGCTTGTTGGGTTGGGTCGGGTCGACCTCATTTGACAGCTCTACTAGAAGGCTTCCAGTGAGAGGGACACATAAATAAATTGAATACACACCAAAATAAGAAAGATCCAAAGGTTGTGCAAGTATGAGACTGTATAGTTAAGAATAACTTAAAGAAATTGATTAGTATTACCTATACTAACAAGATACATTTACTTTTCAATAGCCCATTAATTAAAAACTTCATAGTTAAACATGCTCGACTTAAAGTAATTTTGGGATAGGTGACCTCCTGAGGAGTTTCTTAAGAAGCATGTAAGTGAGAATAAAACATGTCAAAAATTCTTGTGTTGGTTTGTGGGATAGTCATCAATCCAAAAATATAATGAAGTGATGCCTGATATTGTGTGTTGTCACGTGATTATGGGTTAATTAAATTAAAGCATTTTATTTAATTGAATATTCATATGAATATTCTAAGAAAAAGAATATAAAATTGTTAGTTTCTAGTAATTTCTTAAGTTAACACAATCATCATTCTATATTTTATTAATTGATGAAAGTGTTATTATTTATTAAAAAGAAGATAAATAGTAATTTTATTATTGTGTTTTCTTAATACGTTGTTAAAAATTAATATTATTATTGTTCTTAATATTTATTGTTAATCGCTAATATTAAATATATGTTTTCTTGAAATTGTTGTTGTTGTTATTATTATTATTAATACGGTTATTATTATTATTATTAATTAGTGACTAAATTAAATTAGTTAATTAGTTAGAAGGTTTGATAAAAATTAATTGAGGAATATATTTTATAAATATGATTTTAGTTCCTAAAAATTATAATTAGTGATTTTTAATCACTAATTGACTGAGAGAAGAACTAAATGTTTCTATACGCTACTTCGAGTCGAATTGATTATTTCTAAAGGGTGAATTCACTTCTTTTGGGTACCTTAATATATCCTTTATGACCAACGGAATCAATTAATCAATCCCATTAAGTCTTTAGTGTTCGAATATGTCCCAAAACACTTAATTAAATCCCTAAACACATATACACCCATTCTAATTTATTTATTTGTTAATTTAAGTATTAAGTTGCAAAATTCCCACCCACCTCACTCACGAACCCCCTCCTAAAACTAGGTCCAACGTCCCCAACAAGTTCTCTCTTTTCCCGCTCCACCATCAAGAGCCACCAAGGCTAAGTAAGGGCGGAAATTTTCTCTGTTGAAGTTCAATTGCCCTTCCTTTCATCTTCCTTTACACAATGATTGGTTGGTAAGTTTGGTTTTTCGAATTTTCTCCCTTTCTCTCTTGCGCCATGTGTGTGCCAAGGGGTTACATGTTGGTTTTCTTTCAATGAAAGCCAAATGCAATTCTCCCTCAGTGTTCTACTCACTACCTTTTTGATTTGACTAGCTTAATTCGTTGTTATGCACAACAGTTAGGAAACAACATCGATCGGAGTACGAGAGCCCTATGATTGAAGGATGACAAATGACTTTGAAACTACTTCCCTTGACTTGATCGAACAACCTAGGTAAGGGGGGAGTGAGGTACTATATGTTTAGATGGCATCGAGAGAGAGTTAGGAGTTCTCCTCTCCTAACAGTTTTTGGCTCTACATGCATAGTTAGTAATTTAATTTCTAAGTGGTTTTAAATTATATGTGTGGCTGTATTTAGTGCTAAATAAATGAATTAAAATCTGTTTAGGGATTAAAAATAATCCAAGAGCATTGTAGAAAATTTGGTCAGGGTAACAATTTGTGTTACTTTGTAGGCCAAGTCACCGGCCTAATGGAGATACGACTTTTGAGTTGTTTTCTTAGTGTGTGTGTATATATATATGATTCCATTTTGTTTTTGATGATGCATTGCTGGACGAAAGTATTTGATAATGTAAGTTGTATGATTACATAAGAGCAAGCATGGATTGGTGGTGATTAAGTCAACTAGTTGATGGCTTAAGTGAGTGTTATGAATTGAAGTTGAATTTGAAGTATTTTGGTGCTTGAATTCTTATATGTGGCAACCTGTCCTTACGATTAAATTCTGTGTACAAGGGCTTGAGGCCATGATGTTGGTATTGAATGTGAGTTTAATGACAATTAGCTTGACTAATTGCAAGGATTCAGTGAATATAATGATATCTCATGTGTTATGGGGGGACTTAGGTGATTATGTACTTCAAATCCCACATATACCAATCTATCAAGAAGCTTTGGATCTGTTATGCAGGGGCTTAAGGCCATATTCTAAATGTTAATAGTATGTAATCTGATAGCATAAAGCTTAATGAACCATTGGTTAAGAGATAAGGTGAAATTGATTAAGTTTGTGTAAATTGCTTATGTGTGACATAATGGGTATGCAGTGAACAAAGGTTTCATTGTTTATAGATGCCTTTTGGTATGATTGTAGCATTTTAATTTTAGTTTTGAATGCAATTGGAATCATAATTTTTCAATTTTTGTATGATTTATAGTGAATTTCCCACTAACCTATGTTGCTATGAATCCGAGAAACGTTGATTTTGTATTTATGAATGGATATGTCTCTGTCCTGTAATTTTATTAAGAATTAGACTTAGCCATGAGTTTAACGAACTTCTAATGGTGAAAATTAATTAAGTATAAAATTATTGAGGACTTTTCTAAGTTCTAGTTGTAGATGGATTCTAGCAGAATACACTACTATACGAAATGGATTTTAAAGCAGGAATTTAAATCGGTTAATATCAAACTGGTTTAAAAAAGAAACGCGGTGATATTTTTGAAATTATAACAAACTTTTTTAAATCGGTTCAAATCAACCGATTTATAAAGTCAATTTTAAAAATAAAATAATACTTGCGCCAACTTTTTAAACCGGTTCTACTGGAATTGGTTTAAAAAGTGGGACTTTTTAAACCAGTTCCTCTGTAACCGGTTTAAAAAGTCAAAAAGAACCGGTTTAAAAATTCAGTTTTTCTACCTTCGCGCGCCTCTATTTTTCATTTCCTGTAGCCTTCTTCTTCCCCAGTTCTTCCCTTCTAGCTTTCTTCTCCTCCATCCGCCCCTCATTTGCTCCATTGAAGCTCTCTTCTTCCCCATCCGCTCCATCACTGTCGGCGTCGCGCTTGCCGTGTGCTCCGTCGACCTCACACTTGCCGCGTGCTCCGTCGCCGTCGTTGGAGTGTGAGCTTGGTGCCAAGCTTGCTTTGGTTGGAGGTAGCTTGCGCCATTGCTGCTGGTAGAGGTCTACTGCTGTTGAACGTGCTCCATTGCTGAGTTTGGAGGTCCGCAAACTGGTTAGTCATTATAATTTCATTTGGTTTATAATGTTTATATTGGTTAATTTGGTTCAGTATGATTTACATTAGTTTACATTGGTTCATTAATTATGTGAATATGATTATTTCATTTTTAATATTAATTTGAAATTAATCTTTTATGTTAATTATATTGTTACATGAAATTAATTAATAAAGGTTATATATAGTTGGAAATGTTAATCAATATATATAAGAAAAGTGTAATTCTTTATATCTTTATAAATTTATAAATCTTTAAAGAACTAGATAAATTGTTTAAGTTAATTATTAACTTATATAAATATGTGGTAAGAATTTTAAGTATTGAGGATTATATTACATAAAATAGAATTAAGTGAAGTTGATTATTTTAGGTAAGTTAGTAATAGGTAATGAAAAAGAATAAAAGTAAGAAGTTAATTTAATTATATGTTAGCAATTAATTAATTGTCACTAAATATGATTTAACAAGTTATATGTTTTAAAATATTTATTTATTATAAATTTTAATTATAATATAGTTTGTATATTTATGAGTATTTATTTATTATAAATTTTAATTATATAAAATAAACATTTATCCTGTGCAATGCACAGGCTAAAATACTAGTATAATTAATGTAATTATATTTTGTTTTAAACCCAAAGTTCTATAATTAATTGTGTGTTGTTTTTCTATTGAATTTATGCATTATGAGCGAACCTTAGTTTCCCGTTTAAGATTCAATACAATGATTAAAGTGGTAATGGTTGTATTGAATCTTGAATTGTCCGATTGGATAGTTTAGAAAGATCCATTTTTTTATACTTTATTAATACGTAATGGTTAAATCTCATCGTAAATTTGATTGAATTTCGGTTTACTCATTTCGTGTTGTGTCTCCGGGTGCATACTTGATTGCGGTGAACTTGATGTCACCACTTTCATTTTGTGTACTTGGAGACCAATGCGAAATGCTGTCGAAATTTTGTAAATTTAAGATGAGACTAAACCAATACGTATTAATCAAGTTAAAAAAAAAGACTTTCTGAATGGGATAGGACCACATCTTGTATTAAAAAAGTGAGATTTACATGCATTAAGATATGGTTTATGGATCACAGAAGGAAGTTATGGATCGTAGTTGGATTAATTCTAGATGCACAACTAATAAGTATCAAAATGGATTGGAAGAGTTTATCCAATTCCCTGAAAGAAATATTCCTAATAGTGGTGAGTTCTTTTATTGTCCTTGTGTTAATTGTCTAAATGAGAGACGATTGCAACTTAAGCAAATACGGGAGCATCTCCTTTGTGATGGCTTTTGCAAGAGTTATACAACATGGACATGGCATGGTGAATTGTTAGACATGCCAAGTATGTCTCAAGTGGATCAATTTGATGTACGTATGGATGATTGACTAGAGGACATGATCTGTGATATTGGACCAGAGTCTTTTCAGCGAGCTCAAGTGTACGACACTTTGTGCAGTGATGCGATTAAGCCACTATATCCAGGGTGCACTAAATTCACACAGTTGTTGGCGGTGTTATGATTAATGAATGTCAAGGCAAGAAATGGGTGGAGTGATAAGAGTTTCACTGATTGCTTGAGTTGTTGAATGAAATGCTTCCCGAAGGTAACACATTACCAAGACGTAACTATGAGGCAAAGAAGGTGTTGTGTCCGATGGGATTGGAACACAAGAAAATACATGCGTATCTTAATGATTGCATATTGTACAGAGAAGAGTTTGAAGAGTTGCACAAGTGTCCCAGGTATGGGGTATCACAGTATAAAGTGAAGGGTGATGATATTGAAGAGAGCACAAAGGAGGATCCCCTAGCTAAGTTATTATGGTATCTTCCAATAATTCCAAGGTTTAAGCAATTATTTGCCAATGCAAATGATGCGAAGAACCTTACGTGGCATATAGATGGGAGAAAATGTGATGGACAGCTTCGTCATCCTGCAGAATCTCTGTAATGGAAGAAAATTGATCGTTTGTTTCCAGTTTTTGGAACTGAGGCAAGAAACCTTAGGCTAGGACTTGCTACAGATGGATGAATCCTTATGGGAACTTATCTAGTAAACACAGTTCATGGCCTGTTCTTATAATTATTTATAATTTGCCTCCTTGGTTGTGCATGAAGCGAAAATATGTTATGCTATCTATGATGATTGCGGGCCCAAGATAGCCAGGAAATGACATAGATGTCTACTTATGTCCCTTGATTGAAGATTTGAGAATACTGTGGGATGAAGATGTTAATGTGTATGACGGTTATCGTCGTGAAAATTTCATGTTGCGTGCAATGTTGTTTGTACCATCAATGACTTTTTAGCATATGGGAACTTGAGTGGATATAGTGTTAAGGGGCATAACGCTTGTGCTATCTGTGAAGAAGACATATGTTACGTACAACTAAAACATGGAAAGAAAACAGTTTACACTTGGCATCGAAAATTTCTCAAGCCTAATCACCCATATTGTAAACTTAAAAAAGCCTTCAATGGATGTCAGGAGGATAGTATTGCACCACCTATTTTAATTGGTGAGCAGGTTTATGAACGAGTGAAGGACATCAATGTCCAATTTGGAAAGATCGATAAGAGAGTTACTGAAAAAACCTTGTGGAAAAAGAGGTCGATATTCTTTGATCTTCCATATTGGTGCGATCTAGACGTTAGACATTGTGTAGATGTCATGCATGTTAAGAAAAATGTGTGTGACAGTGTAATTGGCACTTTTTTGAACATTAAAGGCAAGACGAAGGATGGTTTGAATGCTCATCAAGATCTGGTTGAGATGGGTATACGCCTCCAGTTAGGTCCACAGTTAGTGGGTAAACGGACATATTTGCCTCCAGCATGTCATACCTTGTCAAGAGAAGAGAAAACAAGTTTCTATAAGTGTCTACAAGGAGTCAAGGTGCCACAAGGATCTCTTCAAATATCAAGAGCCTTGTGTCACTAAAAGATCTCAAATTAGTTGGGTTAAAGTCGCATGATTGCCATGTTTTGATTCAGCAACTCCTACCAGTGGCTATTCGTGACATATTGCCTAAAAGAGTTAGAGAGACCATTACGCAACTGTGCCTATTCTTTAATGCCATATATAGCAAAGTCATTGATCCTATGAAGTTGGATGAGTTGGAAAATGAAGGTACTATTATATTATGCCAATTAGAGACATAATTTCCTCCCTCATTTTTGACATCATGGTTCACTTAATTGTGCATCTAGTGAGAGAGATTATAATTTGTGGTTTGGTTTATTTAAGGTGGATGTATCCTGTTGAACGATATATTAAGATCTTGAAAGGGTATAGTAAGAATCCATACCGTCCAGAAGCATCTATTGTTGAGAGGTACATTGCTAAAGAAGCCATTGAGTTTTGTACAGAATACTTGTCACAAGCTGAACCTGTAGGGCTTCCAACATCTCGTCATGAGGGAAGATTTTCTGGTAAGGGTACTCGAGGTGTAAACGTTAAACAAATGAGTCAGGAGGAAGTTTTGCAATCACATTTCTACATATTGAATAACACTAATGAAGTTGAACCTTATTTTTCTACTCATAAAAACATTATTAAGAAAAATAATCCTAGAATGCTAGAGAAATGGCAATTGATTGAGCATAACAAAACATTCTTAAACTGGTTTACAGAACAAGTTGTGAATGATGATAATGCTTCTGAGGCATTAAAATGGCTAACACATGGACCTAACTTTGATGTCATATGTTGGACCGGATACGATATCAACAACTTCTCCTTCTATACAAAGTCATTGGATGAGAAAAGTACTGTGCAAAATAGCGAGGTTATGGTTGTGGCTGAGTCCATGCACTTCTTTAGTTCAAAAGATAAAAACCCTGTTATGGCATCCATGTGTTACTTTGGAGTTATCGAAGACATATGGGAAGTTGACTACACAAAATTTAGAGTACCTGTGTTTAAATGTAAGTGGGTTGACAGTACTATCGGGGTGCAAATCGATGAGTTAGGGTTCACATTGGTCGATCTTAGTAAGGTAGGTTATAAGGAGGAGCCTTTTATTATGGTATACCAAGCTAAACAAATTTTTTATGCTAACGATCCTTCCAACAAGAGATGGTCAGTGGTTCTCCAAGGAAGAAGTGTGCATGTTAGTCATGAAAAAGAAGACTTGAATTCCAATTTTATTGAGATTCCTTCTTTCTCAACACGAATCCCGACTTTTATTGATGAAAATGAAGTGGATGATGTACATGCCACACGTGATGATCATCACAAAGGAATATGGGAAAACATTCATACTTGACAATGTTAGTAACTTATTTATGTTTATGTTGTATATTCTTGTTGACATTATATAATTTTTATTATATTGTTTAATTCTTTTTATAGTTATGTTTATCTTTGAAAATTTAAAACTTCTCCAATGACGGTACTGACAATTTTTTTCTTTTCCAATCAGGTCATGGCTGATTCTTCTGGTAATCCATCTTATGAATCTACCAGAAAAAAGGTAGACGAGGTACACGTCTAAAAGAGCTAACTCTCAATCGAGCTAGTGACCATCTGATACCAATTCAGTTTGACATGCTTAGTGGGGCACCTGAAGGGGAAAACGCCACAAAATTCGTTAGTTTTGTGGGCGTTCTTGCTCAGAGTAAGGTCTCTATCCTTTACGAGGATTGGGACCATGTGGAAGACAGCGTAAAGAACCAAATATGGCAAACTATCACGGTATTTTATTTCTACAATCTTAAATATATAAATTATATTTAACCATATTATTATCAGACATTAACTATTTAATTTTTTTTATAGTTGACTTATGATGTTCCACATAATGCCATGTTGAGAAAGAAGTTGCTTTCACTTACGACTAAGCGTTGGAGGGCATTTAAGACACAACTCACCATGAGATACATATATGGAAAGTTGAAAGACACTTCTCCTTGTGAGAAGTATGCATTTTTGGATGAGGATACATGGACAAAGTTTGTTGAAAGCTGGGAGGATTCTGTCTTCCAGGTTTAGTTGCAATCATTTTTTTTAATCATACAACAGTATTTGATTAATTTTTATTCAATTTAATAGTGTCTTATTATACACAGGAGAAGAGAAAAAAAGGACAAGTGATTACATCCAAGAATGTCCACCCCTATAGATTGTCTCGTGGGGGATATAAGTTGCTTGAGGAGAAGATGATGACGGAGAAGGTGAGGCAACGTCAACTGGAAGCCTCAGCATCTGGTTCTACTGCAGATATTGCTCCTTCATCACCACCGCAACGATGGGATAAATGGAAGGTGACCCGCACGCTACAATCGGGTGGATATATATTAGACAAGACATGCGTTGTTGTTGAAAAAATTGTAAGTCATTTTTGATTTCAATTATAATTATAACGTCATACGCCATATTTTTTACACATTTCTTGAATTAAATGTTGTAGGACTCACTGGTTGAGCAGACCTCACAGGGAACATTTGTTCCTCATGGACGTGAGGATATATTAACAACGGTTATTAGGAGACCAGAGCATCCTGGTAGGGTTCGTGCAGCTGGACGAGGTGTTGGTATTCGTGATTACTACGAACCACCCTCACGTAGTAGGCCCAACTCCGGAATTGTTACCAGGGAAGAGGTGGAGCGAATCAGGCAGGAGATTAGAAATGAGCTTAAGGAATAATTGAGACGAGAGATTAGAGAGGAGCTAGCATCTTTAGGTCTTTCACAACAAAATACAAATGTCCAAACAGAACAAGCTCATACTCCTGTACGTGTCAGCACAAAGGGAAGCTGTGCTGCTGCTGATCCTTCTGGGGAGGAGACTAACACTGATATCCATGAGCAGTGTCAGTTATATGTTGATGGAGAGCCTGTTCGTTTAGTGGCCTTTGGGAGAGTATATAACTTGGGGCCTACCATACACCACATGACTGTTGAGGATGATATGGTGAGGGTGGTAGTGAACAAATATGGGATGCATATGCTCAAGTTCCTGTACCCACCGAGGAGGTTCAGACTATTGGACAGGCACCTAAACAGTTCATTCAATGGCCGAGACAACTTATAAAGGTCACATCAATCAAGGTATATTCATACGTCATCTTAAATATTTTTTTTCTTTTACAAGTTAAAATAACTTGAATGTATTTTATAACCTTATTTTGTATTTACTTTTTTTTATAGGACGTTTAACTGTCTAAGAAAGATGTTCCACCCAAAAAATCGGAACCTGAAGTTGATCCAATAACACGCTTGTGGTAAGGGGCATCTAGTATAGGGATAGATGTTATTCAAATAGATTGGGAACCAACATTCGTTGGCAGACCTAGTGGTGTAGACCTGTGGATCACCCAGAAGGATGTAGTGGAAATTTGTACTGGCAATGACATGTTAAATATCTCAGTTCTTCAATTATGGTTGTTGTAAGTTTAATTTTTTTGTTAATCTTTTAAATACGCATCTCAATATTATATTTAACATTCATTTGTATATTTTAAATACATGCATTGTCTCTGTCTCTCAAAGGGTCGGGAGAATGTATATGGATTTATAGACCCATTGCCTATTAAGAAGATAGGAAATAAGGATGAAGATTCTTAGGCCTACATTCATAATTGGATGTATAATGGACAAAAACGGTGTTACCTAGCACCATACTTGCATTGGTAAGTATAAGTTATTTCTTACCCAAATGATTTTAAATGATTTTTGAATCTCATCACATATATTCTTTTTGCAATGCAGCTTGCATTAGCAATTGCTAATTATTTGTCCTAGGACAATATTGTGGCCTTATTGTGTTCGTTGCATAAGAAGCCTAACAAAGATTTGAAACAACTAATAGAAAGGTAATTCTTTATTTATAATATATTTCATTCATGCTTTATATTGTAATTATGAAACCTATAAAATGTCTTGTATATCTATTTTTTAATCAAAGTCATGATTGGATATCAAACATTGGCGAGTAGGCACGTGTCACTACTGAGGAAGCCTAGTTGGTTTTTTCCTTATGTAAGTAATTTACAACTGCATATTCTATTACAATTTGTAATTGTTTTTACAATCATTTCTAAAAAAATTCTCATATGGTAGGCTAACAAACAAGTAGGGAGCTATGAGTGCAGATATTATGTTATGAAACATATGTTGACCATAGTTTCAGCAAATATTGTGGATTCATGGGACAAGGTAATATAATTTTTTTCAAGTTACAATAATACTTATTATTGTGGTTGACTAATGATTTATCTTTTTTTTTTTATGTTATAGTTATTCATTGATAGGGAACCATTCCTGCATGAGGACTTGCTAGACATCCATCAACATTGGGCAAATTTTTTTGTTGAAATAAGTAATAGATAGTTTGTTTAGAATGACAATAGAGAGAAAAGAATAGTAGTTTTTATTTCATATGTTCCAAATATGTTATGAAGTTTTGTTGGTTAATAAATGAATTCTAAATTCTGATAAATGAATTCTCTGGTTGTTTTTGTGGTATCTGTTTGTATCAGGTTTTGGTTGCATCTGTGAAAACAATGAAGCTATTTAAAAAAAAATGAAACTTTTTAAATCGGTTGTGCATTAACCGATGTAAAAAGTTCACTTTTTAAATCGGTTCTCTCTAGAACCGATTTAAAAAGTTTTTTTACATTAGTTCGTTTTACAGTTTAAAATGTCACTTTCTTTTACATCGGTTGTATCTAAATCGGTTGCAAAAATGATTTAAAAAGTCCTTTTTAACTGATTTAAAAAGCCTTTTTTGTAGTAGTGATAGGACATTGTTCACCCTTGTCTTACAACCTTGAGTTGGGCCATATATTGATGTTATTAATTTCTAACAAAAACTGAGGTATTGTATTGATGTGTTGAGAGAATCCCCCTTAAAATGTTGCCTTAGAGTTGAAGTTTCCTATTTACTAGGTTTTTCACACTAAAATTGTCCAGAATGTCTTTGATTCTAAATTTACTTATGTTTCTGCTAAACTTAGACATGTCAAGGTTTTGGTAAAATTTTGTAAAAATGGAAAACGCATTCTTCATAGATTAGAGTATCTTTCCACTTAAAATGGCTCTTAGGAAAAATATCTAAGTATTTTTAATGATATTTCAAAGAACGTCGTAAGTTGGTACCAATTTCCCATTTTAGAAGTTTAATAATTGCCATTTCATGATTGACTAAGTAAAATTCAATTACGCCTAACTATGTAGATTTTTGGAAGTCTTATTAAATTAAAGCCTTTTTAAAACGGTATTTCCCTAATTAATAAAATTAAATCTCTTCCCAAAGTGCACTTAAACTATATGTATTATTATTGTTGTTTAATTTCATTCTTAAGTTTCATAAGTGTTTAATTTTGAAGTAACTAAAATCTTTAATGCTTAAAATTATTTCTTTTGAAAGTCGAGGTGGGCTACTTTGAGTGTGAGAGCAGGGTGACAAGGTTCATAGTGTGAGACACTACTTAGAGTAATTACAAGAGATCTATTCCATCATTCATTAGTAAAGAGGAAAGAGACATAATTTGCCCATGTATCATGTGCATAACCCTACGCGAATAAGTTGTTGGTTCCTTCAAGAATGTGTAGTGAGCATGTGGATAGGATGTAACCATATCTTAATAGTTTGTTTATTTCTTTAGGAATGAACAATGATACATGTGGGTGGGATGTAACCCTACATGAATAAAATGTTGGTTCCTTATGGAATGCGTAGTGTAACATGTGTGGTTTGGATGTAACACTTTTATGTTTAAATTACTTACGTAGGAGTGTGATATCCCTTTAGGATTTATTAAGAGGTGACTTATGAGATGAGACATACACTTATAGGGTGTGAAAATCCTCACATGGGGTGTATTGGCACCAATATGATGAGATGGGTACCCCATGCATGCTCACGCGTTAATGAAAGAAGAGAGATTAACTGATTAGGATGACATGCATTACACGCATAATGGTTGACTAGTCCTGTATGATGTATTTATGGTTGTTCCATGTAGATTGTATTGAGATCTATTATTTATGCTTGCTATGTTACCTACCATGATATTGCGTGTTAGATATTTCTTGTCTGAGTTCATATTTACTCTCCTACCATTCTTTCATATAGTATTATACCTCACTCCTTACCATTTATGATTGTCTACATTTTCTTGTTGGCAATGCTTGTTTAGAAGTCGTTGACGGATAGGAGAAGGCACGTGTGGATCCATTTGCATGAGCCTAGATAATGGATGCGCCATAAGACATGGTTGATGGTGCTATTTATAGAAGTATGTACAACGATTGTGTTAGCTTTTTGATAAAAGAGATAGGTAGTAGTGACCCTGATATAGTATCTAAGGTTGAGTTTGACCTCAACCTATCCTTGCCTATTTCTAGGGAGCCTTATCAGTTTAGACCCCCTTCCTTTGCTCGTCTATTGCATTCTTTGTCCTAGCGCCCAGGCATAGGGTAGGCTTAGTGCTAGTGGTAGTTATTGTTATTGATGTCCTCAAGCAGAGTCACCAATAGTCTTGAATGTGTCGAGATACCTTCTTACTTTAAGAGTTAGAGGTCCTTGTACGAAGAAGCCAGCTATAAAGTCTTTGCTTCCACGTTGATGAATCCTATCTCGTGATGTTTTAGTGCATGATTCTCTTGTAAAAATCCAAGCAAAAGCTATATAAAAAGAAGAAAATGTTGAGAAAAAGGAAAAAATAGTTTACTTTGTTTGTGAATAAATTAGCTTAGAAGGAATCCTTGCATATTTTTTGTAGGTAAAATAAAGAAATGTCTTACATCTAGCAGTGTAACGTCTGAGACGCTAGATGGCGTCCCACGCCAAGTGAAGCCACAGAAGAGGCTCTCCACAAGAAGCTCAATGTTGGACACTAGAAGTATACTAGAAATTCTGTGTTAAACCTGGAAGCATTGAAATTCTTTGGGTAGATCCACGTTCGGGACGTCGTATTGCTTGGAGACACTAAATCGGATGCTTGAACATTAATTCCATGCAGGAATAGTAGTGTCTCCCACGTCGTCTAGTGTGTAACTAACTAATGTCTTTCCAATTTAAAATCGCAGCTCAACGATCCAAACTGCCTAGCCAGCATGGGACGCTGGCAGTATTTTGTTGACAACGCAAAAAGGTTTTGCTGATGTGCTTGGACCCATTCTACTTCATATAAAAGTCAATGCAATGCTCATTTACAAGAGGAGAGGGGACGTTGGAAGATGCTCTTCACCTTCACTCACCCTAATTCGTAGGTTTTTCTCTTATCTCACCATTGGAGCTTCATCCCTTGGAAGAGGAGTATTAAGATCTAGTATATTCACCATCACCTATAGCAACCTCTATCTTGCATCACTTTTATCTTTCTCGTTTTTCTATTTATTTGGTATTTTTAGTGTTTAATGATTCTTATGGGATTCCTTTGTATGGATTGTTCAATTTAATGCATTCCTTGTGTTTTCGAGCAATCAACTCTATGCTTAATGATTTTTCATAGGAACTCACTATTGAGAATGATGTGAATGAATGCATGACACAGAATCATATGTGAGTGGTCTGAATTAATGTTTGATTACTGTGTCTTAAGTTGAGTTTAGGAATAACCCTTCATAAGACATGTGTTCTTGAGGATTTCGATCTTAATGCTTGAATTAAGTTTCAATAGATCATGTTGAAGCAAGGTATTGAGCTTAATTCATAGAGATCTTTGTCAAGGAATTGAGTTGATCATCACTCTCTTAGTAAACTGCCACAACCTGTTTAGGTATGTCTTCTTTCGTCCCCTAGGAGTTTTCTTCACCATTCCCTCTTTCTTCTTAATCATCTTTTTCCAGTTCAAAAATTCCATCTTCTCTAAACATTCTTCCAGCTCTCCCTTGACAGTCTCTTCAACACAATAAATTGCAATGGCAATTGCTTGCTCTAGAAAGAATTGTTCAACATAGTCATGTTTAACCATTTTGTCAACTAAATTAGAGTTTAAATAATATTTAGGATGAAGAGGCTGTTTCATTGATCCTTGATGTTGAAATTTACTTCCTCATCATTTACTCTCACCATGATTTGGCCTTTTGTAACATCTATAAGCATGTGACTAGTTGCCAAGAATGGTCGCCTTAGAATGTAAGGACATTTAGTATCCTCCTCCATGTCTAGAACCATAGTTATGAAAATCGAACCAGACCAACCGGTTAAATCGGTCCTATTATTGGTTTAAATAAGCAACAAAACCGTTAGTTTAGAAAACCAAACGCAAATCGGTAGAACTGATCCTTAACCAAAAAACCTGACAAAAATCGATGGTTCACCGGTGTAACCAGTACTAGAAAAAACCACAAGCTTAAGAAAGCCAAATTGTTTTATAGTACCGTACTTCACTTGCACTCTTTAACCTATCCGATGTGGGACTTAGGTTCCAGCAAAACCTGCAGGCTTACGATAGCCAATTTAATTTATAGTGCAGTATGTTACTTGCACTCCTTAACCTATCCGATGTGGGACTTGATATAAATTAGACATAAACACTTTCATTCATTACCATAATAATTCACTTGGACTCCATTAACTATCAATGTGGGACTTATTTACCTTTAACTCCATTAACATGGCCTACATGACAAAACATATTCATGAATTATCTTCTACATTCTGGAAAATAGAAGGCATCCATGTTGATAATCTGGTTTCTCTCAAAATATTGTATAGTTACTGAAAATATTCAGTATGAACCGAGAACAACTCCATCTTTTAATGTTGAAGGCAAAGCAGTTGAGCTTCTAAGAACATTTGATCAAATCCAAATGGAGGGATTTCTAGATTGTGTTGTCGTAGCACCCAATAGAAACTTTACTAGGTTTGTTCTTTCAACATTTTTCTCCTTCTTATGTTCAAGTGTGTCGAACCTAGAGGCAATGTAAATAAGTTAACATAACATTGTCATGGGATCAGATTACATGTAATCATGTCCCAAATCATTTTTCATATTTTGTTGAAGGTAATATCATATATCAAAATTCTTTTAAAATTTGATAATGAATTAAAGCAAGCTAGAAAAACATTTATTAATAAAACTTATGTAACTTAGATAGGGAAGAAAGACCAAAATTTAATTAATATTGTTTAATGTATTATAATAAAATTTTAAAAAATATTATTTAATTATTACTGATTCAACCATAGTTCAATTACGATTGAACCATTGAACCTTAAACCAATACCCTCACCTGTTTAATGACCGATCTAGTTTTCAAAACATTGTTTAGAACTACAAAATCTATTGGAAACATTTATTTATTCACCTTTACAATAAACTCTTCAATAACTCCCTGGGAATATTTCATGGATCCTGGCGGGTTTTAATTCACCTTCATTTAGCTTCTCAAACATAGAATAGGGCATTAGGTTAATGCTGGCTTCCAAGTCATATAAAGCTTTGCATACCAAAGAATCTTCTACAGCACGTAGAATGGTAAAACTTCCCAAATTAGATAGCTTAGGAGTCAGGCCCCATAAAACTCCACTACATTGCAACTTTCCTTGAATTGGATAATCTATGTGATGACCTCTCAACTTTCTCTTAAGTGTCAAGAGTTGCAAAATTTGTTCCTTCATAAATTTTGCATATACAAGTATATGCTCCATTGCTTTTGCAAATGGGATTTGAATGTAGAGGTTTTTCAGAATCTCTAGGAACTTCTCAAACTGAATGTCTATTTCATTGCTCTTTCTCAGGTATGGGTAAGGAAGTTTGAAACATGTTGACGCATCATCCTTCAGTCCTTTTTGAATGAAAGGATCCTTCCTTACTCCAATTGATGGATTTTCTTTTTCTTTTCACTCTCTTTTTCATTCTCAATCTTTTTTCCTTCTTCACCCTTTTTTTCATTTTTTTTCTTGTTTTTTTTTTAGACTTCTTGATTGTTATTTTCATTACTTTCTCCCTCTTTGACTCTATTTGACTTTACCTCTTCTCTCTTTTTCCTTAGACTACCTTTCTTTTTTGCATAGTCATCACTTGCTTACCATTTTGAGTTGAAATTGCCTTGCACTATTTCTTGGGATCTACCATGTTGGCAAAAAATCCATGATGAAGCTATTTACTCTGGCTCTTAAAGAGTTAACCCATTTGATGCTTAAAACTCTTTAAATTCACTTTTATGTTCTTCATGAATGATTGTGTGGTCATCATAAACTGTTTTAAAGTTTCTTTCACATCAAAATCATCCTTTGGAACTGGTGCTAGCTCTTCTCTTACATATTGCCCTCTCTGTTGACCTTGAGGCTGTTGATATGAGCTTTGTGGTTGGGATATGGGTTGTTAATATGAAGACCTTTACTGGAATGGTAGTCTTTGGCTAAAATTTTCATGTTTCTTTTAAGCAAAGTTTGGGGAGAATCTCCAACCAGACTGGAGGTTATTATACGAGGGAGGATTTCACTTTGGAAAGTTCCCTATGTAATTAGCTTCTTGTATATTTGATGATTCTTCATAGCTCCCCAACTTATGCAGTCCTCCACACATTTCACATTAAATTCCTTTAGCTACATTGATTGGCTGAATATGTGCTTAACTATGAGTAGGTTCCAAAGATTGCAATTACTTCGTCATGATCTATAACTATTTTGTGTTGGCAAAAGATCATTAGATTCCAGCTCAAAGTTTCCCTTCCTTGAGGTACTTTTATCAAATTGCATCAACTTATCATTCTCGACCATAGACTTGATCAAAAATTACGTTTCAACTGGACTTTTAGTGTACATCGTTCCTCCAACTGATGCATCCAAAAGCATCTTATTTTATGGTCTCAACCCTTGATAGAAGTAAGAGACTTCTTCAGCTTCATTGAAGTTGTGATTTGGGCATCTCCTCAACAACTCAATGTATCTATCCCAAGCTTTATGTAATTATTCTCCCTCTCTTTGGTAGAAATTCTTGACACCCCTCTTTACCTTGAAGAACATACTTAATGGCAAATATTGGGCAAGGAACTACTGTTTGTTAAATGATAAAAGTTGTTTATAATTTATAAGTTTTTATGGTTAAGCTTTTATAAAATGTTAAGTTTGAGTTATATTTTAAGTGAATTAAGTTAAGAAAATTAAGTTCTCTTTATTTTGTGAATATATATGGTTTTACTTTTTTTTTTTATGTTATTTTGTGTAGATTATAAGCCTAACAACAACTTTGTGAACAGCCCAAGATGAGAACCCAATGAATTGAAGGTTCAGCCCAAGTTTGTCAAGAAAAATCAAAATTAAGTGACAGGTCCAACCCTATTTTAGAGGGCTAAGCACACAAGGGCTAGAAAGGTCACTAGTCAGAGGGCTAAGTGCCTACCTTAGGGGGCTTAGCACCCAACCATTAGAGACCCTTCAAATTAGTGATTAAAGGGCACCCAGCACCCTAAATAGAGCACTAAGCATGCATTAATGAGAAGTCTTCCCTATTTAAAGTGACTTTCAAAAGAATTGAGGGATTGATCATTTCTGGAGGACTCTGCTACGAAGTGAAGGGAGCTAAAGGGTTGGAGACATTTTCCAAAGGCTTTGAAGATCAAGACTACAAGGAAATTCAGTTGGGGATTGTAAGACGATTATGAGTGGCTTGTTTCTTAGTTGTTGGGGTGTAGGTTAGCTAGATTGATATCTCAATGTAAATGTTATACTCTGTTTCTATTTGAATTCCAATGTTATATGTTAGTATTTGATTGCTATGCTTAATGCTTTCTTTGGCCTAATCAACCTTTGAATGATTTAAGAGTTCGATTGGTGATTGAAAAATACTAGTTGAATTCTGAACTAAAATCAAGTACCTAATGAGACATTTCAGGAATGAGATTTGCTTCATTAGAGAAAAATAGAGCTTTGTTCTTAATGCAATTTTTGCAATTGAATTGCCTAAGGGATTAGGGGGTTGATTGTGGAAATTAGGCTTATGGTTTGAGGGATTGAATCATAAGTAATTGTGTAGACTTTTCTTAACATTGAAACTTGGAATTTGAATAGATATTCTTTTTAAAGCATGAGATAGATATCTAGGCTAACTAAACCCCCAATAGTTTTCATATTTGCAAAATTCCTCTTTAATTTTACTATTTTCTAAAATTCTAAAAAAGAGAAAAACTGTTAGTTTTATAATTTAAATATTAAAGCTAAAATTTGCATGTTTAGAGGTAGATTAAAAATTTCATTTAAGCGTCTAAATAGTGGTAAAACTAGGAATTGCTAGGAACTGAGTCAAGTCTTTGTAGGAACGATACTCTTATTCACCCTTGCTATAAATGCGATTTGGTGCACTTGCCAAGGGGTAAACACTGCTCCATAGCCTCCCAAGTGGTGATGGTTCTGCTCAATAAAGATTAAAGCCAATTCCTTGTCCTGTCCCTTAGTAAAAACGAGAATAGCCTCATCCGATTGGCGTCTACAGGCACACTATTGGTTCTCATAGTATCACAGATCTCCAAAAATGTAGATGTGGGTCTTCTGATTCCATTTTGCAAAATGCATTATTCCTAAAAGAGTTAAGAGTGTAGAATGCAATTCAAAATTTCCTTCAGTGATTGGTGGTAAGACAATACACAATGGTCTACAACTTGCAAGAATCAGCATATCCCCAAGTGTAATCTTCCTTTATGGCTCACCCATCTCGTTAAACTGCCTAGGTGAAGTTTGATAGTTGTCCAATCTGTTCTACTCGAATTTCACCACCTTACTTGCTTCTTCACGAAGTTGGTTCTGAATTGCATGAACTGTCACTCAATTTCAGGATCAAAGACAAATTCAGTAGTTTTTCTTTACATACACAACTGGACAAAAGAATTAGTAATAGCAAAATCCTATTCTATCAATAATTATACAACTAAAATAGAGCATACGTACAAGAGTCAAAAATAGAAATACACACAAAACAATTATTTACAATATGAACATATTCACAAAAGCCTCATAATAATTGCCTAATTGAACTAAAATTATAGTCCAATCCTTGACAATGGCACCATAAAACTTGTTGAAGTTCCAAATGCAATATGTGTAAAGAATATTTTTATCAATTTTAATTTCAAAACCTCTTTTATAATAAGTGCATTGGTCGAACAAGTAGTAAAAATCCTAGTGAGTAGAGTATCATTCTTCTTAGGGATTGGAGTAAAATGCTCCAATTCAACTGGTCAACTATCAATGAGGCAAACAATATATTTGCCCTGTCACACCTCAAATTGCCAACAGAATTTAAAATGTGAAAATTAAATCTACTGCTACGTTTTTTGTTTTAATTAATTTTATATTAGCAGAAAGTATAGTTAGCAATTCAATTCCTCTTGTGGTCATTCAAAAGGAAAAATATGACAGAGAAGGAAAAAAGGCACTGAAGCCTTGAATTTGAGCAACTAATAAAGCAAGTCAAGTGTCAAGCTAGTGATGTTAAAGAAGCGCTACATGAGAGGCAATCCATGATTTTTATTTTTTTAGAAAGCATTTGTATATAGGTTTATGGTTCCCACAATTATAAAAAAAATATTGAATAAAATGTTCTGCGGGAAGTTTTTTTTATAAGTGAGCACGGGAATGCAACAAGAAATTAAGTTTGATGTCAACCCCAATGCAAAGAAGGGAGCTACATTTGATAAAAAGGTAAAAAGTGTGTTTTGAGTTTGACGTCCGATGGTACCCAGCATTGCACACTAATGTGCAGGAAATTTTCCCCTAACTATTTTCACATGGGTAGGCATATGTGCGCCAAATGAAGTCTTTGATGTCCTTGACTCAAAATTCTTTTAAAATTTTCTAGTTGGTAAGAGTCTACATGCTAACGGACATCATATATGTCGTGGTTCTTAAATGCTTGAGAATTTTATGTGGACTCAACATGACACATGCTATGGGGTGTCTGAACATCCCATATTGGATGGAAGTTCGAAAGTTTTTCTACTATGAAGCGTATCTAACGCTCGCTAATGTCTCATGCACTGGCTAATGAACTTCTAAAGTTGCTTCCCAGGGACCTTGTGTTTGAAATGTTGTAGGGTGTGCAAAATGTTGTGCATGTCTCTTCATCTCCAAGGAGATGCGGTAGGACTAGCGTCCAAACGTACTGAAACATCACGAATACCATGAATTCAACTGTTCCTAAGAGTAGTCAACTAAATTTGTATTGATTATAAGGTGATAGGTGTCACTCAGATTTAAATTCGTGACAGTTCCTAGAAGCTGGCATCTAGAGGTACTGAGGGGTCCTAGATGCACATCTATCAGAATGTACTTGTTCAAGATAGGCCTTACTCAACGTGTTACATACTTAGGGTGTCTGTTACGCCATCCTTCTCGAATTTTTTTTAGTTGTTTTAAATAAACTAGCGTCCATAATATTATATAGCATGGGATGTTACAATAATTTTTTTTGGAAAACTGCTTAGTCACTTTACTCCTATTTTTGTGCAAATAAGGAAAGAAAAGTACCATTTTCACATCCAAAGCTATACTTTTTGTTCCTTATCTTCCACTTTGAGTTCCTGATCAACACTTTCACGTTTGTTTCCACCTTCATCTCACAACCACTCTCACTCACTGTCGTGGTAAGTCATTGTTTCTCAAATTTTCTTTTCTTTCTTGTTTTAATGCTGAGTAATGCTAAAGTTGATAACCTAAAATGTGAAAAACGAACATTGGGGATGTTTATGATGATTGTAAAAATGTCTTCATTTTCTAGCTTTAAGGAAAATGTTTTAACCATTAACTGCTAAGTTTGTACCTGTTTGATTAAAAATTACGTGCTTTGCATCATGAGTTGTGTGAGGAAATCATGGGTTACTGTCCTGTTTTCACAACATTAGTCAAGTTTATCCTTTAGCTGATGTTATGAATGGGACAGTAACAAAATTTGGTGTGCTAGTTCAATGGCATTCATGTGTGAACATTTTGGTAGTTAACCCTGGGCAGTCTTTATCTTTAGAATGCCACACAGGGGAAAAGGTAATGTTGCTACAAGAGACGAAAAGGTCAACCACCTTTTGATGGGAATTGCTTTAAGAGTTGGCATGCACAGGAGAGATACAACAAGATCAAGGAACATGAAGCCATCATCAATGATAGGAAGTTTGCTCTTGGTGCGAATGAATACTTAGAAATTTAGAGGTAGATTATAGAAAGTGGGTGGAACTTCCTGGCCTATCGGGTAGAGGAGGTTGTGTAACACCCTTAACTGTCAGCTTTTTTGTAACTCAAATTCAAGCTCTAACAGCTCAATAGTAGAAATTAAGGTAAATCTTTTTTCCTTAAAGCTTTTAAAATGAAAGTGTAACATAATATAAAACATAAAATCTTTTCCTTTGTAAAACAAACCAAGGGTTTTTACTATTAAACTATTAGTAAAATACCATAATAATGAATATTAATGAAAATGAAATACAATTTAAAACTCTACAAATATACAACTGCATATTTTTGACACGAAAAGGGTTTACATTACATTCTACTAACACTATAGCATGGTCTACTACACAACTAGATATACCTCCAGATTAGAATATTACCATTCTACTCTCAGAGGAATACTAGCCTTGACACCACACTAGACTTTTTCGACATCTCATGTGATAGAACTAAACTCTAAAATCCTTGTTCTCGAGGAACAAGTCTTTTACATCTTCATACACGCTTCTGCCACGTCACTCTGATACCATCCTGGTCAAGGGTTGTAAGACTTCTAATCCTAGTAGAACTCTTAATTAGGGTGCTTCCTTTACCAATACCACACACTTCTAAGTCATGTACCTATTCATATACAAACCAAAAGGCAATCTGCACCCTATTTCCATTCCAAACATTTGTAGATGAAGGAAGGTACAAATTAATCAGGGGCAAGAACAGACAATTTGAAACCAAGAAATCAAATAAATCTGAAGACCCACCCAAACCATAGTTCATATCACACAACCAATATGACAAACATTAACATAGCTATATCATACAATAAAGTATAAAATCATGTATCCAACATCATAGCGTTTAGTAGAGAGCACATTCATAATTCATAACACATTATCACAATTATTTCATACACATAATGCATCCTATTCCTGTGCTGCACATAAAGATTTGATGCATAACCTATCATTTTTATTTTCAATCTATTAATTATTTCTATCAAGTTACTCAATAAATCCAAATACTACAAGTCTGTCTGTGCTACTACCATCCGAAATTAATGCGCCCCATACCACACCAATTTTGGGGTTTTGTTGAGACACTCGTTAATGCAATGCATGTGGCCCATAATCCACTTAGTGTTCATCAATATCCATGGGAAATGATTGGGAGTACATATATCTTTGTCACATCAAGGTACAATTCTCATCATCAGTGAGGAAACGAGCAATCTTTCAGTTCAGGTCATTCACAATCCAAATAGAGGTATACACTCACACCAATCCTATTGAGTAAGTGCCAGGGTGACCAATCTAGTTATGTGATTATCCCGACCCAAGAGCACTACCTTGGCCATTTGACTCTCACCACTCAATACGATAGCTCTAGACCTCAACATCTGGTCCTTGCCTTTCATCCCATAGTGTATCAAATTGTAAATTCCCTAAATTGTAAATTCCCTAACCCATAGTTAGGGATGTCAATGGGGCAGGGCGGGTATGGGTAGTAGCTACCCGCCCCGCCAAACAAAATCCGTACCCGTACCCGCCCCGTTACCCGCGCGGGTATCTGTTAAGCGGATACCCGCGGATATTTTTAATATCCGCGGGTATTCGTGGATATCCGTGGATACTTTCAAAAAATAAAATAAATAAAATAGAATAAATTTATTTTATATGTTGTGGACAATCATAAAATACTATAAATATCACTTTAAATTTATAAATTTAAATCTATAAATTAAAGAGTTATTGTTTAAAATAATCACTTTGAATATAACTTTTAATTATTCTAACAATTTTTCTGAAAAAGAAAATAGTTTAAATGCTCACAAATTTATGTTCTTTTTCTCTTGTAATATAATTGTATAAGATTTCTCTCATAATAAACAATTGTTTTAAAAATTTTGGATAAATTTATATAATTTTATCTATATTAATATATAAAAGTATTTAACTAAATATATAATTACGGGTAGCGGGTATCTGCGGGTACGAGTACCATGATACCCGTACCCGCCCCGTTTATAAATGGGTAGTGGATATACCCATTTAAAATATCTGCGGGTATCCATTTAAAGTACCCATTTTCTACCAGTGGCAGATTTTATCCGCGGGCGCAGGTTTTTTTGCCATCCCTACCCATAGCACATGCCATCAATGCATGGTTCATAACATTAACACACATATATATAATGCATGAACATCCACAAGAAAAATATATTTAATTACAAACATTCATACTTTCTAGAAAATCCAACAAAACCTCCTCTATTTTCGTACATTTCATCATATCTCTCAACAAGGATGGAAAATAATTCAATAAAGGAAAACATGTCCAACATATCAATTCATAGATTCGATTCATATCATCAATGTTACCATCACAGTCATTTTTTCATTCGTTTTAATTCATTTGGCCATTCATAGATAGCATTCCTGTCGCACATTTCATCTATTCAATCACACTTTCACCTTCAATGCTACCTGTGACAATTCAATCATCCAATCAATTCAGTTCATTAGAGTATATCACATTATTCATATTCTCCTCCGCTTTTCATAACCAAAGTCATTATCATTCTTTATTTAATCCACATCCATCACCATATAAATCAATCAAGAATAATACACATAAAAAGAGTTAATAGCCGAATGACCTTTTATCCCAAAGTCATCAAATTAAAACCTTTTCTTTATTACTTTTCTCTTTAGTTTAAAACTAAAGACAATAAATACATTCTTACATCACTTAATTAAGCATCATGTTCATAATTCTCAATCAAAATCATAGGTTAGATATATATTTGCCACTTGCTTTTCAAAAGAATGACTATATTAGAATTCAATTTCATTGATCATTAACCATTCATGCTATTAATTGTCAATTAATAAAAGGATCTCGTTTCTTGGTTCAAGAACATACATCACATTAGATTTCTTAATTTCCAATCAAAATGTCCCATTAGTTACCACTTAGTTATACAATTCCAATTACTTTGATTATTTTGAATTCATTCCAATTAATGGACAAAGTCATGAAATATCCAAATAAGTTTTGACTTATATTATCATTATAAAACACTAATTATAATTTTAGCTAACTCAATATCAAACCACAATTTCATGTCTAACACTTTAAGGTTCAAGTAACTACATTATGTCCACTGACTCAAAAGTCCCAATCATGTATTCCATTTAATTAGTTACAAATCATGTAATTCATCCTAAGCTCACCACCAATTAACAAACCAATGCTTATTATGATTAAAAGACACTAACCTACACTTGTTCTATTCCATATTATTTTTTGATTACCAATTTGATGATTCTAATTACCTACCCATACTATAAAACACAAAGCTAAACATTAGAAACACCAATTACATCGTAAGTAATTTTCTATTTTCTACCATATTGTCATGCCCTACTTTTGTTGATCATTTTAGCATAGTAAATGAAATTTTTTTCAAACCATCTTTTGCAATCTTAACCTTCTATATATCTAGCTTCTAAATATAATTTTTCTAGTTTTTATAAAATCATTTAAGGGTTCAATTGAGCACTTTTCGTGGCTGGTTGTTATTAGGATTTGACAGAACAACGGTCAATCAAAAATTTGCCAAATATTCATCATATAGAATTAAATTACGAAATTTTACAAAGGTATTCTAGACATATAGAGGCATCTCTCTATCAAAAATCATAGAAGAATTCCAACCATGCAGAAAGTTATACATGAAAAACAAAGACTATTCTACTGCAGTAAAAATTCAGCAACTTGCAATTTAATCTTTAAGCATTGTAATCAAACAATTGACATGTATTTCAAGCAATTTCATTATCAAGAACATTATACAAGGCCCAACTAAGCTCTATATAGCCAATCATGTAAGCACATCACAATTAGAATCCTTAATAGTCATACAAATGAAATTAACAACACACAATTTATCAAAATCACCATCTAGGCCATTGTCATTCTTGAAATCAAATTAATCTAGTCTCTATCCCCTTACCCATAGTGACCCATGGCTGTCCACAAGAGAGGAGGAGAGGGCTTTGCTCATTCATGCTCTAATCAAGTTCTTAATTGCACAATTAAGACAAAATAAGCTTCAGTTAGTGTTCTATAACAAAAGCCCCTTGAGAATTTGAAGAAATTTTAAGAGGAGACAAAGAGGGGTTGGTGGAGGGTGGTGGTGGTGGTGTGTGGGCAATGTGAAAGGAGAAGGAAAAAGGAAGAACAACAGCTTCTACTTACCTTGGCTTGGTCACAAATAGAATTGGAGAACCATGGAAACTTTGAGTCTTGAGAGATTTTGAGAGAAATTAAGAAGGTTTGGAGAGGAAGAAGAGAAAATGAAGTGTGTTGGTGGTAGGGAGGTGGGGGTCAACGAGTTTCAAGGTTATGAAAATTGGACTAGACTGGCTGGTTCAACTGGTTGGACTGGGAACCGGTGGCCTACCTGGTCCGTTTAGCCCTTAAAATTGTCCTGACAGAGAACTAGTAAAAAATCGCTAGAACCGGTGTCGAACTGGTAAAACCGATGAAAACTGATGGTTTGAACAGTTTAGACGATTCAACAGAGATGTGTTTTATTTTTGTTTTTCAATGACAATACGACGTTGTATTATTTTGGGGATTGTTTTTTTTTCTTTCCGTTAAGGTCATCTCGCATGAAGTCATACACATAGAGTCCTAAATCACAAAATTGGTCACACACGACTCTTCTCCCCCTGCTTCGCGCTTCGACCAACTCCTTTGGCCACCTTCTCTAGCGGTTTCCTCCTGTTTCCAATAGTGTCTTTCCTTCTCCAGTGGAATGAGTTTTCTCCCGCATCATGTCTCAATCGCAACAAGAGCAAGTGCGTTTTTCCTCCCCTTATTAATTAGTTTAAGTTATATTGTACATAACTGTAGGATTATAAAATGTAGGATTTGTACCTATAAATACAGGATTTGTCAAGCTAACTAAATGAATGAACTTTCACAGTTTTATGAGCTTTTCTCCTTTTTGTATCATTATAAAATGTGTCTTTTTTAATTAATTGTAAAGGCAAGTATTTATTAAATTATTTGATTCTTTGACCCTTGTTTTTTCCTGTTCTACAAGATTAATTATTTATTGAGATTCCCCTGTTTACTTTATTTGTGTGATTTATATGTGTGAATGAATGAAGTACTAGCACGATAGCATCTATTTATAATTGTCCAAACAAAAAAGCTATCTTATAATTATATATGCATGTTTATATGTGAATGAAGAAAAAGTTTATATGGATGAACTACTGCATGCGTGAGTGTGAATGATTATAAATTTATAATCATTACTAATTAAGCTATCTTATTTTAGTGTGCTTTGCTTAATTAATTAAGTGCATGTATTTTTAGTGTATTGTTGGCAAATTATATGTATTTATTATTACTAATCAATTATGCTTTTCATATGTAGGATGTACCAAGTGGGAATGCTCCCAAAGATAATAATCCTAATAATGTGTCATCTAAAAAACAATCCACAGGAGCCTCAACTATAGTTTGTAGAAAAAGTGATCCTGCGTGGAAGCATTTTTTATATAAAAAAGAAGGAAAAACTAATGTGTACACTTGTCTACATTGCAGTACTTTTATAAAGGAAGGAGTATAAATAGAATGAAGCACCATCTTGCGGGCATACCGGGTCAAATAGGCGCTTGCCAAAAAGTCCCTCACGATGTTCGTCATTGGATGCTAGAGTTATTAAAAGAAATCCAAAAAAAAATAAGAATGGTGACCTAAATGAAGCATACACTGATGAAATTGTTGAAGAAGAAGTACAAGAAGTTCAGCCTTGCCCAAATGCGGGTAAAAGTAAGGTGGCCTCAGCTACTCATAAGAAAAGGAAAGTTAACGTTGAAATTGGTAGTTATTTTGCTCCAAGGACTACTCCCAACTTCCAACCAACTTTGAAAAGTGTATTATCAAGCAAGGAAGCGATACAAAAAGCTCAGACGGCAATTGCTCGATGTTTTATGATGCTTACATTCCATTTAATGCAATACAATCACCATATTTTCAATCTTCTTTGGATACAATTACTGCTATTGGCCCTGGTTTTAAAGGTCCATCTTATCATAAATTAAGGGTTAACTTGTTGGGAGATTACAAGAAAGAGTGTCAATTACTTGTAGAAGGGTATCGAGCAAATTGGGCTAAGAATGGATGTACAATTATGGCTGATGGATGGATTGACCAACGACAAAGAACTTTGATCAACTTTCTAGTTTATTGTCCCACAGGTATAATGTATGTGAAATTTTAATAGTACTTAATACACTTGATAGTCTACGTAATATATCTTTGATAAACTTTTTAATTTATAGCCTTACGGGTATAACATTTGTGAAATCTGTTGATGCATCAGATATTGTGAAAGATTCCATGACATTATGCAATTTGTTTTCTGAAGTTATTGAGTGGGTTGGAGATGAAAATATTGTTCATATAGTGATAAATAATACAGCTAATTATGTGGCTGCTGGTAGATTGATACATGAGAAATATGAAACCATTTTTTGGTCTCCTTGTGTTGCTCACTAGTTGAATCCCCTTTTGAAGGACTTGCTAGCATGCCTCATGTTGCAGACCTTACCTCAAAGGCTTCAAAGGTAACTGTGTTTGTATACAATCAAATGATATTCTTATCTTGGATGAGGAAAAGAGAAAGCTAGAAAGAAATTGTACGTCTAGGAGTGACTCGATTTGCTACTACTTTTATTACATTGAAAAATATGAATGATCATAAACATGATTTGCAAGCTTTAGTTGTGGACAAGCATTTCATTAGCCATAGGTTAGCAAAGACTACAGCAGGAAAAGCCGTTAGTGTTATCATTTTGGATAATAAATTTTGGAATGATTGTTTTATGATAGCAAAACTTGTGGCTTCCATCATTCGATTACTAAGAATTGTGGATGGGGATATAAAACCTTCTCTTGGTTATGTTTATGAAGGCGTGCAAAGAGCAAAAAATGCCATAAAGGAAATGTTTAGGAATAGAAGAGCTTTGTATAGGCCTTACACATATATTATTAAGGCTCGATGGGATAAACATTTGAAGCGTAATCTTCATGCAGCAACTTACTTTTTAAATTATGCATTCTTTTAGATGAGAAGTTCATTGAAAAGAATAGGATCATGAAATCAATTCTTGATCTATTTGATATAAAAGCTTTTTATACTGACTTGTCCAAAGCCATTCAAGAGATGCAACTGTATCGTGACCGATAAGGAAGTATTAGTCGAGAAAGTGCTTTTACTACAACGAAGACAATACAGCCTAGTAAGTACCAAATTATAATTTTATACTTAAATAGTTATGCGTATTTTTGTGTTTTATGGTCCTTTAACTAAATTCTTTTCTTGTAGATCAATGGTGGAGATTGTATGGGGGTAGTGCTCCAACTTTGCAAAAGTAGGCAATTCTTCTTCTTAGCCAAATTTCTTCTTCTTCTAGATGTGAGAGAAATTGGAGTGTCTTTGAATGCATCCATACAAAGAAAAGAAATAGACTACAACATCAAAGACTAAATGATCTTGTTTATGTTACTTATAACTTGTGTAACGATCCAACTGTCGCTACTAAATAACCCTACTAAACATACACCACATACACCTTATCAGGTGAATAAAATCAATTCAACATCATGTCTGTATATGAGTCATACACATCAATTGAGAGATCCACCTATCTCTCCTTGTACCATACATGCATATCTGTATATCTGTCATCATCATGTCATATACAACAATGGAATAACACCAGCCCATATCAAACATATCAAAATATACATCACCGGGGAAGTGGGATACAAAACTCACTCCCTATAGCTGGTCAATCTACACAATCCCATCAAAAGAATAACTATACAGAACAACACTTCCAAAACAAAAAGAGTTGTCTCGCAAGCAACTCCACCATCATCTCTAGGCAGCCAGGTCCACTAAAGCTTCGCCGTCTGCTCCCACGCCATAGGACGTGATCATCACAGGCACAGCAGCACAACATCAACAATAGAACAACCAACAACAACAAAACATGGCAAGGGTAAGCTTACTAAAACAATGACAAAGCATATGATGTTGGAAATCATCAGCAATTCACAATATTCAACCACAAGCATATGGCACACCATCATATATCTAGAGTTCTCAACATCTACATATAGATGTACATATATAAAGTAGTCATTTACATGGCAAAGAGTTCTCAATCCAGAACTCCATATCACAACCAATCTGTCATAACTATGCCAATGCATGATGACACGACTTTCAAGAAATTTACAACATATCGGGCGATCAGCCAGGTCTCACCACCTACTGTGGCCTATCCAAGCACCATTCAGGAATTGCCAAACTCTGATCTGCAAATAAGCTTAGTGGTTTGTCAGGATAAGTGTATGTGGGTGGTGGCTTACCACAACACAAGGCCTGCATCACCTCAGCCTCCTGCGAAGTCACCCATCCACTCATCCCCGAAGGCCCATCGTCAGCTGCCCCACGTCTTATCCAGCACTAGGTTGGAGGCCCATCTGAGTTCCAACTTTGGTCACCATCCAACTTACGTGCCTACCCATATGACGGCATGAGGTCCATCGTCAGCTACCTCAGCCGCCAACTATGCATGAATGCTTGTACTACACACCATCAATTACTCAACCACAACCAATAAACATACGACATGTATATATGTATATCAATACAACTAGTGGCAAAGAGGTTCATCATCAGCTACCTCACATGACCACTCAACATCCATCAACACCATATCGATCCCAAACCGGCCTCAATCATAATCAACAGGTAAGGCTCTACCTAAGCAGCCTACCTCGTGAGAAACAATATCATACACATCAAGTGGAGGTCCTATCTAAGCAACCTTCCACTCACAAACAAATCCAACAATCAACTAAAATTTGAAAACCAAACCTTCTTTGAAAACCGTTTGGAAGATTAGCAAATCTCGAAATTCATAAAATTTCACAATTTGAGATTAAAACTTTAAAATCTGAAATAATAAATTTAGTTCTAGAATAACAAATTATGTACTGTAGCAACAGATTATGTACTATAGCAAAAATGCATCAGATTTCATTTTTCAGTAAAGATAATTGATTATGAGCTTCCATAATCGATTATTTCCGAAGCAAAACCAAAAATAATTATTTTTTATTTTTTATTTTTTTAACAATAGATAATCTATTGTTAGATGCGCATAATCGATTATTTCCGAACCAAATCCACAAAATATTTTTCTGAACAGTAGATAATCGATTATCAGATGCCCATAATCGATTATTTCCAAAACCAAATTACAAAATAGTTTCTGAAACTCCAGATAATCGATTATGTGATCCCCATAATCGATTATCTGCAAGGATTTTCAAAAAAAATGCAATTCTCTTTGAAGAAAACTCAAATTTTTCAACCAAATAACATAGATTTTCAAATCAATGGTGTTCCAACAACCTCAATCCACCTCGACCAAGTTAATACAAATCAAATCATACAATCAATTCAACATTTCATCACAAAATCATCAATTTCTCATCCAAATCTCAAAATTTCTCCCCCAAACCCATTTTCACCCAAATCCAACAAAATGGCAATATCCAAAAAGATTCAATCGATCATAAGGCAAGAAATCCGTATACCAATAGTTATTAACACAAAACAACTGATTTGTAAGCTTCCCTTACCTCTAAAAGTTCTTGAATCTGAATTTAGGTTCCTTGAGAATCTAGTGTTCTTGAGCCAAATCTAGTTAGGATCATTCCTTTCTTTACCACAATCACCTTGAAACTCCTTAAACACACTTATCAACTTCAAATTTCTAGAGAGAGATTGAGAGAGAATTGAAGAGAGAGAAAGTTTAGAGAGAGAAAGAGAATGGAGGAATAAGGGGAAATCCTTCCCCTTCCCTTATATATCTGACCTTCTTGGAGCTTTCATACGGACTTTTGGCCAACTGAGGCCCAAACATCACCAAGCCACTTCCTTTATCTCAAAACTGGTCTAACTTAACTGTTTTCTCTCAAAAATCCAAAATCATTCTCACAACATATCCAAATTGGCTCAAGCACATATCTCAAACTTCCTAAATTCAAACCATAATTTCAAACCAACAACTCACAACCATCATCACATACAACATACCGGATGTAACGACCCAACCATCATTACTAAACAACCCTACTAAACATACACCACACACACCTTATCAAGTGAATAAAAGCATAGCATATCATACACCTCGATTGAGAGATCCATCTATCCTTCCTGTCATCATCATACACCACTATATAACATATCATATATATAGCATATCATGCATACACAACTATAGGATAACACCAACCCATATCAAAGATATCAAAATATATAACATTGGGAAAACGGGATACAAAACTCACTCCCTATAACTGGTCAATCTATACAATCCCATCAAAATAATAACTATACAAAACAACACTTCCAAAACAAAAGGGGTTGCCTCACAAGCAACTCTACCATCATCTCTGAGCAGCCGGGTCCACTGAAGCCTCGTCATCTGCTCCCACACCATAGGACGTGATCATCACAGGCACATTAGCACAAGCAACAACAACTGTAACACCCTAAGGGGAATTACCGTAACTAGGTCTAGATTTCAAAAAAAACAAACTTAAAAAGGTAGAAACAACATACAAATGCTACTCATAAATATAATTAAATATTATATATGAACAATACAATAAAAAAACATACATGCCAAATATAACTCATCTATTACCCGAAGGTATCGTACAAAATATAAACAAGAATACAAAAACATAATATAAACTAGACTATATTTTCTTGCACGTGACTCCAAGCTCCATCTATGCATGTCTTCACCTGTATCCTGAAAAAGGGGAAACTTAACGGAATGAGACATAATGTCTCAGTGAGTGCTCTAAAGACTCTACGACTGGGTTAGACTCTTCTATTTAGACAACCCTCACCATTTATCTTTTGTGGCTTTAAACTCACTAGGTCTCTCATAATTCGCCATACCTACGGTCTAATCTACACCTTTTAATCTTCAATACTTTCTGTGTTAACTACTCTCTCATTCTCCTGACTGTTATATTAGTTTACTATCTCATTCTCAACCTAAGAACTTTTTCTTATCCAAAATGCTTTCTAGTATTTAAACCCTTCATGTTTAGATTTTACTTTTCTTTCTTTTAATATTTAAGGTTGTTCTCTATGGGTCAAGTGTAAGGTCACAGACATTCTAAAATACTTTTGACCTTCCCTTAACACTCACCTTAATACCGTCATTTTGTTCTCTCTTATTTGTCTTATACCTTTCTGTTACGCTGTGTGGGGATTCACTCTTTCTCTACCTCATTCATAACTATTATTATCCAACTAGGACCCTCACAACACTATCCTAGGGCCTAGCCTCTCACTTATCCTTGAGGTAGCAAACACAATTTTAATTACAAGCATATATCTATTTCACATCTTTTTCCTAGTAACTAGACCTACACATCGTTTTGTTTCATCAAGCAAGCATGACATACATGCATAACATGAGCACATATACATAATCTTGACAATTTATCACAATACACAATCACATTTTTACATGTGTACACATTACATCATTCGCTTATGAACAAGGTCACATAGAATTCACATAATTACAACATAGCACACTTCAACATATCACACTACAACAAGATACATATGCGTGCTATGTTCCTAAACCACTACTCATGCACATGTGGTACCAACCTAAACTTTTCAAAAAGTAGACTAGGAGTAAATGCAGGCCATAAGAAGCGTCATC
This sequence comes from Spatholobus suberectus, assembly GCA_004329165.1. NCBI lineage: Eukaryota > Viridiplantae > Streptophyta > Magnoliopsida > Fabales > Fabaceae > Spatholobus > Spatholobus suberectus. Next base: position 44,017,039 of record CM014732.1, read on the forward strand.
AGTACTGATGCCTTCAGCTTTCACACCCTCAACTAGCATGATGTCCCCCGATGACTAGTCAGGGTTACCTTGTTTTGCCAGTACGCCCCGGCTCCATGGGATCAACATGGACCATTGGAGTTTTCCCAACCGGATAACCCCCAAGGCTAAGGTTAAACAACCCATCACGGCCTCCACCAGCCAGATTCCTACATACTTTCCTCATCACATAACTCAAATGTTATGATGCATGGTCACATATAATGCTTACAAGTTTCATAGACTTTTATCATGAATCATAGGCACAATTTCATATCACACTCATTTTTTCAAGGTAAATAACAACCATACAATATACACTCAACAAGACATAAAAAAACAAATAACAATGAGTTAAACACTACCAAAAGGAGTTCATAAACACAAGGAACGTAATAGCAAAAGTCGTATCCGCCTAGCGGTCCAGCGAACTTGCCCAGCGGGTCTGTGCCGAAACCCAACCCGCCCAGCGGGTATTGCACCCCGCCCAACAGCTTTGTGGGCCCAGCACCAATGCGCAATCCAGTTTTTGAAAAAAAGTTGCCAAAAGACTATCTAATCTATGAACTCTTTACTTCCTCACAATTCCTTCAAAACCCATCAAATTCCTAATCTTAGGCATAAGGAGAGGGAAAAGGTAAATAGATCAAAAATAATAACATAAAAGACAAGGAAGAATACGGGGGAGAGCACTCACCTTTATGGACACACAAAGCTGAGTTTTAGGGCTTGAATTCTCGGTTTCTATTCTTCCTCCTTCTCTTCTTCTTCTTCTTCCCTTCTTTACCTCATTCTCTTTGACTTTTTTCTTCTTCTATTTTGTGACGGCTAAGCCTAACCCTCCTTCTCTATTCCCTTCTTATAATATGTGGGTAAGTATGTAGTTTAGTGGGCTTTAGTCCCCTATTGGGCCCTAGATGCTCTTTTGAGTTCTATGATAATATTCCTACTAATTTATAATATTAAGGTATTAATAACAATAATAATAATAATAATAATAACAACAACAACAACTTATACAACAACAATAATAAATATAATATTAATAAGAATAGAAACAGTAATAATAAGAAATATAATAAGAATAACTTTTAAGGCATCTTTTGTCTAATAACACAAGGGAAGGGTCCTACTAAGAGTTACCTCATGGTTTATTTTTAGTACCTAAAATTTGGGGTGTTACAACAACGGGACAACCAACAACAACAAACATGGCAAGGGTAAGCTTACTACAACAATGGCATAACATATAATCATGGAGATCATCAACAATTTAAGGCATTCAATCACGAGTAATCACCAACAATTCACAACATTCAATTACGAGTATATAGCACCTCATCATACATCTAGAGTCCTCAACGTCTATATACAAAATGTTCATACAGAAGGGTTCTCAACTCAGGATTCCACATTTCATCACAATCACCACAACTATGTCAATGCATGATGACACGACTCTCAAGAGATTTACAACATATCGGGCGATCAACTAGGTCTCATCCCCTACTGTGGCCTATCTAAGCACCATTTAGGGATTGCCAAACTCTAATCTGTGGATAAGCTTAGTGGTTTGTCAGGATGAGTGTATGTGGGTGGTAGCTTACCGCGACACAAGGCCTGCATCACCTTGGCTTCCTGCGGAGTCGCTCATCCACTCATCCCCAAAGGCCCATCGTCATTTGCCCCACGTCTTATCCAGCACTAGGTTGGAGGCACATCTGAGTTCCAACTCTAGTCACCATCAACTTACATGCTTACCCGCGCCATGGCATGAGGTCCATCGTTAGCTACCTCAGTTGCCAACTATGCATGAATGCATGTACTACACACCATCAACTACTCAACCATAGCCAACAAAGATACGACATATATAGATGTATATCAATACAACTAGTGGCAAAAAGGTCCATTGTAAGCTACCTCACATTACCACTCAACATCCATCAACACCATATTGGCCCCAAACCGGCCTTAATCATAACCAACAGGTAAGGCCCTATCTAAGCAGCCCACCTCATGAAGGACAATATCATGCCTCAATCAAAATCAACAAGTAAGGCCCTATCTAAGCAGCCCACCTCATGAGGAATAATATCATACATCATGAGTAAAGGTCCTATCTAAGCAACCCTCCACTCAACTGCCATTTTCCAACAAATCTATCACATAACTCCACAACAATAACAAAGAAAACCAAGAATCCAGTTTAGAAACATAACAACATGTGGAGGTCCTATCTAAGCAACCTTCCACTTTAACAACATATCCAACAATCTAAAAATGGTTGAAACAATCAACCTCGCTCATGGCCATTCATTATATAATGACACAAATATCCTCAACAATCAAGTATACCATATGAATTGGCCTTTCTTGTGGAGTTTTAACATTTTTCCAAAATTTCCAATTATCATACCAAGCATCAAACCCATAGCATTCAACCCCATCTTTATGTTTCTTAATATTTCAACTTTAATGGTTCATGCATGGCACCACAAAATTGACACCAAGCATCCCAAAAACAGAGGAGAATCAGGGATTTTGTCGCCCAACGCCATTGGACTGTCGCCTGGTGTAACACCCTAAGGGGCATTACTGTAACTAGGTCTAGATTTTAAAAAAATAAACTGAGAAAGGTAGAAACAACATACAAATACTACTCATAAATATAATTGAATATTATATACGAACAATACAATAAAAAAACATACATGCCAAATATAACTCATCTATCACCTGAAGGTATCGTACAAAATATAAACAAGAATACAAAAACATAATATAAACTAGACTACGTTTTCCTGTACGTGACTCCAAGCTCCATCTACGCGTGTCTTCACCTGTATCCTGAAAAAGGGAAAACTTAAAGGAATGAGACATAATGTCTCAGTGAGTGCTCTAAGGACTCTACGGCTGGGTTAGACTCTTCTATTCGGACAACCTTCATTACTTATCTCTCATGGCCTTAGCCTCATTAGGTTTCTCATAATTATCCATACCTATGGTTGAGTCTACACCTTTCAACAGTCAATACTCCCTGTTAATTGCTCTCTCATTCTCACAACTATTATATTGGTTTACTATCTCATTCTTAACTTAAGAACTCATCCTCATTATTTATACTTTCTTACCCAAAACCCTCTTTAGAATTTACTCTTCTTCCTTTTAATATTCAAAGCTGTCCCCTAGGGTCAAGTCTAAGGTTACAGACATCCTAAAATACTCTTATTTCATTCTCTCTCTTACTTGTCTTATACCTTTCTATTACGCCATAAGGGAATTCACCCTTCCTCTATCTTATTCACAACTATTATTATCCAACTAGAACCCTCATAACACTATCCTAAGGTCTAGCCTCTCACTTATCCTTAAGGTAGCAAACACAATTCCAATTACAAGCATATAATTGTTTCACATTCTTTGTCTAGTAACTAGACATATACCTTGTTTTATTTTATCAAAGAAAAACGACACTCGTGCAAGATATGATCACATGTCCACAACTTTAACATTTCATCACAAGGCACAATTGCATTCTTACATAGAATTCACATAAATAGGGTCACATAGAATTCACATAATTACAACATAGCACACTCTAACATATCACACTATAACAAGATACATATGCGTGCTATGTTCCTAAACCACTACTCATGCACATGTGGTACCAACCTAAACTTTTCGGAAAGTAGACTAGGAGTAAATGCAAGCCATAAGAAGTGTCATCAATACCGATGCCTTCGGCTTTCGCACCCTCAACTAGCATGATATCCCCCGGTGACTAGTCAGGGTTACCCAGTTTTGCCAATACGCCCCGGCTCCATGGGATCAGCATGGACCATTGGAGTTTTCCCAACCGGATAACCCCCAAGGCTAAGGTTAAACAACCCATCATGGCCTCCACCAGCCAGATTCCTACATACTTTCCTCATCACATAACTCAAATGTTATGATGCAATGTCACAAATAATGCTTACAACTTTCATAGACTTTTATCATGAATCATAGGCACAATTTCATATCACACTCATATTTTTAAGGTAAATAACAACCATATAATATAAACTCAACAAGACATAAGAAAAACAAATAACAATGAGTTAAACACTGCCAAGAGAAGTTCACAAATATAAGGAACATAATAGCAAGTCGTATTCGCCCGGCGGTCCAGCGAATCCGCCCAGCGAGTTCGCACCGGAAACCAACCCGCCCAGCGGTCCAGCGAACCCGCCCAGCGAGTTCGCGCCGGAACCCAACCCGCCCGGCGGGTATCGTACCCCGCCCAGCAGGTTTGCGTCAAGACCCAACCCGCCCAACTGGTCCGCGTACCCAACGCGAAAGAGAAATCCAGTTTTTGAAGAAAAGTCGTCAAAAGACTATCTAATCTATGAATTCCTTACTTCCTCACAATTCCTTCAAAACCCATCAAATCCCTAATCTTACGCATAAGGTGGGGGAAAAGGTAAATAGATGAAAAATAACAACATAAAAGACAAGGAAGAATATGGGAGAGAGCACTCACCTTTGTGGACATGCAAAGTTGAATTTTAGGGTTTGGATTCTCCGGTTTCTATTCTTCCTCCTTCTCTTCCTCTTCTTCTTCTCTTCTTTTCCTCATTCTCTCTAACTTTTTTTCTTCCTCTATTTTGTGACGGCTAAACCTAACCCTCCTTCTCTATTCCCTTCTTATAACATGTGGGTGGGTATGTGGCTTAGTGGGCTTTAGTCCCCTATTGGGCCCTAGATGCTCTTTTGGGTTGTATGATAATATTCCTACTAATTTATAATACTAAGGTATTAATAACAATAATAATAATAATAATAACAACAACAACAACAATAATAATAATAACAATAAATATAATAACAACAACACAACACAATAATAATAATAATAATAATAATAATAATAATAATAATAATAGGAAATATAATAACAATAATTCTTAAGACATCTTTTGTCTAATAACATATGAGAAGGGTTCTACTAAAAGCTACCTCGTGGTTTATTTCTAGTACTTGAAATTTGGGCTGTTACACCTGGTGCCAACATCACAGAGAAGATCTGCAATTTTGTTGCCCGGCGCCGCACTCTTGTCGCCCAGCGTCAACATTACAAAGAGCATCAGCAAAAATCAGAGAAAATGTCACCCAGCGTCACTTTTTGTCGCCCAACGACAAAATCCGTCGCTAAATTAGATTTCCATCGCTAATTGACTGCATTTCAAACAACACGCTGTCAGCTGTCGCCCGATGCCAAATCGCAATTTTCTGCAATCACAAGGAAGATGACCCATTGCAATTCTAGACCATATCAATCCATCCCAAGCACCACAGAGTAGTTCTAGACACTTTTAATACATTTCTAACCGATTATACAATAATAAATCACCAAGATTTTGTTCCAAATCCATTCTCTTTACAGATTTCCCAAAATTTTCTCCAAAACCCATTTCATCAAAACCACAGCCCAACTCATGCACAACCAGATTTGGAACGAACCCAAGGTAAGATTCACACAAAATCATGCTCATACATCACAAATATACAAGTGTAAGTTTTTCTTACCTCTTGGAGCTTCTGAATCCGAGCTTGGGAAGAGAAAACGGGATATGTGCAGGACTTTGAGCCAAACTCTATGAAAGCGAAGATATAACAACCCTTCCACACTTAGAAACATGATTCCTCACCGGGTTTGGGTCTCACACTTCAAGAGTCTCAGCAAGGTTTTGGAGAAAAATGAGAGAATAAGAGAAAAGAGTGAGAAAGAGAGACCAGAGAATGAGAGAAGGAGAGGGATGGAAGAATGAGAGAAATGAGAAGGGGAGGGGGCTTTATTGAAACCCTCCCTGGGCCTTACAAGCTTCAGGCCCACTAAAGCTCAGGGTCTATCTATTCACTCTCCAAAACTCACAACGATTCTCACTTAATTGTTTTTCTCTTAACAACCCAAACTAGTATCAACAACACCCTCAATTTGGCTCAAGCACCTTTCTCTCAATTACCTAAACTCAGATAGGAATTCCAAGTTTACAACATACAACTAACACCACACAACAACAATCAACAACAATCCACTCATTTATTTGTTTTTAAACACCATAGTCACATATTAATTTTTTTCACTTTTAGTTATTAAATCACTAAATCATGCATTAAGAAAACACGATGTTACACCGTACATAGCAACAATTCATTTATCTCTTTTAATTGCCTAGATTACATGTCAAATTTTCACTTTTTAGTTATTAAACCACTTAATCATGCATTAAGAAAATCACAGTGTTACAACTTGCGCTTGAAGAATAGGTATAAATATTTCTTTATGTCCATACATTGTTTTATTTTTTAAAGCATAATTGATTTGTTTTTTGATATTATGATGCTTTATTTTAGGTGGCACTACAAGAAGATGTGTTATGATCCTATTAACTATGAATCCATTGATCAAGTTGATTTTTGAGTGATTGAGAAAGAAGCACCTATTGAGCTTGATATTGATGAGATTGAGAATGTTATTTATCATGAGAATGCAATTCCAATTGGTGAATCATCAAAAAATAATGAAGGTTGATGTTTACTTATATTAAATATATTTCATTTGTTAAGTACTATTCTGGAGTTAAAATACTATTTTCTACTTGTTCGTTATTTACCTAGGTGATGAAGATCTTGACACAATAGAGTTTCAACTTGAAAATGGCGGTGGTTCAACTAGTGAAGATGTTGTTCCTAACATGTTTGATGTAACACCCAAAGGGGTATTACCGTAACTAAGTCTAGATTTCTAAGGACGAAAAAACTTTAAAATGCAGAAACAACATACAGATGCTACTCATAAATATAATTAGATTTTATATACAAATAATACAATAAAAAAATCATACATGCCTAATACAACTCATCTATCACCCAAAGGTGTCGTACAAAATGTAAGGAGGAATACAAAAATACAACGTAAACTAGGCTATGTCTTCTTGCACATGACTCTGAGTTCCATCTGCACATGTTTATACCTGTATTTTGAAAAGGGGAAATTTAAAGGAATGAGACATAATGTCTCAGTGAGTGCTCTAAGGACTCTACGACTAGGTTAAACTCTTCTACTCGGACAACCTTCATCACTTATCTCTCATGGCTTTAACTTCAATAGGTCTCTCATAATTCTCTATACCTAGGTCGGTCTACACCTTTCAACAGTCAATACTTCTTATTAACTCCTCTCTCGTTCTCACAACTATTATACAAGCTTACTATCTTATTCTCAACTTAAGAACTCATCCTCATTACTTATACTTTCTTACCCAAAACCCTTTCTAGTATTTAAACCCTTCATATTTAGATTTTGCTCTTCTTCCTTTTGATATTTAAAGTTATCCTCTAGGGGACAAGTCTAAGGCTATAGACATTTTAAAATACTCTTGACACTCCCTTAACACTTACCATAATACTCTTATTTTGTTCTCCCTTACTTGTTTTATACCTTTCTATTACGCCGTGTGAGAATTCACCCTTTTTTTCTGTCTCATTCACAACTATTATATCCAACTAGAACTCTCGTGATACTATCCTAAGGTCTAACCTCTCACATATATTTAGGGTAGCAAGGACAATCCTAATTACAACATACGTTTATTTTACATCATTCGCCTAGTAACTAGACGTACACCTCGTTTTGTTTCATTGAACAGGAATAACACACATGCATAATATATCACATATACATAATCTTGACACTTCATCACAAGGCACAATTACATCTTCACATGTGTACACATTACATCAATCGCTCATAAACAAGGTCACACAGACTTCACATAGTTACAACGTAGCACACTTCAACATATCACACTACAAAAAGATGCATATGCATGTTAAATCACTACTCATTCACATGTGGTACCAACTTAAACTTGTCAGAAAATAAACTAGGAGTAAATGCACGGTCATAAGAAGCGTCATCTGTACCAATGCCTTCGGCTTTCGCACCCTCAACTAGTATGATATCCCCCAGCGACTAGTCAGGGTTACCCAGTTTTGACAGTACGCCCCAGATCCATGGGATCAATATGGACCATTGGAGTTTTCCAACTGGATACCACCCTCAAGGTTAGGGTTAGACAACTCATCATAGCCTCCACCAACCTACATACTTTCCTTAATCACATAACTCAAATGTTATGATGCATGGTCATATACAATGCTTACAAATTTTTCATAGGCTTTTATCATGAAACATTGACACAAATTCATATCACATTCAGTTTTCTCAAGATAAATAACAATCACAAAGTATAAACTCAACAAGGCATATAAAAAAGAAGCAACAATGAGTTAAAGACTGCAAAAAAGAGTTCACACGCTCAAAAAATGAAATAGCCAAGGTTGTACATGCTCGACGGGCCAGAAGGGTTGCCCGGCGGAATTCGCGCCTAGGACCAAACCCGCCCGGCGGTTCATGAATCCCGCTCGGCGGGTCTGCGCACCTCGCAGAAACGCAAGTCGCTCGGCGCTAATGCGGCGTCCAATTTTCGAAAACAAGTCACCCAACAGCTATCTAACCCTGCCAAGCGGATCCGAGGCATGAATTTTAATTTCTTTTTCCTATTGTCTCTAGCTTCTAAATACTCCAAAACAAATAATTAAATTGTCAATCACTTCTTCTACCTTAATATTTGATCTATCTAATCCATAAACTCTTCACTCACTCACAATCCCCTCAAAACCCTAACTTAGGCATAAAGAGGGGGAAGGTAAATAGATAAACAAGGCACAACATAAAGGACAAGGAAGGATACAGAAGAGAGCACTCACCTTTAGAGACACGCAAAGCTGAGTTTTAGGACTTGGGTTCTCTAATTTCTATTCCTTTTCTTTCTCTTTCTCTTCTTCTTCCTTTTCTCCTCATTCTCCTTAACTTCTTTCTTTTCTATTTTGTGACGGCTAACCTAACTCTCCTTCTCTATTCCCCTCTTATAATATGTAGGTGGGTATGTAACTTAGTGGGCTTTAGTCCTCTATTTGGCCCTAGATGCTCTTTTGGGTTCTATTATAACATTCTTACTAACTTCTAATACTAGGGTAACAATAACAATAACAATAATAATAATAATAATAATAACAATAATATAATAACAACAACATAGCACAGAATTAATAATAATAATATAACAACAACAACAACAATAAATATAATAATAACAATGATAGGAACAATAATAATAATAAGTGATACAATAACAATAACTCTTAAGGTGTTTTTTTTTATCTAATAACACATGGGAAGAGTTCTAATAAGAGCTACTTCATAGTTTATTTTTAGTACTTGAAATTTAGGGTGTTACATTTGACATTAAAGGAATCAACCTCAATGAATATTATGATGATTGATAGTTACATCAATTATTTAGTTTTTAATTGTAGTGCTTATGGATTTTATTTGGTACTGTTGAACTTAAATATAATGTCACTGATTTGGTATTGTTATGAGTTATGCCTTTTGACATTTTTAAGTGAAGTTTAACTTTGAATATTATAAAGTTATGAATATTATGTTAATTTTTTGTTTAATATTTCTTTGTATATTATATTAAAAAATTTTTAAAATATTATTTTATTATTATCGATTCAACCACGGTTAGACCATTGACCCTTAAACTAATGCGTCTGCCGGTGCAATGACCGGTCCAGTTTTAAAAATATTGACAAGTTTATGGAGCCAAGGGAAAGGAAAAATCTAACTTTTCATCACTAAATATTGATACGTGTCACTAAAGTGTCCAGTTATTTAAATTTTCATTGCATTCGTTTTAATTTCGACTCAACGGGCTTACAGGGAGTTGGAATTAATGACATTAGACTTAATTTAGTCCTTCTCTAATCACACATATGAGGTTTCTCTATAAACAAAGCTAAAAACGATTGGTTTGTTCTATAAGTGATTTTACGAGCTATTTATGAACGTATTTTTAGAAAATTGCTACACAAGTTTGAGTTTGAGGTTTCCTTTTCAAGTAAGGTCTAGATACACTAAGGAACCTTTTTTAATTTTTAAAACTCATTTAATATTATTACAAAAATTCTTGAAAAAATCCTAAAAATTCATGATAAATATCTAATCATTTTTTTAAGCTTAAAAGATATTTTTCTTGAATTTTTTGACCATTTTATGATTTATCTCTTAATTATCTTTCTTTATTGTAATTTATTAATTGCAATAAATCCAATTTTATAAAACTATCGAAAATTATTTTTATTTCTTAGATACCTTTCTAATATTGTTCTAAGTATAAAACATAATTTTCTCAAATTTAAAAGGGTATTTGCTAATTATTTAAACTATTCTATATAATCTCTTTTTTTTATTATTTTCTCAAAGCATTCAAAATTTAAAAATCTCTATTTAAACTTTTTGATTAATATCAAATGATAATTAAACAAATGATAATTATTAGATAATTATTTATGTAATATTTTGAAGATGTTACAGGTTGAAAAAGAATTGCTTTTGAAGTTTTATGCCAATATTGAAGAATCGAACAGAGAGCTTCCTTTCTCTTACAAAAGCTAGGTTCGAGGACACCAAGTTTAGTTTAATGCAGGAAGATGGAGGACAACTTTGGGACTTCTAGATGTGGTCCATTGTGCATTTGCTAATGAAAAGACTTTGTCCTTCCAAGAAACTTTACCCATCATTTGCAACCCTGCATCCCTGTCCTGCTACTAATAGAGATAATAAAGTGGTAATGACTCAACTGAATCAAATTGCTCAAGCTAGGCAAGCTTTATAAGTCAATCCATCATCCCAACTTCATCCACTTAGGACAAGAACAAAAGGAAGACAAGATTAGTGGCATTGATCATGGATAGAAAACCTGTTGATGTGGCATTATCATTTTTGAACAAATTAAGTACATCCATAGTAGCAAGGGCACTTTAGTTTTCCCCACACTAATTAATAGATTGTGCTTGTCTAAAGGAGTCTATTTTCCAATAGGGTCTAATTGTCCAGTCACTAAGCCTATGAATGATATTACCTAGGCATGGATTAAAGGAAAAATGCAACATTCACCAGTTCTGAGAAGTTGTAGAATAAAATACACAACACCCAACAAGAGAAAATTACAAGCAAATTGATATTTTAGATGATGAGGAAGAAATAAAGGATGAAGATTTTGAAGGAAGCTTTGATGATGAAACAAAGCATTATGAAGTAAGTATGGAGGAGGGAAGGAAAGACAAAAATGAGAAGAAAAAGGAAGCAGATGATACAAACAGGACAGAGGAAGAAGAGGAAAGAGAACTGGAAGGGTTGATCTACAAGATGAATTAAGAGACTACTTTCCTAAGAAACAAGAGTCTTATTTGTCTCCTATGTTATCTCCATTTTCTTCTCCATTTCATACCCCACCAAAACAAAATGCATCTCGACAAACACCATCCAACCTTACCACACTAGCTATCGATCACTCTCCACCAATACAATCTCAACCACAACCAAAGAAACAAAAGGTGGAAGTTACAAGTCAACCATCTAAGATGGAGGACTTGTCGAAAATCTACTGCAAATTATACAAGGCCTCAATGACCAAGTGACTACCCTAGAAAATAAGAATTCTAACCTAGGAAATGAATTAACAGTGCAAGGAAGTCAAGGTGAACTAAGGAAGAAAGGGCTACAAGTTCTACAGGCCATCATGATTAAGCTGATTGAGGCTTTCCAGAGTAGACATGCAAAGATCAAGGAATTAGGAGCAAAACTGGTGAAAAATGGTGATAACAATGGGAAAAAAGATTGAGGAATTATGAACTTCATTTCCCTTCATACACTTTTTAACTTTATGTTGGTTTGTTTAATCATGGTGTCTTTCATGCCACTGGCACAATTTACTTTGTATGTTTTTAGATTCCTTTATGCAGGTGAACTTCTTTAATTTGGTGAATGTTTTATTTTTTTATGCTTTAGGTTTAGTTTCATTTAGTTTTTTAGATAACTTAGTTTTTGTTTTTAGGATTAGTTTAAATAATCATAATTAAATTTTAATTAACTCGCTTTTAGATTGATCGTGAATAAATCTTGCACTGTTAATTATGATTGATGCAGTGGCAGCATGACAAGCACCAAGTCATAGCTAGCCTTTCCTAAAGCCTTACACAAGAGCTATAACAAGGGTGTATTCTTAATCTAAATCTCAAGAAATCCAATCCCCATTTAATTTGATGAATGTGCTTGAATATGAATGGAATTAAGTGTCTTGAGTGCGTCCTTAAATCATGTTTGATCTAATAGGTGCAAAAGTTTTGCAAAAAAAACCCAAAAAGATACTTATGAATAATTTAATTGATTCATTTGTAAATAATTTGTTTTCTTCCACAGAATTTGTGAATAAATAGGAATATAAAGCATTGTTTAGCTTTACATTAAAACTTTGCACAAATAATTTGATTTTGTCAAGCAATGAATTTGTCTCACCTTAGGTATTTTGAGCCTAAACAGAAAAATTTTCCTTCAATTGAGTGTATAATCTCAAGTTTTCATTTCCCTTTGGAATTTTCTTTAGTTCTTTTGATTCTCTCATTCAAATAAGTTTTATTATGAAAGAGGCATTCTTTTGTTTTAGATAAAGCCAAATAAGCCCACCTTTGTAGAAGTATCCTTTGCTAGACAATTTGAACCTTTAATGACCTATTTTGTTCTTTGGTTTAGCACATTACTTTACCCTCCTTATTTGAAAAACCATGAATACCTTAATTGTCAAGTGGAACCTTAAGCCAAAGGCTTAAGTTTAGGGTTGTTCATTGGGTTTGCTTGGGGACAAGCAAAAGTTTAATTTTAGGGTGGAGGTACAAAGGTATGACAATGGAAGTGGCAATAAAAAGGAAAGAAAAGAAAAAAAATTGAGAAAATTGAGCAATTTATATTGCTGGAAATATATATATATAATATTAAAAATAAAAACAAAATAGTTGAGAACTAAAAGATCTTGCCATGTCAAGGCACGAGGAAAAAGAGTTGAAATTAGGGTTGAGACAAATTTTTGATGGATTTGAGTTTAAGCTAAGTTTAAGGTTCCAATTATTAATCATATAGCACTACTACACGAAATGGATTTTAAAGCAGGAATTTAAACCGGTTATTATCAACCCGGTTTAAAAAGGAAACATGGTGGCATTTTTGAAATTATAACAAACTTGTTTAAATCGGTTCAAATCCAACCGATTTAAAAAGTCAATTTTAAAAATAAAATAATACTCACGCCAACTTTTTAAACCGGTTCCACTAGATTGATTTAAAAAGTAGGGCTTTTTAAACCGGTTACAAAGGAACCGGTTTAAAAAGTTGGACTTTTAAACTGGTTGCTCTGTAACCGATTTAAAAAGTAACTTTTTAAACCGGTTACAAAAAGAACTGGTTTAAAAAGTCAATTTTTCTACCTTCGCGCGCCTCTATTTTTCATTTCCCGCAACCTTCTTCTTCCCCAGTTCCTCACTTCTAGTTTTGTTCTCCTCCATCTGCCCTTCATTTGCTCCATTGAAGCTCTCTTCTTCCCCATCCGCTCCATCATCGTCGCGCCTATTGTGTGCTCCGTCGCCATCACGCCTGCTGCGTGCTCCATCACCGTCGCTTGCTCCGTTGTCGTCGCACCTGCCGCGTGCTCCGTTGCCGTCGTTGGAGTGCGAGCTTGGTGCCAAGCTTGCTTTGGTTGGAGGTAGCTCGTGCCATTGTTGCTGGTGGAGGTCTACTGCTGTTGAATGTGCTTCATTGCTGAGTTTGGAGGTCCGCAAACTAGTTAGTCATTTTAATTTCATTTGGTTTATAATGTTTATATTGGTTAATTTGGTTCATTATGATTTACATTAGTTTACATTGGTTCATTAATTATGTGAATATGATTGTTTCATTTTTAATATTAATTTGAAATTAATCTTTTATGTTAATTATATTGTTACATGAAATTAATTAATAAAGGTTATATATAGTTAAAAATGTTTATTAATATATATAAGAAAAATGTAATTCTTTATATCTTTATAAATTTATAAATATTTAAAGAACTAGATAAATTTTTAAGTTAATTATTAACTTATATAAATGTGGTAAGAATTTTAAGTATTGAGGATTATATTACATAAGATAGAATTAAGTGAGGTTGATTATTTTAGGTAAGTTAGTAATAAGTAATGAAAAGGAATAAAAGTAAGAAGTTAATTTAATTATATGTTAGCAATTAATTAATTGTCACTAAATATGATTTAACAAGTTATATGTTTTAAAATATTTATTTATTATAAATTTTAATTATAATATAGTTTGTATATTTATGAGTATTTATTTATTATAAATTTTAATTATATAAAATAAACATTTATCCTATGCAATGCACAGGCTAAAATACTAGTATAATTAATGTAATTATATTTTGTTTTAAACCCAAAGTTCTATAATTAATTGTGTGTTATTTTTCTATTGAATTTATGCATTATGAGCAAACCTTAGTTTCCCATTTGAGATTCAATACAATGATTAAAATGGTAGTGGTTGTATTGAATCTTGAATTGTCCGGTTGGACAGTTTAGAAAGATCCATTTTTTATACTTTATTAATACGTAATGGTTAAATCTCATCATAAATTTGATTGAATTCCGGTTTACTCATTTCGTGTTGTGTCTCCGGGTGCATACTTGATTGCGGTGAACTTGATGTCACCACTTTCATTTCGTGTACTTGGAGATCAATGCAAAATGCTGTCAAAATTTTGTCAAATTTAAGATGAGACTAAACCAATACATATTAAAATCAAGTTAAAAAAAAATGACTTTCTAAATGGGACAGGACCACACCTTGTATTAAAAAAGTGAGACTTACATGCATTAAGATATGGTTTGTGGATCACAGAAGGAAGTTATGGATTGTAGTTGGATTAATTCTAGATGCACAACTAATAAGTATCAAAATGGAATGGAAGAGTTTATCCAATTCGCTAAAAGAAATCTTCCTGATAGTGGTGGGTTCTTTTATTGTCCTTGTGTTAATTGTCTGAATGAGAGACGATTGCAACTTGAACAAATACGGGAGCATCTCCTTTGTGATGGCTTTTGCAAGAGTTATACAACATGGACATGGCATGGTGAATTGTTAGACATGCCAAGTATGTCTCAAATGGATCAATTTGATGTACCTATGGATGATTGACTAGACGACGTGATCCACGATATTGGACCAGAGTCTTTTCAGCGAGCTCAGGTGTACGACACTTTGTGCAGTGATGCGGATAAGCCTCTCTATCCAGGATGCACTAAATTCACACGGTTATCAACAGTGTTAAGATTAGTGAATGTCAAGGCAAGAAATGGGTGGAGTGATAAGAGTTTCACTAAATTGCTTCAGTTGTTGAATGAAATGCTTCCAGAAGGTAACACATTACCAAGACGTAACTATGAGGCAAAGAAGGTGTTGTGTCTGATGGGATTGGAATACAAGAAAATACATGTGTGTCCTAATGATTGCATATTGTACAGAGAAGAGTTTGAAGAGTTGCACAAGTGTCCCAAGTGTGGGGTATCACGGTATAAAGTGAAGGGTGATGATATTGATGAGAGTAGAAATGAGGGTCCCCCTATTAAGGTATTATGGTATCTTCCAATAATTCCAAGGTTTAAGCGATTATTTGCCGATGCAGATGACGTGAAGAACCTTACATGGCATATAGATGGAAGAAAATGTGATGGACAGCTTTGTCATCCTGCAAATGCTCCGCAATGGAAGAAAATTAATCGTTTGTTTCCAGTTTTTAGGACTGAGGCAAGAAACCTTAGGTTAGGACTTGCTACAGATGGAATGAATCCTCATGGGAACTTATCCAGTAAACACAGTTCATGGCCTGTTCTTATAATTATTTATAATTTGCCTCTTTAGTTGTGCATGAAGCAAAAATATGTTATGCTATCTATGATGATTGCGGGCCCAAGACAGCCAAGAAATGACATAGATGTCTACTAACATCCCTTGATTGAAGATTTGAGAATGCTGTGGGATGAAGGTGTTCATGTGTATAACAGTTATCGTCGTGAAAATTTCATGTTGCATGCAATGTTGTTCTGTACCATCAATGACTTCCAACATATGGGAACTTGAGTGGATATAGTGTTAAGGGGCATAACTCTTGTCCTATATGTGAAGAAGACACATGTTACATACAACTAAAACATGGAAAGAAAACAGTTTACACTAGGCATCGAAAATTTCTCAAGCCTAATCACCCATATCGTAGACTTAAAAAAGCCTTCAATGGATGTCAAGAAGATGGTATTGCACCACCTATTTTAATTGGTGGGCAGGTTTATGAACGAGTGAAGGACATCAATGTCCAATTTGAAAAGATCGATAAGAGAGTTACTGAAAAAACCTTGTGGAAAAAGAGGTCGATATTCTTTGATCTTCCATACTGGTGCGATCTAGATGTTAGACATTGTGTAGATGTCATGCATATTGAGAAAAATGTATGTGACAGTGTAATTGGCACTCTTTTGAACATTAAAGGCAAGATGAAAGATGGTTTGAATGCTGATCAAGATCTAGTTGAGATGGGTATACGCCTCCAGTTAGGTTCACAGTTAGTGGGTAAACGGACATATTTGCTTCCAGCATGCCATACCTTGTTAAGAGAAGAGAAAACAAGTTTCTGTAAGTGTCTGCAGGGAGTCAAGGTGCCACAAGGATACTCTTCAAATATCAAGAGCCTTGTGTAACTAAAAGATCTCAAATTAGTTGGGTTAAAGTTGCATGATTGCCATGTTTTGATGTAGCAACTCCTACCAGTGGCTATTCGTGACATATTGCCTAAAAAGTTAGAGAGACCATTACGCGACTGTGCCTATTCTTTAATGCCATATGTAGCAAAGTCATTGATCCTATGAAGTCGGATGAGTTGGAAAATGAAGCTGCTATTATATTGTGCCAGTTAGAGACATATTTTCCTCCTTCATTTTTTGACATCATGGTTCACTTAATTGTGCATCTAGTGAGAAAGATTAGAATTTATGGTCCGGTTTATTTAAGATGGATGTATCCTGTTGAACGATATATGAAGATCTTGAAAGGGTATAGTAAGAATCCATATTGTTCAGAAGCATCTATTGTTGAGAGGTACATTGCTGAAGAAGCCATTGAGTTTTGTACAGAATACTTGCCACAAGCTAAACCTATAGGGCTTCCAACATCTCGTCATGAGGGAAGATTTTCTGGTAAGGGTACTCGAGGTGCAAACATTAAACAAATGAGTGGGGAGGAAGTTCTGCAAGCACATTTCTACATATTGAATAAAACTGATGAAGTTGAACCTTATTTTCTGCTCACAAAAACATTGTCAAGAAAAATAATCCTAGAATGCTGGAGAAATGGCAATTGACTGAGCATAACAAAATATTTTAAACTGGTTTACAGAACAAGTTGTGAATGATGATAATGCGTTTAAGGCATTAAAATGGCTAGTACATGGACCTAATTTTGATGTCATATGTTGGACCAGATACGATATCAACAACTTCTCCTTCTATACAAAGTCATTGGATGAGAAAAGTACTGTGCAAAACAGCGGGGTTATGGTTGTGGTTGAGTCCATGCACTTCTCTAGTTCAAAATATAAAAACCCTGTTATGGCATCCATGTGTTACTTTGGAGTTATTGAAGACATATGGGAAATTGACTACACAAAATTCAGAGTACTTGTGTTTAAATGTAAGTGGGTTGATAGTAACACCGAGGTGCAAACCGATAAGTTAGGGTTCACATTGGTCGATCTTAGCAAGGTAGGTTATAAGGAGGAGCCTTTTATTATGGCATACCAAGCAAAACAAATTTTTTATGTTAGCGATCCTTCCAACAAGAGATGGTCTGTGGTTCTCCAATGAAGAAGTGTGCATGTTAGTCATGAAAAGAAGACTCAAATTCTGATTTTATTGAGATTCCTTCTTTCTCAACACAAATCCCGACTTTTATTGATGAAAATGAAGTGGATGATGTACATGCCACACGTGATGATCATCACGAAGGAATATGGGAAAACATTCATACTTGACAATGTTAGTAACTTATTTATGTTTATGTTGTATATTCTTGTTGACATTATATAATTTTTATTATATTGTTTAATTCTTTTTATCGTTATGTTTATCTTTGAAAATTTAAAACTTCTCCAATGACAGTACTAACAATTTTTTTCTTTTCCAATCAGGTCATAACTAATTCTTCTGGTAATTCATCTTATGAGTCTACCAGTAAAAAGGGTAGACGAGGTACACATTTAAAAGAACTGACTTTCAGTCAAGCTGGTGACCATCTGATACCAATTTAGTTTGACATGCTTAGTGGGGCACCTGAAGGGGAAAACGCCACAAAATTCATTAGTTTTATGGGTGTTCTTGCTCGGAATAAGGTCTCTATCCTTTGTGTGGATTGGGACCATGTGGAAGAGAGCATAAAGAACCAAATATGGCAAACTATCATGGTATTTTAATTCTACAATCTTAAATATATAAATTATATTTAATCATATTATTATCAAACATTAACTATTTAATTTTTTTATAGTTGACTTATGATGTTCCACATAATGCCATGTTGAGAAAGAAGTTGCTTTCACTTGCGGCTGAGTGTTGGAGGGAATTTAAGACACAGCTCACCACAAGATACATATATGGAAAGTTGAAAGACACTTCTCCTTGTGAAAAGTATGCATTTTTGGATGAGGATACGTGGACAAAGTTTGTTGAAAGCCGAGAGGATTCTGTCTTCTAGGTTTAGTTGCAATCATATTTTTCTAATCATACAACAATATTTGATTAATTTTTATTCAATTTAATAGTGTCTTATTATACACAAGAGAAGAGAAAAAAAGGACAAGCAATTGCATCCAAGAATGTCCACCCCCACAGATTGTCTCGTGGGGGATATAAGTTGCTTGAGGAGAAGATGATGACGGAAAAGGCGAGGCAACGTCAACTGGAAGCCTCAGCATCTGGTTCTACTGCAGGTATTGCTCCTCCATCACCACCGCAACAATGGGATAAATGGAAGGTGGCCTGCACGCTACAATCGAGTGGATATATATCAGACAAGACACACATTGTTGCTGAAAAGATTGTAAGTCATTTTTGATTTCAAATTATAATTGTAACATCATACGCCATATTTTTTACACACTTCTTGAATTAAATAATGTAGGACTCACTGGTTGAGCAGACCTCACAGGGAACATTTGTTCCTCATAGACGTGAGGATATATTAACAACGACTATTGGGAGACCAGAGCATCCTGGTAAGGTTCGTGCAGCTAGGCGAGGTGTTGGTATTCATGATTACTATGGACCACCCTCACGTAATGGGCCCAACTCCGAAATTGTAACCAGGGAAAAGGTGGAGCGAATCAGGTAGGAGATTAGAAATGAGCTTAAGGAACAATTGAGACGAGAGATTAGAGAAGAGCTAGCATCTTTGGGTCTTTCACAACAAAATACAAATGTCCAAACAGAACAAGCTCATACTCCTGTACGTGTCAGCACAAAGGGAAGCTGTCCTGCTACTAATCCTTTTGGGGAGGAGACTGACACTGATATCCATGAGCAGTGTTAGTTATATGTTGATGAAGAGCATGTTTGTTTAGTGGCCTTTGGGAGAGTATATAACTTGGGGCCTACCATACACCACATGACTGTTGAGGATGATATGGTGAGGGTGGTACTTGAACAAATATGAAATGCATATGCTCAAGTTCCTGTACTCACCGAGGAGGTTCAGACTGTTGGATAGGCACCTAAACAGTTCATTCAATGGCTGATACGACTTATAAAGGTCACATCAGTCAAGGTATATTCATAAGTCATCTTAAATATATTTTTTCTATTACAAATTAAAATAACTTGAATGTATTTTATAACCTTATTTTGTATTTACTTTTTTTTATAGGACGTTCAACTGTCTAAGAAAGATGTTTCACCCAAAAAATTGAAACTTGAAGTTGATCCAATAACACGTTTGTGGCAAGTGGCATCTACTATGGGGACAGATGTTATTCAAATAGATTGGAAACCGACATTCCTTGGCAAACCTAGTGGTGTAGACCTGTGGATCACCCAGAAGGATGTATTGGAAATTTGTACTAGCAATGACATGTTAAATATCTCAGTTCTTCAATTATGGTTGCTGTAAGTTTAATTTTTTTGTTAATCTTTTAAAAACGCATCTCAATATTATATTTAACATTCATTTGTATATTTTAGATACATGCATCGTCTCTGTCTCTCAAAGGGTCGAGAGAATGTATATGGATTTATAGACCCATTGCCTATTAAGAAGATAGGAAATAAGGATGAAGACTCTCAGGCCTACATTCAGAATTGGATGTATAATGGACAAAAATGGTGTTACCTAGCACCATACTTGCATTGGTAAGTATAAGTTATTTCTTACCCAAATGATTTAAAATGATTTTTGAATCTCATCACATATATTCTTTTTGCAATGCAACTTGCATTGACAATTGCTAATTATTTGTCCTATGGACAATATTGTGGCCTTATTGTGTTCGTTGCATAAGAAGCCTAACAAAGATTTGAAAACAACTAATAGAAAGGTAATTCTTTATTTATAATATATTTCATTCATGCTTTATATTGTAATTATGAAACCTATAAAATGTCTTGTATATCTATTTTTTAATCAGAGTCATGATTGGATATCAAACATTGGCGGGTAGGCACGTGTCACTACCGAGGAAGCCTAATTGGTTTTTTCCTTATGTAAGTAATTTACAACTACATATTCTATTACAATGTCAATTTCTTTTATATCGACTGTATCTAAATCGGTTGTAAAACCGATTTAAAAAGCCATTTTTTACCGATTTAAAAAGCCTTTTCTGTAGTAGTGTAGCATAAATGACCTTCTCATCCACCTTTATTTAAGCCTCATTAAAACCAATAAAAGACTTTTTGAAGGAAATTGATTTGATGATTAAGAGTCCTTAGAACTCTAGCAAGCATATGGTAGGGAATGAATTTTCTTGAGATTGGAGTGAAACACAAGCTCATACACTTGAGATGATATACATTGTGAGAGGAAGAGCTTAATGATTCTTGCTTCATGAATGATATTGTTTGTTCTTAGTGGTCTTGTATAGTTAGAATTCCTTGTTTCCTTTTTGTGAATAAATTCTTGGAAAATCAAAAGAAAAAGAAAAGAAAATTTTGAGAAAACAAATGAATCAATTGAATCATGCACTTGTACATATTGTCTTGCCATCCCTCTGTGATTGATTGTTTGCTTGAGGACAAGCAAAGTTCTAAGTTTGTGGTTGTGATGAATCCTCATCTCATGATGTTTTAGTGCATGATTCACTTGTAAAAACCTAAGAAAAAGCTCTATAAAAGAAGAAAATGTTGAGAAAAAGACAAAAATAGTTGAGTTTCTTTGTTTGTAAATAAATTAGCTTAAAAGGAATCTTTCCACACTTTTTGCAGGTAATATAAAATTAAGTCTTGCATCTAGCAATGTAACGTCTAAGACATTGAATGGCGTCTAAAGTCAAGTGAAGCCAAAGAAGACGCTTTCCATAAGAAGCTTAATGTTGGACATCAGAAGTATACTGGAAATGTTGTGTTAGACACTGGAAGCACCAAATACCTTTAGATATATCAGCGTCTGAGACACCGCATTACTTGGAGACACCAAATCAGATGCCTGGACATTAATTCCATGCGAGAAGAGTAGCGCCCGCCACACCGTCTGGTGTGTAATTGACTAATGCATGTCCAATTTAAAATCACAGCACAATGTCCCAGATATTTGGTCAACATCAGATGCTAGTGGGATTTTGCTGACAACATGAAATAGTTTTAATGATGTGCTTGGGCCCATTCTACTTCATATAAAAGCTAATGTAACGCTCATTTGCAAGAGGAAGGGGAACGTTGGAAGGCGCTCTTCACCTTCACTCACTCTAACTCTTATGTTTTCTCTCTTCTCACTATTAAAGCTTCATCCCTTGGAAGAGGAGTGTGAAAATCCAATGTATTCACCATCACCCATAACCACCTCTATCTTGTATCACTTTTATCTTTCTCGTTTTTTCTATCTATTCGGTATTTGTAGTGTTTAATGATCCTTGAGGGATACCTTTGTATGGATAGTTCAATTTAATGTAATTTCTTGTGTTTTGAGTAATCAATTCTATGCTTAATGTTTTACACGATAACTCACTGTTGAGAATAATGTGAACTCATGCGTGACGCAGAATCATATGTAAGTGGTCTAAATCGATGTTTGATTACTATAACTTAATTGAGTCTAGGAATAGCCCTTTGTAAGACATGTGTTCTTAAGGATTTCAATCTTAGTGCTTGAATTAAGTTTCAATAGATAATGCAGAAGTAGGGTATTGAGCTTAATTTATAGAGATCTTTGCTAAAGAATTGGGTCGATCTAATTTTAAGAGATTCAAACTTTGAAACCATGTCATTTTTTGTTAAGTTGAAGAAAAATGTTTTGAATAACCATAGGAGGAATTGAATTGCTAACTATACTTTCCGCCAATGTAAAATCAATTAAAAACCAAAAGCATAACAATAGATTTAGTTTCTGCATTTTAAATTCTATTGATGATTTGTGGTGTGACAACACAAATATATTATCTGCCTCATTGATAGTTTACTAGTTGAATTGAAGCATTTTACTTCAATTCCTGAGAAGAACAATACCCTACTTACTAGAGTTTTTACTACTTGTTCGACTAATGCACTTGCTATAAAAGAGGTTTTGAAATTGAAATTTATAAATGTATACTTTATACATACTACATCTAGAACCTCAACACACTATGCCTACTTTCTCTTGGTCAATTGAAGAAGCTAAGACTTTTAGGGTCCCTAGGACTTCTGTAAAGTTGGAGCACAAGATGATTCTAATAGAGATGAGGAGTGTAGTGAGTCTAGTGGCATAGGGTATGATAGGGATGATGAAGATAGGAGTGATAATGGAGTGGATTCTCCTGCTACTCTCTGTTATCTAGCAGTTCAAGCGAGTCATATCACCCAAGAGACTCCCACTCTAGGCACTAAGGCTTTGGGGTTAAGCTGGTAGCCTTAGGAGGCAAAATTCGTAATATTTTGAAAATTGGGGGGGCAAAATTTGTGAGATTGTCAAACTTTGAGAGCAAAAAATATAATTAAGCCTAATAATAATAAGATTGAAAATATAACACAATATTTTATGGGTAAACCATCACTTATTCTAGGGGTGTACACGAGTCGGTTTAGGTCAGGTTTAGCTAAACTCATTACCCAAACCAATCAAAATAATATGGGTTGGGATGAGTTTATGCAATTTTTTTGTCAAACCTAAACCAAACCAACTCAGTCATTAACGAGTTGGTTTGGGTTTATCAATTAGATCTGTATATTTAAAATTTTGATAAATTTTTTAAAAATTGTATTTTTTTTCTTACAAATTTTAAGACATTACAAAGATATTGTATTTAATGTTATAGTTGTTTTTCTTTTTTAACAAATTTGCATACAATTTTAACTTTTTAGTGTGTACATTTGTTATTCACTAATTATTTGTATATAAAATAATAAATTTAATAAAATGCCATGTCAGCAGGTTGGGTTCACATGCTCAAAAAAACCGAACTGAAATAATTAGATCGGTTTAGGTTGATTTGTGTTCGCAGGTTACCCATACCCGTGAATACCCCTAACTAATTGAACCATTTTCGTAGGTAAATTCACCGACAGTTGTTTCATCATCATCATCATCATCATCATCATCATCATTATTATTATTATCATTATTACATGCGTATATCCAAGTGTGTTTACTATAAATATGTGTTAAATGTAATACCTGTTTCTTCTTAATCTATGAATAAGTGTTTGGATGATTTAAAAAGAAAATTTTAATTTAATTTCCCATGAAAAGAATTAATTAAAACTTATGTTTGTGTTCTGTGTAAATTTCTACAGAAGAATTCTGCAGGAATTTGATCTACCTTGTTATCAGATAAGTGGATACATATCTACAATATTTTGATGGACAGTGTAGGGTTATGGAATTTGATTATAATTAATTACATTTAATTATGATTGAATTTTAATCAAGTTGGTATTTTTCCTTACTCTCAAGTTAATCCTACTCCTAATCAATTTGTCTGTTGAAAAACCTGTGTAGAATCTGTAACACTATGATTTTCTTAATGTATGATTTAGTGGTTTAATAACTAAAAGTGAAAATTAATATGTGATTATGGTGTTTAAAAGAAATAAATGAATTGTTTCTATGTAAGGTATGTTGTATATGATGATGGTTGTGAGTTGTTGGTTTGAAATTATGGTTTGAATTTAGGAAGTTTGAGATATGTGCTTGAGCTAATTTGAATATGTTGTGAGAATGATCTCGAGTTTTTGAGAGAAAACAGTTAAATTAGACTAGTTTTGAGATAAAGGAAGTGGCTTGGTGAGGTTTAGGCCTCAGTTGGCCAAAAGTTCGTGTGAGAGCTTCGGGGAGGTCAAGTATATAAAGGAAAGGGAGGGAGGAATTCCCTCATTCTCCCATTCTCTTTCTCTCTCTACACTTTCTCTCTCTTCAATTCTCTCTCAATCTCTCTCTAGAAATTTGAAGTTGATAAGTGTGTTAGAGGAATTCCAAGCCTGACTTAGTGATTGTGGTGAGAGAAGGAACGATCCTAGCTAGTTTTAGCTCAAGAACACCGGATTCTCAAAGAACCTAAATTCAGATTTAGGAACTTTTAGAGGTAAGGGAAGCTTACAAATCGGTTGTTTTGGGTTAATAATTATTGGTATACTGATTTCTTGCCTTATGATCGATTGAATCTTTATGGATGTTGCCATTTTGTTGGATTTGGGTGAAAATGGGTTTTAGGGGAGAAATTTTGAGATTTGGATGAGAAATTGATGATTTTGTGATGAAATGTTGAATTGATTGTATGATTTGATTTGTATCAACTTGGTTGAGGTGGATTGAGGTTGTTGGAACACCATTGATTTGAAAATCTATGTTATTTGGTTGAAAATTTTGAGTTTTCTTCAAAGAGAGTCACATTTTTTTGAAAATCCTCGCAAATAATCGATTATGGGGATCACATAATCAATTATCTGGAGTTTCAGAAACTGTTTTATGATTTGGTTTCAGAAATAATCGATTATGGGCATCTAATAATCGATTATCTACTGTTTGGAAAAAAAATTCTAGATTTGGTTCGGAAATAATCAATTATGGGCATCTAATAATCGATTATCTACTATTCAAAAAAAATATCTGATGCATTTTGCTACAGTACATAATCTGTTATTCTAGATTCTGAATGTACTATTTCAGATTTTTAAAGTTTTCATCCCAAAATGTGAAATTTTATGAATTTCAAGGTTTGTTAATCCTCCAAATGGTTTTCAAAGAAGGTTTTGGTTTTGTAATTGTAGTTGATTGTTGGATTGATTGTGAAGTGCAAGGTTGCTTAGATAGGATCTCCGCTTGTTATGTATGATATTGTTTCTCACGAGGTGGGCTGCTTAGATAGGGCCTTACCTGTTAATTTTGATTGAGGCCGAATTGGCGCCAATATGGTGTTGATGGATGTTGAGTGACCATGTAAGGTAGCTGAAGATGGACCTCTTTGCCACTAGTTGTATTGGCATACATATATATATGTTGTATGTTTATTGGTTATGGTTGAGTGGTTGATGGTGTGAGTGGTCGTGTGAGGTAGCTGACGATGGACCTCTTTGCCACTAGTTGTATTGATATACCTATATATGTTGTATGTTTATTGGTTGTGGTTGAGTGGTTGATGGTGTGAGTGGCCATTTAAGGTAGTTGACGATGGACCTCTTTGCCACTGGTTGTATTGATATACCTATATATGTTGTATGTTTATTGGTTGTGGTTGAGTGGTTGATGGTGTGAGTGGTCATAGGAGGTAGCTGACGATGGACCTCTTTGTCACTGGTTGTATTGATATACCTATATATGTTGTATGTTTATTGGTTGTGGTTGAGTGGTTGAGGTGTGCAGTACATGCATTCATGCATAGTTGGCGGCTGAGGTAGTTGACGATGGACCTCATGCCATGGTGTGGGTAGGCACGTAAGTTGGATGGTGACCAAAGTTGGAACTCAGATGGGCCTCCAACCTAGTGCTGGATGTAACACCCCATTTCTCCTAATACTTGATTAAGTATTTTAATAACTAAAAGAAGGGAACTTGAGATATGTACTTAAGCCAATGTGGTTGTGTGGAGAGTCTGATTTTGGCTTTTGAGAGGAAAACAGTTTAGTTAAATCAGTTTTAGGACAAGGTGAGTGGTTGAGTGAAATTTGGGCCTCGGTAGGCCAAAAGTCCGTATGAGAGCTCTAGGGAGCTCGGATATAAAAGGTGGAAAGGGGCGGGAGCCTCTCATTCTCTCAACTCCTTTCTCTTTCTTCACTTTCTCTCTCATCTCTTCTCTCTATCTTTCTCTCTAGAATATCTCAAGTTAGCACGGGTATTAGAGGATTCCAAGTTTAGTTCTATACTTTGGATGTGAGTAGGATCAATCTCTTGAAGTTTTAGCTCAAGACACAAGTTTTCTCAAAGGACCAAAATTCAAGTTGGAAGCTTTTGGGGTAAGGGAAGCTTACTATTGCTTGATTTCTTGTTTGTGATCATTGATGTGTTGATTTCTTGCCTTGGAATGGATTGATTTTGGTAGAAATCTTGAGTATGGAAACTTTTATACAAAATGGGTTTCAAAAAGGAATTTTGAGATTTAAGGTTGTTTATGGCTAGAAATTGTCGTATAATCGGTTAAAAATGCATTAAAAGTAGTTAAAATTGATTTGGAATGAGTGTATAGCAATTAAAAGCCAAGGAATTGAAGAATTTCACCCATATACCATGTTTGCAATGCAGGCAACGCTGGGCAACAGCCCCTTCCCGCCGGGCGAGGTTCTTCCTGAGCCTAAAAAATGGCTTCTAGAAGAACGTCGCCGGGCGATGATGTTGTCCCGACGGGCGACATTCAACCAGAGACCAAAAAAAATAGGTCTATGGCAGTCTAACGCCGGGCGGCAGTGATGTGCCACCGGGCGGGATGCGGCAAAAAAAATGTAATTTTGTTATTTTAGTTGAGTGAGAATTGGCCCTAAGTAAGAATGTGAAAGGTAGTTGATTACCTTGGATTTGATGTTTAGGTGTGATCCTTTGAAATATTGGGAAAATGTTTAGCTTTAAAAGAAAGACCTATGTCATGTGTGCTTGGTTTAAGAGGTTTGTGTTGATGTAAAATGAAAGTATGAACTTTGTTATTATTGCGGTGTATTGTGATTGAGTTGATTGTTGTGAAGATATATATATTTTGAATGAATATGTGGTTGGTCGAGGTTATGTGGGTCTCAAGCTATTGTGGTGTGATGGTGTGACATATAAATAAAATGCATGTGGATATGGATGAATAATTTCAGTTGAATTGTTGTTGTTGGGTATGTGTTGACGTGGAAGGTTGCTTAGATAGGACCTCCACATGTTGTTGTTATTCTTCCAAACTTGGTTCTTGGTTTTCTTTACTATTGTTATGAATTGGTTTGATAAAATGTGGAAAAATGGTAATTGAGTGGAAGGTTGCTCAGGTAGAGCCTCCACTAGTCGTAATATGTTGTGATGGTGAGATACCTTACTTGTTGACCATGCAAGAGGCTGGATTGGGCCTGCATGGGTTAATGATGATTATTGTGGTTGATTTGTTGTGGCTATGTTTATGTTGTATGGAAAGACATGCATTTATGTATATGTTGATGGCTAAGGTAGCTGATGATGGACTTCATGTCGTGGTGATTATTGTAGTGATACATGCATTGGTATGCATATGTTGGCGGTTGAGGTAGCTGACGATGGACCTCATGTCGTGGTGATACATGCATTGGTATGCATATATTGGCAGCTGAGGTAGTTGACGATGGACATCATGCCGTGGTATGGAGAAGTGGTTGGGGTAGCTGACGATGGACCTCATGCCATTGTGTGGATTGAGAACTGAGGTAGCTGACGATGGACCTCATGTTGTTGTATAGGTACTGAGGTAGTTGACGATGGACCTCAAGCTATTGTGTTTGTGGATTTGGATATGTAGAGATTGAAAGTATAATGCACTAGTATTGTAATTGATATCACTAAGTGAGAATGTGACTATATATCATGAAATTTTATTTGAATTTTTATATATATAAATGAGGTTTTTGTCTATAACTAATTATGTCTTTAGTGGTAATGGTTGTATTGTCGTTGTTGTTATGATTACTCGATAATTGTGGTTGTGGTTGTGATGTGTGTTGGTAGCGAAGGTAGCATTGTTGTTTTGGTTGTTTATTGTCGTGGCTGTGATTATAGTTGGAATGGTAGTAAAGGTGTGGATAATGCTTTGTTGTTGACGTTGTTGCTATTTTCTATTTGATTATTGACATGGAATAAATGGATTTTTCTATTATTTTACTTTTAAAATATATGTTTTCTTATTCAAGTAAGCTTACCCTTACATTATTTGCACTTGTGGTTCGTGCCTGTGATGATCACGTCTTTTGGCGTGGGAGCAGAAGGAGAGGTGTCTGTAGATCCAGCTTCTCAAAGCTGATGGAGAGGGTCTCAGATGAAGACTTTTGGAGACCTTTTTGGGCGGAGCTCTTCTGGAAGCTCCTTCCTTTTGTTTTGGTTTTGATGTAAAATTGTTATATAGTTGACCAGCTATAGGAAGTTATGTTATTGTATGTAATCTTGATCGTACATGATACCTTTGGATATGTATAAACTTTATAGTTATGAATTGGGATATAATCAGATTCTGTTACTGTCTAAACTTATGATTAAATAATGAGGAATGTGAGTAGTAAGTACTGTAGCAACAAAGGGTCGTTACACTTTTTGGTATCAGAGCTGGTCGTGTCTTTTGGGAATGAACTTGTGGGAATAGGTCTGTTGTATGTGCTTATGATGGAGATTTACTATGTATGTCTAACTTGGTTGTGGATTCCTTCCTAAAACCATGGTTATGGTCTATTGGGTTTTCTATTTTGTGTTGGATCCTTAACCATTGGTTAGGAAAGATGTTGTTTGTGTTGCCTAATCTGCTAGAGGTGGCTACAATGCAATTTTGAGAATGGCCAACTCAAAATCGTATTTGAACACTAAAGGTGGAAGGTGATTTTGTATGTTAGACTCATGGAATAAGTAGACTCATGGTTTCTTTTTATTTGTTCTAAGATTGTTGCATGAAGTGTTGATCATTTTGTTATGTTGTTTTGTGTGGATCCTTCCATGAGTGAAGTGATTATGTTTGACTAATTGATAAGTTATTGTTGTAGTTGGTCTTGTAGAATCCTAATGAGGAGGTCTAACCAACGACCACCACCTCGAGTTGATTTTTCTCAGATAACTAGAGCTATGGAAGTGATGGTTGCTGCTATGGCCCAACAGCAGAATACTGTGGCCCAGCAACTGATTGCCATGGCTCAGCAGCATCAAGCTACCATGGAACAGTTGGAGATGTATTGAGCTGCTGCAAAAGCTGCTCATGTTGTTATGCCTCCCAGGTTTCAAAGGTTGGCAAACTTTAGGAAGAGTGACCCACCCCACTTCAAGGGTGAGTCCGATTCTAATACAGCTGACCAATGGATGCGGGAGATAGAGAAGATTTTTAGGGCGATGGATTGCCTTGATGACAGGAAGGTTGTATATGCCACTTATATGCTTGTCGGTGAGGCAGAGTACTGGTGGCAAGGAATGCAACAGTTGATGGGGGTTCAAGGTGAGGCTGTCACCTGGGCTAGTTTCTGAGAGCGTTTCCTGGAGAAGTATTTTCCAGCTAGCACAAGGCATGCAAAGGAGATGGAGTTCCTAAGGTTATACCAAGGGAATATGTCAATGAGTGAGTATGCCAGTAATTTTGAGTACCTGGCCCTGTTTTACTCACAGGCAACTACTGAGGAGTGGAGATGTCGTAAGTTTGAAGAAGAATTGAGATATGAGCTGAAAAGGATGATTATCCCTATAACTATCAAAGAGTTTCCTACTCTAGTAGAGAAGGCAAAGACAATGGAGAGATTGGAGTCTAGTAATCGAGTGGTGAGGACACAGATCAGTGGATCATCTGGATCCAAGAGAGAAAGGGATCAGAGGAAGCCCTACAGTAGACCACAGGGATTGCAACAATCCTTTAGACCCCAATCGTTCGGAATTTCAAGTTCCCAGAGTCGTTCATTAGTTACCCCTCAGACAAGATTTTCAGAGGTTAAGTGCTTCAAGTGTGGAGGACCACACTATGCTGGTTAGTGCTCTTTTAAGAACAGTGTGTGCTTCAAGTGCCAGTAGCCTGGACATATAGCCAGAGACTACATAGCTACAGTGATTGCAGAGTCTGCCATGAATGCTACAAGGGCTGCAAAATCTGAGGCAACTGGTCGTGTTTTTGCTATGAGTGGAGCAGAAGCCGCTCGTTCTAATGATTTGATTCCAAGTGAGTGTTAGATAGATGGTAATCCCTTATATGTGTTGTTTGATTCTAGAACAACTCATTTCTTTTATTTCTTATGGGCATGTAGAGAGGTTACATTTGTTTACCAATCCTCTGTTATTTGACCTATTTGTTTCTACGTCGATCGTTATCCTTGTGGTGACACCGGTGGTTTATGCTAACGACTTAGTTGTTGTTAGTGGGAAAAGGATATAAGGTGAACCTGATCTACCTTCCTTTGATAAGGTTGGATGTGAGTTTTGGGGATAGATTGGTTGTCTTTCAACTATATCCTATTGGATTGTGCTAGGAAGACTTTGATCTTCTTTAATGTGGGGAATTCTGAATTCATTTCTGCTACCTGAGCTCAGATTTCTTTGCAAGAAGGAGCTCAAGGGATATATGACTCTATCTTTTCTAGAAGTCAAGAGCAACTTGGATCTAGATTCAATGGCAGTGGTAGTATTTGCTTTAAAAATATGGAGGCACTATCTGTATGGTGCAAAGTTTGATGTGTTTAGAGATCACAAAAGCTTAAAAAGTACTTGTTTGATTAGAAGGAGCTAAACATGACATAGAAAAGATGGATGGAATATCTGAAAGATTGAGTTCTAGTTGATATACCATCCTAACAAGGCTAATGTGGTAGTTGATGCTTTGAGTAGTAAGACAGTTGACATGTCAGCCTTGATGGTGAAGGAGTTGGAGTTGATGGAGAAGTTCAGAGATTTAAACTTATATATGGAGTTACCATCCAACCATATCAACTATGGTATGATTACCGTGGCTAGTGAATTCCTGAAAATGGTCAAGGAGAAGCAATCGGTGGATTCTAGTCTTTGTAGGACTAAGGAATTGTTGGCCACAGATAAAGAGATAGATTTCAGCCTGGGTGCAGATGGTGTTTTGAGATTCAAAAGCAGAGTATGTGTGCCACAAGATCTTGAGTTGAAGAAGCTTATCTTGGAAGAAGGCCAAGATAGAACACCAAAGACCAGGTGGGATGTTAAAAACCATAGAGATACCCGAACGGAAGTGGGATAGCATCACCATAGACTTTGTTGTGGGTTTGCCAAGAATGGCCAAAGGATTCAATGCTATTTGGGTCATTGTTGATAGGTTGACGAAGTGTGCTCACTTCTTAGCTATTAACATTAAGTATTCCTTGGAGAGGTTAACTCAAATATATATTAAGGAGATTGTACGTTTGCATGGAGTGCCTTTAAGTATCATTTCTAATAGAGATCTAAGGTTTACTTCAAGGTTCTGGCAGAGTTTGCATTAGGCTTTGGATACAAGGTTGAAACTTAGTTTTGCATATCACCCTTAAGCAGATGGTCAGTCGGAAAGGACAATCTAGTTTTTGAGGACTTTGATAGCATGTGTGCCTTTGGTGGAATTCACTTACCATAATAGTTTTTATACAAGCATTGGTATGGCACCAATTGAAGCCTTGTATGGTAGGAGATGCAAGATACTGTTATGCTGGTATCAAGGTGGAGAGAGTATACTGGTAGGACTTGAATTAATGCAGCAGACGATAGAGAAGATTTAACGTATGAGGGATTACTAGTAAAAGTCAGGGATAGAAGGACGAAACAGTTAAGAGGCAAAGATGTCTAGTTAATGAAAGTGGTATGGAATAATGTAAGTGGAGAATCTACATGGGATTTAGAGGTGATGATGAAATAGCAGTATCCGAAACTGTTCCCAAGTAAGAGAATTTTCGAGGACGAAAATTTTTCTTGCTGGGGAGGATTGTAACACCCCGTTTCTCCTAATACTTGATTAAGTATTTTAATAACTAAAAGTAGGAAACTTGAGATATGTACTTAAGCCAATGTGGTTGTGTGGAGAGTCTGATTTTGGGTTTTGAGAAGAAAACAGTTGAGTTAAATTAGTTTTAAGACAAGGCGAGTGGTTGAGTGAGATTTGGGCCTCAGTAGGCCAAAAGTCCGTGTGAGAGCTTTAGGGAGCTTGGAAATAAAAAGTGGAAAGAGGGGAGCCCCTCATTCTCTCAACTCCTTTCTCTCTCTTCACTTTCTCTCTCATCTCTTCTCTCTATCTTTCTCTCTAGAATATCTCAAGTTAGCACGGGTATTAGAGGATTCCAAGTTTAGTTCTGTGCTTTGGATGTGAGGAGGATCAATCTCTTAAAGTTTTAGCTCAAGACACAAGTTTTCTCAAAGGACCAAAATTCAAGTTTGGAAGCTTTTGGGATAAGGGAAGCTTACTATTGCTTGATTTCTTGTTTGTGATCATTGATGTGTTGATTTCTTGCCTTGGAATGGATTGATTTTGGTGGAAATCTTGAGTATGGAAACTTTCATACAAAATGGGTTTCAAAAAGATATTTTTGAGATTTAAGGTTGTTTATGGCTAAAAATTGTCGTATAATCGATTAGAAATGCATTAAAAGTGGTTAGAATTGATTTGGAATGAGTGTATAGCAATTAAAAGCCAAGGAATTGAAGAATTTCACCCATATACCATGTTCGCAACGTAGGCGACGCTGGGCAACGGCCCCTTCCCGCCCAACGAGGTTCTTCCTGAGCCCAGAAAATGGCTTCTAGAAGAACGTCGCCAGGCGACGATGTTGTCTCGACGGGCGACATTCAACCAGAGACCAAAAACATAGGTCTCTGGCAGTCTGACGCTAGGCAGGATGCTGCTAAAAAAAAATGTGATTTTGTTATTTTAGTTGAGTGAGACTTGGCTCTAAGTAAGAATGTGAAAGGTAGTTGATTACCTTGGATTTGATGTTTAGGTGTGATCCTTTGAAATATTGGGAAAATGTTTAGCTTTAAAAGAAAGACCTATTTGTCATGTGTGCTTGGTTTAAGAGGTTTGTGTTGATGTAAAATGAAAGTATGAACTTTGTTATTGTTGCGGTGTATTGTGATTGAGTTGATTGTTGTGAAGATATATATTTTTTGAATGAATATGTGGTTGGCTGAGGTTATGTGGGTCTCAAGCTATTGTGGTGTGATGGTGTGACATATAAATAAAATGCATGTGGATATGGATGAATAATTTCAGTTGAATTGTTGTTGTTGGGTATGTGTTGACGTGGAAGGTTGCTTAGATTGGACCTCCACATGTTGTTGTTATTCTTCCAAACTTGGTTCTTGGTTTTCTTTATTATTGTTGTGAATTGGTTTGATAAAATGTGGAAAAATGGTAATTAAGTGGAAGGTTGCTCAGGTAGAGCCTCCACTAGTCGTAATATGTTGTGATGGTGAGATACCTTACTTGTTGACCATGCAAGAGGCTGGATTGGGCCTGCATGGGTTGATGATGATTGTTGTGGTTGATTTGTTGTGGCTGTGTTTATGTTGTATGGAAAGACATGCATTTATGTATATGTTGACGGCTAAGGTAGCTGACGATGGACCTTATGCCGTGGTGATTATTGTAGTGATACATGCATTGGTATGCATATGTTGGCGACTGAGGTAGTTGACGATGGACCTCATGCCGTGGTGATATATGCATTGGTATGCATATATTGGCAGCTGAGGTAGTTGACGATGGACATCATGCCGTGGTATGGACAGGTGGCTGGGGTAGCTGACGATGGACCTCTTGTCATTGTGTGGATTGAGAACTGAGGTAGCTGACGATGGACCTCATGTTGTTGTGTGGGTACTGAGGTAGCTAACGATGGACCTCAGGCTATTGTGTTTGTGGATTTGGAGGTTGAAAGTATGATGCATTAGTATTGTAATTGATATCACTAAGTGAGAATGTGACTATATATCATGAAATTTTATTTGAATTTTTATATATATAAATGAAGTTTTTGTCTATAACTAATTATGTCTTTAGTGGTAATGGTTGTATTGTCGTTGTTGTTATGATTACTCAGTAATTGTGGCTGTGATTGATATGTGTGTTGGTAGCAGAGGTAGCATTGTTGTTTTGGTTGTTTATTGTCGTGGTTGCGATTATAGTTGGAGTGGTAGTAAAGGTGTGGATAATGCTTTGTTGTTGACATTGTTGCTATTTTCTGTTTGATAATTGACATGGAATAAATGGATTTTTCTATTATTTTACTTTTAAAATATATGTTTTATTATTCAAGTAAGCTTACCCTTGCATTGTTTGCACTTGTGGTTCGTGCCTGTGATGATCACGTCTTTTGGAGTGGGAGCAGAAGGAGAGATGTCTGTAGATCCAGCTTCTCGGAGTTGATGGAGGAGGTCTCAGATGAAGACTTTTGGAGACCTTTTTGGGCGGAGCTCTTCTGGAAGCTCCTTCCTTTTATTTTGGTTTTGATGTAAAATTGTTATATAGTTGACCAGCTATAGGAAGTTATGTTATTGTATGTAATCTTGATCGTACATGATATCTTTGGATTTGTATAAACTTTATAGTTATGAATTGGGATATAATCAGATTCTGTTACTGTCTAAACTTATGATTAAATAATGAGGAATGTGAGTAGTACTGTAGCGGCAGAGGGTCGTTACACTGGATAAGACGTGGGACAGCTAACGATGGGCCTTTGAGGATGAGTGGATGGGCAACTCCGCAAAGGCCAAGGTGATGCAGGCCTTATGTCGCAGTAAGCCACCACCCACATACACTTATCCTGACAAACCACTAAGCTTATCCGCAGATCAAAGTTTGGCGATCCCTAAATGGTGCTTAGATAGGCCACAGTATGGGGTGAGACTTGGCTGATCGCCCGATATGTTGTAAATCTCTCGAGAGTCGTGTCATCATGCATTGACATAGTTGTGACGGATTGGTTGTGATATAGAGTTCTGGATTGAGAACTTTTTTCCATGTAAATGAATGCTTCATATATGTATATTTGTATATAGATGTTGAGAACTCTGGATATATAATGGTGTGCCATATACTTGTGATGGAATATTGTAAATTGTTGATGATTTCCATAATCATATGTTATGCCATTGTTATAGTAAGCTTACCCTTGCCATGTTTTGTTGTTGTTGGTTGTCCTGTGTTGTTGTTGTGCTGATGTGCCTGTGATGATCACATCTTATGGCGTGGGAGCAGATGGCAAGGCTTTGGTGGGTCCGACGACTCAAAGCTGAGGATGGAGTCGAGAGCTGGAGATGTTGAGTTTGGGAAAGCCAAGTTTTGTCATTTTAGTTATGATTCAGTTTCATTATATTCTATTGATGGGATTGTATAGATTGACCAGCTATAGGGAGTGAATTTTGTATTCCTCTTCCCCAGTGATGTATATTTTGATATGTTTGGTATAGGCTAGTGTTATCCCATTGTTATGTATGATATGATGATGACAGATATACAAATATGCATGTATGGTACCAGGAGAGATAGGTGGATCTCTTAGTTAATGTGTATGACCTATATATAGACATGATTTGAATTGATTTTATTCACCTGATAGGTGGATGAGGTGCAAGTTTAATAGGGTTGTTTAGTAGCGACAGTTGGGTCGTTACAGAATCCTATCAAATAAAGTAAATTCAACTGCCTGATTGGGCAGAGTTAGTCCAATCATATTCAGAGAAATTCTGTAGAGTCATAAACTCATTTCGATTCTAATATCAATTAAATTGTTTTAATTGATTCAAGTGCTAGAAAACCCAAAACCTAATTTCATAAAATTCGGTATTTGATAGCATTTTCACTGACAGTGTGAGAAATTTTATAAATTTCTTCTGTCTAGGCCCTAGCCCACATGTCCCCCAAGCCCAACCCAACTAAGCTAACCATTTGTTTCTCTTAAGCTAACCAACTAGTTGTAATCTAACTAAAAGTGTTTCTCCTAATTCCTACATAGCGTCATGTCATAAGTACTTTAAGTGTACTTAAATGCACCAAAACCACCAAACCACCCATGGTTTTGGTGGCTTACCATCCACTCTCCCTTAGTGGAGAAGTTGGATTTCATTTTCCAATTTTATTCAAACTTCCTCCTATTTTGCTAATTACCAAAATACCCCTCTTAAGTTTCTTAAAACAAGCTTTAAAACAAAAACTCTCCTCATTCTTCCCCCTAGAAACTGTGAGCTTGAGAGAAGAGAGAGCCTTGTCTAAAAATTTCTCTAAGCGTTGGAAGAAAAGATAGAAGCTAAAGTGTCCAAGAAGTGGTGCTAGGTAAAGCTCCATCCTTTTCATCTTCTTCCTTCATCTTTTCTTTTCTATCAAGATCTAAGTGGTCTCAGTCTTTTCTTTACCTCCTTAGTTCTAAAATTTGTTCTTTCATGTTTTTATGTCCTATATCAATCATTCTTGGTGTTGGTTGATGGTTCACCTTGCCAAAGATTGGATCTAATACACCCTTTTCCCAAAAACCCTTTTTCAAGTTTGTAGGATCTTGTCAAAAAGGTAAGGAAAGCTAACCCTTTTATTTATATTTGGACCGTGGTTATTTTGTCTTTGGTGTGGTTTGTTGCTTAAAAATGTTTTTGGTATTTTTAAAGGTTGTAAACTTGATGAAAGAAGCCATTTTCGTGGATGTATGTATTGTGTTCCTAATCCTATTTCGTTTTTCTGCCTAAGCATGGTGCACTTTTTTTATGATATCTGGAGCTGTGGTTAATATTTTTTAGTTCCTGTTATTTTGTTGTAAAATAGGCAAAATTTTGTCCAAAATGGACTTAAGAAACACATTAAAAGGTTAACAAATGAAAAGGTTAAGCTTTTGAAAGTTGTGCATGCTCTCTGAAAACGCTAACTCGACAGTGTGTGATAAAATGTGATTTTTGAAGATTCGGTTGTGTACTTGAAGAAAATCTTTGATTGACCAAAAAGTAGACACAAAATATTTCCAAGCATATATGGTTTGCCTATATTTGGTTTGGTTTTCTATTCTTGAATATTTTTGGAAACTGGAGGTTGTACTTGTTTTCTAACTAAAAGTGGTTTTGAAAACGGTAAAATTTCAAAAATCATATAAAATCGTGTACACCTTTGTTTTTAATGTTCTCGGTCATTTTGAAAAGGTTTTTAAGTTTACTTTCATAAAATAAATGGTTTGGAGTCTGTAAAGTTTTGGTTGGATATGAAAAATAACAAAACATGTTTGTTGGTCCTCCAACAGGTCATCCTAACCTTACTGTCTTTTTATTTTTGTATCTTTTTTAATATATTTTTTCATGAGATGATCTTTAATGTTTTAGAAAATAATTTCCTTTCCAACCATATATAGATCATGTTAAGCAAAAATTGTTTACTGTCCCAAAATGATTTTCAAAATAGAGGCTAAAATCTGGAAGCTATTGGAAATCTATTTTAGAAATAAGTTTTAAAAACTTTGTATAACTTTATAAAAAGACTATATTTTGAACTTAAAACTTAATGGTGAATCTTTTAAAATAAAAGTTAAATATGAATTTCAATAAAATATATGATTCACTGTTTACATATTTTAAACATATATTTGAAAAGTATTTTAAATGATTTCATTGTAAAGAATAACTCTATAAGTTATAAAGTCAAATATTATAAGAACCTAATCTTTAAATAAAGTTGATTTTGTTTGCCCTTTTGATACTCTTAAGGCATCCTAAATATTTCAAAATCTTATTTTAATTATCTTATTGAAGTTAACGGACTTATATTTTCGTTGAATAACTTTTACGATTGAGTTTAAATCACTCTAAATAGAGTTTCAACTTCTTTTTGGCAAAGTTGCTCTGTATGAGGACTTTGTGTTGTGAGGTTACTCCATGTAGAACCTTTGCGTATCCTCAACTAGGGATCGCTCTAGATAGGATCCTGTTATTGCATAGCCAACAATAGTTAAGGCTCTATGTTGTGATACATAATAATGGGCTAACGATGGATAAGACCCAATGCGGTAACACATGATGGTGTTATTCTTGAGGATAAGTGTAGTGCATCGATGATGGGAATAATGGTGATAACATTAATGACTAAATCATGTGTATGATAATTTGTTTATAATATATGATGCCATTGTTGTCTATTTGTTGGTGAATGATTATGTCATGCATACATGCATGAATCTGTAGCTTCAGCTGTGTTGTAGTAGCTTATGTTGTGCTGGCGAGTACGCACGTAAGTTGATGGTCGCTTGGTTGGGCCTCATACCAGTGCGCGAAGGGTTAGTGGAGGATGGGTTTCCTTAGGGATAGGTAGACGGGCGAATCCCACATGTAGACCAAGATACTCGTGAATCTTGTGTCGTGGTAAAGTCACTACCCATGTATATCTATCTTGACGTGACCACTACATTGCTTCCACATATTAGTTCCGATATCCCCCACATGGGCTTAGCACGTGCCATTTCTTGCCCAAATGAGTGTTGTTTATTCTACCATGATTAAGGGGATTCTTCTGGCCTAATCACTCGATGTTGTAGTCTCCATTGAGTAGTTGTTACATTTCATGACATTGCATACCAGAGATGTTCCGTTGTGCCTGTCTATTTGATTTCCTTTGCTTGATTGTGATGGTTAAGTATGAACTATTGACTATGCTATTGCTATGATATTTAATTCAAATTATTTCCTTTGCATATATTTTTGTTGTACATCTATGTTTTCTTTTCGATAACTTATCCTTGCTTGTGTGCTTTGTGTGTGTGACTGTGATGATCGCAATTGCCTTGATCGCTATAGTAGATGGATGTGTCGAGACTTCACTAGATGTCTAGTATTGAGCTCCTCCCTACCATCCAATGGAGTGGCACAGGATGGACTCTTGACTGAGAAGCAGGAGAAGTTAGATTCAACAGACATTTTGCTACATGTTTTCTTTCTCGAGGAAAACTCTAGGGCTTACCGTAGGATGTTTCGTGCGGCGACTCAAGGACGTGGATGTAGTTTCGGGCGAGGTCACTACGAGGATAAGGACTATGATGATACGCCATCTACCTCTCCTCACTGCCCTTAGGGGACTAGTTAGTATTAGGAGTAGCGAAGACGGTCAGTTCTTAGGGTGTGAGTTCTTGTACCTCTCTCCCCGTTTTGGTTGTATCTTTAGGACTTACCTATAATGTTCCATGACTTACACTTTTTGGATGACTGTAGTTTTATATGTTTTGATGACTCCCGCCGATGTGGTTTTATGTTATGAGATATTTTCAGGTTATGATTTCTTTTGAGGTGTTGACAATATTTTCTTTAAAAAAATTAAAATTTATTCGTATTTTCATAACTAAATTAATTAAGAATTTTCATAATAATGAATTTAAAAGAAAATAAAGTGTCTATATGTTAAGTTTGGAGCAAATAGTATCTTTTCATTGCGGCAACTTTGAGGCTAACGTCGCGGGTCGCTATATTAAAAAGAATACACATGTTTGCTATAATTTTGTAATCATATTTTCTTATATAGAAATTCTTTTACAGTGAAACCATTTAGATTCCAAAGTTTAAATAGAATAATTTATTTTGAAAGCTTTCAAATTTTATCTCATTTACATGTATCGCAATAGTAAAGCCAATAGATATGCTTAACTATGGCTTTTTAATATGAATTAACCAATTTCAAATGATCATAATTTAAGTTAGGTAGCTTTAATTTATTGAACTTTAGCTTATATGAAAGATTGAGATGGTTTATTATATCTATCTATAAATTATACAATTGAAAGCATTCCATAGCCACGGGTTACTTTGTAGATTTTTTGCTCATTTTTTTCTTTCTTTTTTCATTAAGGGCAATTTAGTCTTACCCTGAATCATCTGCTACACTGCTCTAAAGTACGCCAAAAAGCTGTAAAACGTGAATGCCTATTCTTCAACTTTTGGCAACCCACTTTGCTACATAACGCTGGCGGCATTACATTTTGGATACAAGCTTCACAACTGCAAAGGCAGGGCAAATCAATTTAGCAAGTGAGAGCATCAGTAGAACTTCTTCAACTGTTTCTTTTTTTGCCTTCCCAAAATTTTGTTCGTCTCAAGTCTACCAAAATACTAGCTGAAGCCCCATAATTCCAACACATCTAAGAATGTGCAATCAGCATGTATTAGCACTAAGAATCACGTGCTACAAACATAAGATAAAGTGTAAGGCAGCATAAGTGTGATTGGGTGCCTCGCCTGCAGACTAATTAAGTTTAACTCTCAAGATGTGGCACCATCATATATCCTATATATTCCAATGAAGATCATGTTGCTCTTCTTGTAGTAACAGATTCTTCCAATGACCATTAATGCATCAACTATCAGAAGCAGGTTGAGTACCCCATCAAAGTCAATATTTGCATACATTCTTGAAAAATCTGGACCAATATAAATATCAGATCATTTGAAAGTTGTTTCCATATCAGAAATAAAGTTACCACCATCTGGCATACTCCTATCCATTATGTGATGCTTCCTATTATCGTAGCGCTCGAAGCCAACATAACCAACCTGTCAAGTGAAAACGCTTACATAAATACATAGCCTGTATACATATTACCTGTATACACACAAGCTTCCCACTTTAATATAAAATACACAACATATGACTTTGTGTTCCATTTGTCATGTGTTATTGGCATGATTTGCAGAGAAAATTCTTAATTTATCTATAAACTATATAATTGAAGGCTTCCCTTTGTTATGTGTTGCTTTATAGATTTTTTTTCTCAATTTTTTATTTTTATATTAAGGGCAATTTAGTTTCATTTTCTAATATAGTGTTTGATAGCTAGTCTATCTTGGAATTCTTCCCTTAGTTTCTGTGCACCGTTTTTGGATATATTTTGTAAATAACTATTATAGAGTATTAAATATTAGAAATGATTTATTGAACTTTTTAAACGTATTTAATTTTTTTAATATTATTAATATAACTATAATTGTAATATACTTAAAGAGGATTAGAAACTATTTTATATTACATATTTACTAAAGGGTACTTACGAATGAGTTATTATTATTATTATTATTATTATTATTATATGACAAATGATTTATTTATCCATTTAGGAATATTGTATACAATATTTATAATATAAATATAAATATTATAATATTTATATTTTAATTTTAATATTATAATATATATTTTATAAATAATTAATAATTAGTATTAAATATTAGACATGATTTGTTGAAATTTTTAAACGTATTCAATTTTTTAAAATATTATTAGTATAACTATAATTATAATTATAATATTCTTAAAGAGGGTTAGAGACTATTTTATATTACATATTTACTAAAGGGTACTTACGAATGAGCTACCATTATTATTATTATTATTATTATACCACAAATGATTTATTTATCCATTTAGGAATATTGTATACAATATTTATAATATAAATATAAATATTATAATATTTATATTTTAACTTTAATATTATAATATATATATATATGTATAACGGTTTAATAGATATAAAAAATATAATATGTAATATTAATTATAAGTTGTAAATTATAAATTATAAAATAAAATTAGAAATTGTGAATTATAAATATAGTAAATATAATTGCCTGTTATAAATATATAACACAACTTTCATTGAATAAAGTGGACTATATAGTCAATAGTCAATAATTTTTTGCCATCATTTATATGTGCTGACAGCTTTAATAACCGTTTTTCACTATATTGTCCTTTCTATTAGATGAACCTGTACGTGCATTTAATATCTTCTTTAAAAGGCCGTTTGTTTCTTTTCTTAGTTATATATATGAATGCACAGTTTCGTTTTTTTTTTTCTGGTCTTATAGTTTCTCTACTCTAAAAGTCTGATTCATCTTCTCTTATAAGTATGATTATATTATATTAAACTAATTAAATTTTTCACATTTTTTATAATCATTTGTTGTTTTTATTACCAAGTAGATATATTTTATCTTTGTTACTCTTAGCTAAAGAGTGGTTGTTTTCGCATCTCAACAAGATAATTTACAGGGAAAACTTTGTGAGACTTGAAGCAATTCATTCAGCGAAGAAATGCTTGAGAAAGACAAGTGTTGATGGTAGGATTTTTGTCTGGATGGGAAGGCAAACTTCATTGACAAAAAGAAAGAATAGCAATCAAAGCTATAGAAGTAAGATTCTCTTCTTTTAAGTTTCCTTTTGTTTCATGGAAACTGAGCTTTATTAAATATCCTAGCTTTCCAATCTGTGTGTGGTACTATCATTTATATTTATTTTTGAAACCCAAAAGAATGAGGGGTGGTCTACTGATCTCAAACTTTCACTTATAAACTAAAATCCCACTTACAATCCATGCACCTCCTTGCCAATTGCAGTTCATCCCTACCACTTGCTTGCTATTCACATTTGTTTATGAAACTTATAATCGGTGCAGGGATGTTGAGATATTGATGTAGACTCGGTGTTATTTAATTTTATACATTTGATCCGAAACAATTAAAATGTTGTTGTTTTGTTTATTTTTTAAATGTAATACTGCTATTTGTTAAACAACTGCATTTATCATCAACAACATTATATTGTTATATCATATATGAGATGACGT
Organism: Spatholobus suberectus; assembly: GCA_004329165.1. Classification (NCBI taxonomy): domain Eukaryota; kingdom Viridiplantae; phylum Streptophyta; class Magnoliopsida; order Fabales; family Fabaceae; genus Spatholobus; species Spatholobus suberectus. Next base: position 44,060,017 of record CM014732.1, read on the forward strand.
GGTTTAACTACGAGGGATACTAAAATTTTTGTTAACTTTATTTGTTATACTCAATTTAACTTTAGTAGCATAACTTCATTTGTTATACTTTAAACTTTATGTTCTGGATAAGTGTCAGCAGAGAATTAACCTCAGTTAATTTGTTATTTTTCATTGTAACTATAGTTAGAATGTTTTTCAAGTTTTATCTTGCAATTATATTCTGTATATAAACCAGACTTCTTTTCAATAAGAATCAGAACATTTGTTTCCAATTCTTGTAATATGGTATCAGTTTTAAAACTTCCGTTGAAATTTTCAAAACCCTAACCTCCATTTTTTTTCCTGCCATTCATGGCTTCGTCTTTTTCCTTCCAAGATCCTTCCAACATCTACTATATTCACCCTAACGAGAATCCATCTCTTGTTCTTGTTTCGCCAACCCTCGATGGCTCCAATTATCACTCATGGTCCCAAGCAATGACTATGGTGCTTCAGATGAAGAACAAGTTTGAGTTTGTTGATGGTTTTGTCACACCACCACCATTTACGGATCCTTTCTTTGCCGCTTGGAAAAGGTGCAATACACTTGTTCTTTCATGGTTGAATCACTCTATGTCTTCTAATATTGCTACAAGCATCATTTGGATTGATAAAGCCTCTGAAGTTTGGAAAGATCTCTAGGATCGCTTCTCGCAAAGCGATTACGTTCGTATTTCGCAACTTCACTGCAATCTCTTCTCTCTCAAACAAGCGGATTTGTCTGTCACAGCATATTTCATGAAGAAAAAAAATTCTTTGGGATGAACTCAACAATTTTCGTCCTATTCCTATTACGACTTGCTATTCCACTTCAAAGACGGTTTAGAAATATCGAGAAAATGATCAAGTTCTCTATTTCTTGCAAGGTTTAAAGGAAAACTTTGCCTCTGTTCGATCTCAGATTTTGCTAATGGAACCTCTTCCACCATTGAACAAAGTTTTCTCTATGATTGTTCAACAAGAACAACAACTAAATGTCGGAATTCTTCCTACTCCTACCATCTTGGCCGTACAATCAACACCTATTCAAGAAAATTCTCAGTCTAAGCCTTGACCTTCTTTCAAGAACTTCAATGGTAAGCAAGGTTCTTCTAAACATTGTACTTACTGTGGAAGAAACAATCACATTGTTGATACTTGCTACTTCAAGCACGGCTTTCCTCCGGGTTATAAGTCCAAGAAAGCTCTTGATACTACTTCAGTAGCTTCGCAACCTCCTACTTCTTCTGCCTCAGAATCTCCTCTGCTTGGCTTAAGCCAAGAACAAATTCAAGGTCTATTGTCTCTCCTTCTGATTGCTACTTCTCATTCTTCAAGCTTAATTAGTACCCATAATGTCTCTACTTCTCAAGGTAATTCCCACACCCTTTGGATTATAGACTCAGGGGCAACCGACCATATTTCTTCTTCTCTATCTCATTTTATTTCATATAAATCCATGAAACCTGTTTCTGTTAATCTTCCCGATGGCAACATAACTTTTGCTACTCATAGTGGTACTATATTTCTCACAGATTCCTTAATTCTTTATGATGTCTTGTACATTCCAAATTTTTCTGTTAACCTTCTTTCCATTCCCAAACTTACTATTTCTTTGTCATGTCAAGTTTGTTTCTCTAACTATGTTTGTCTCATTCAGGTCGTACCTTCTATGATGATGATTGGCAAAGCTGATTTCCTAAATGGACTGTATACAATGATAAACTCATCTGATGCTTCTGCACCTATCCATAGTATGATTCACACTGTAAATGTTTGTACTAATGATATTGTTTCTATTGATATTTGGCATTTTCGTCTAGGCCACCCCTCCCCTTTGTGCTATAACATTGTTCAAAAACAACATTGTAATCTCCCTCTTTCTTCTCATAATGAATGTGACGTTTGTCATTTGGCTAAACAAAAGAGATTATCTTTTGATTCTAGTATAACTGTAATTGAATCTGTTTTTAATATTATGCATGTTGATATTTGGGGTCCATATGCAACTCCATCAAGTCAAGGCCATCGATATTTTCTCACTATAGTAAATGGCAAATCTAGATATACTTGGATCAAACTTATGAAAACAAAGTCTGAAGCTAGACTGCACTTAATCTCTTTCCTCTCCCTAATTGAAACTCAATCTGCACTTAATCTCCTTCCTCTCCCTAATTGAAACTCAATTTAACAAGAAAATAAAGGTAATCAAACCCGATAATGGAGCTAAATTCAACATACCCTCCTTTTACACTTCCAAAAGGATCATTCATCAACTATCTTGTGTTGAAACACCCCAACAAAATGGGATTGTTGAAAGAAAACATCAACACATACTTGACATTGCTCGATCCCTCATGTTTCAATCACATTTGCCTATACAATTTTGGTATTTTGTTGTTTCACATGTTGTTCACCTCATTAATATGCGACCATCAACCAAATTAAACTCTAATTCACCCTACTTTATATTATATAATAAACAGCCACCCATTGACTCTCTTCGTGTGTTTGGTTTTTTATGTTTTGCATCTACTCTTACAGCTCATAGAACTAAGTTTCAACCTCATGCTAGGAAGTGCATTTATCTTGGTTTCATTGAAGGCATAAAAGGCTCTCTCCTTTTTTATCTTTATAATAGAGAATTTTTTCTTTCTTGACATGTATTACATTATGAGAATAGTTTTCCTTTTTACAACTCTAAACCTAACCAACCTCTTGATAACCTCCCTTCCCTTTCCTTACCTACCAATATTGGCCAAACTAATCTTTCTATTAATCATAATCCATCACCAACTGAACCCTCTCCTCTACCTTCTATTGTGACCATATGATCTTCCCAAAGAATTAGAAAACCTCCCAATTGTCTCCAAGATTATCATTGCAACAAAGTCACTTCTCAAGCCAATGCCACATCATCTTCAGGTATTCTCTATCCTATATCAAATTTGTTTCATATGATCGTTTATCTAATAACTACAAGTCCTTTGTTCTGTCTCTTTCTGCTATACCCGAACCTAAGTCATATAATTAAGCTGTTAAATATAAATGTTGGAGAGTTGCCATGGACAAGGAAATTGCTGCTTTGGAACAAAACCAAACATGGGTGCTTGTTGATCTCACTCCTGGAAAACAACCAATTAGTTGTTGATGGGTGTATAAAACCAAGCGAAAATCTGATGGAAGCATTGATAGGTTTAAAGCTCGCTTAGTAGCCAAAGGCTACACTTAAGTAGAAGGCGTTGATTATTTTGAAACTTTGTCTCCTGTTGTTAAGCTAACCACTGTGCGCCTTATTCTTGCTTTAGTTGCTGCCAATGATGAGTTTTTGCATCAATTAGATGTCAATAATGCGTTTCTTCATGGTGACCTTGATGAGGAGGTCTACATGGCTGTTCCCCAAGGTTTTTGTCCTCATGATCCCCATAAAGTTTGTATTAAGTCTTTATATGGTCTCAAGCAAGTGAGTACACAATGGAATTCCAAACTTACTTCTGCTCTTATTTCCTTGGGTTATCAACAATCAAAATCAGATTATTGTCTTTTTATCAAAACTAAGACTTCTAGCATCAATATTATCTTAGTTTATGTAGATGATTTAGTCCTTGCTGGGAATAATTCAAATGAAATCCAGTCTGTTAAACATGTTCTAGATCATAAATTCTGCATAAAGGATCTCAGTCCCTTGAAGTCCTTTCTTGGTCTTGAGGTGGCTCGGTCAAAAATTGGCATCTCTCTTTCACAAAGGAAATATGCTCTTGAGTTGCTAGATGATACTGGATTACTTGCTTGCAAACCTGTCACAATACCCAGGGCTGTTGGTTCAAAATTCCATATTGCTGATGATGTTCCTTGCTTGGATCCCACAGCTTTTCATCGGTTAATTGGTCACCTTATCTATCTTACTAATACTAGGCCTGATCTCAGCTATGGTGTCCACAAGTTGAGCCAATTTGTCTCATCCCTGATGCAATATGATCATGATGCTACTATTCGAATTCTTAAGTACATCAATGCCTGCCCTGGCCAAGGATTATTCTTCCCTGCTAATTCAGATCTTAAATTGAAGGCCTTTAGTATTAGTAAGATAGCCACAAATCCATCACTGGCTTTTGTATCTTTCTTGGCCCTTCCCTCATTTGTTGGAAATCTAAAAGGCAAACCACTATTTCCAGATCCTCTACAGAAGCAAAATGTAGGGCTCTTGCTACCACAGTTTGTGAAATTCAATGGCTCATCCATTTGATACAGGATCTTCATCAACCTCTTTCTCTCCCTGTATCTCTTTATTGTGACAATAACCCTATTATTTAGATAGCTCAAAGCCCTTCGTTCCATAAAAGAACTAAACATATTAAAATCGATTGTCATTTGGTTCAAGAAAAGGTGCAGGCTGGTGTTGTTCATGTGATGCCTATAGCTTCTGCTGCACAATTAGTAGACATTTTTACCAAGGCTCTACATCCTTCCCCTTTTACTTCTATCATTTCCAAGCTGAACATGCTCAACATACATAGTTTAGCTTGCCGGGGACTGCCAGCAGAGAATTAACCTCAGTTAATTTATTATTTTCCATTGTAACTATAGTTAGTTTGTTTTTCAAGTTTTATCTTGCGATTATATTTTGTATATAAACCAGACTTCTTTTCAATAAGAATCAGAACATTAGTTTCCAATTCTTGTAATAATAAGCTTGCTGAAGGTGAAATAAGTTGTTAGATTAGTTCAGTGCTATCATCATTATATACAAGAGATAGTTGAACGTGATTGTTATATTTTTTGCATTCTTTTTTCTTTTATTTTTGAAAACATTGGAAAAAGGTAACATTGAAGTTCAGGTAACAATTCTAGTGATTCATTGAATAGAAGATATTCTTTGTTCCAATCTTCTTTTGTTTATCTATTATTATGTTATTATGTTATTTTTATAGTCTTCATAATGGATTATGCTACACATATTAATGGATTCTAAGAGTAGTGTTTATATATTATTTTTAATCTCCATTAATTTTATTTTATTTTTACCTTTATTCAGTATTGATGTGAAGTCTTATGGTGAAAATTTCTAATTTTCCTTCAAGTTCTAATTGTTCAGAGTTAACATTTGATATAGATATGTTTTATTATTTAAGTATTAGATATAGAAAATTGTAGTTTTTTTTTAAGAGTTTATACATTAGTGGGCATTTGTTATATGTGAGAAATGATGTTTAGGCCATAGTAGAATTGAAATATTGTTGTTCAATGAAACAATGTAACAGATTCTAAAAGCAATAAATACTATTTTTTAAAGTTACAAAAATTATTTTTCTACTTAGTATTTTAGTTTATAATTTTGATTAAGAGGAAGGTCATTTGATAAGTGATTTAATTTATATTTCTAATATTCGTTGCAAAGTATACGTTGAAGGCTTAATTTTGTTTAGATAAAGGCAATTAGGTTTGTTTGTATAAATAAGTACATAGTATCTGTTTTAGAAAAATTCCCTAACTTCTCCGAATCAGTATATTAGTTTATATTTCACTTGGTTATTGCAATGGAACAAGATTGATTTTTGAGGAATTGGAGTTAAATATAATACGTGTTGTTATTATTATGGGCAATCATATAGGGACTAGGGTTTACATTTTGAGAATAGATTTAGTTTCATATGATCACATGAATCCATTAAAATTTCAAAGATGTCAATTTTTCTTTTGTGTTTTGGTATGACTATAAATAAAAGTCAAGAACAAATTTTGCCTCATATCACAGTTTATTTATCGAAGCCTATATTTTCTCATAGTAAATTATATGTTGCGTTCTATCGAGTGAAAGATAAAAAATATTTAATTTAAATTTGAAGATAATAATAATAATAATAATAATAATAATAATAATAATAATAATAGTATAACTTTCATTTAAAAATAATAGATTTTGTTATAATTTAAAATAAAATATAAATGAATTTAAATTTAAAGACAATAACATACTCATAATAACAATAATTTAAATTTAAACAAATTATAAAATCTTAAAAAACTAATTTCATTTTCATAGGTTGTGTGTGAAGAAGATCATTATGTAATGAAAAAAAAAAAAGATAATATAAAAAGTGAGCTAAGATAATAGGGAGAGTGAGAGCCTCACCCTCCAAAGTGAGTGCTCAAATTTATAATATAAGATTAGATTATTATCCTAGCTTATTTTGAACTTCCATGACAAGTTATCAAAAACAATTTCCTCAAAAATGATTATTTCTCTTAAAAAAATCAAACATGAACTTATATTCAAAATACTTTTGTTATTAATTTATTAAAGCTTTAATGTGATACTTATGATATAAAATAATAGTATTTTCAGTAAGGTGATATAATCAGTTTGCCATACATATACTATATATTTACGAGTTTAATTGTTATGCACTGTTAGTGTAAAAAAATTTACACTGTCAACCAATCAAAAATCAGCTTTAGTGTATCTTTTAAGATAGTTATTATCAAGTCAACAAACTTACTATATATGGTAAGTTGTGATTGAATGAAGGTGTAAAACTGTTTTACACTATTAATGCATAGACTATTTTATCTATATTTAAATGACAAATAATGTTAAATATTTTAGTTACTTTTAATTATCTGTGCATTGCATGGGTATGGCGACTAGTTGTGGCAGATTTGAAGTCTTGGACGATTTTTAATCCCCCCCGCCCCCCCCAGCTTCTTGCGGACAGTAGGTCAATAGCTAGCCGATCTTGACAGCTGCCCTGTTTTAGACAGTAACTTTGGTAGTTTATTCTTCTGACATGACCACCCTTAAGAGCAAGCGAGAACAATATCTTAGCTTTCTTTAAAAGAAGTCATGCCACAATATGTCGTATTTAATTTGTTGACTGTTTAAAAATTTTAAGAAAAACCAAAACGTCCATCCTATTTTTTAGGGAAAATTAGGGTGAAGGAAAAAGAAAAATAAATAAAGAAAGTGACGGATATAATAAATAGTGAGATGAAAAGAAAGATCAAGATAAGAAAAAAATAGAGTAAAAATAAATTGGAAGAAAAAACACTGTATGCTTATAAATTCAAAATTTTATGTCGATGAAAGTTTAAAAATTTTCTCATTTGAATTAAAATAGGACAAAAAGATTCTTAAAAGGACACAATTTTAACTGTCCTATGACAAGTATGTAGGAAATCGTCAGCAAGTAGGTGTGCAATAAGTTGACGGTAACATAATAACAAGAACTTCCCCAGCTAGTGGCTATTTCCTTCATGATTTAATTCAGACTTAAACTATACTAAATATATAATACATATTTAAACATATAGAATATGGCCTCTTGACCATTCAAATATGTCACCTCAGGTATCTTGGCCAAGTTGTTCCATTACATTATTCAATTACTTGGTTTCTTACGCGACAAGGTTTTGATTTTTGTGTTTAATTTAATTACTATCTCTCCCACTACGATCAACGTCATGCCTGGCGCAGTTGATTATATATGCATCCTTGTATGGGATTTTCCTTCTAGAAAAGCCACTGTTTGGACAATAAGCATTGAAATTCAACAAGAACTAGAATGAAGTAAATTAACAAAAATTCAATTCAAGCTAGCTGTATAAGAAGGTTCTTCGGTGTAAATTTCATTCATGATTGTTTTCTGTCCTCTAGTGATCCGACACAATTTCCCAGTACATCGTTGGAGGCATGCGTAGCACAAGTATAGGCCATCTCTCGCAATCAGATAATATTATATAGACTTAAATTTTTTTTAGTGCTTTAAATTTGGGTCAAATTTATTTTTAGTCTTTTAAATTTAAAAATAATATTTTTGTCCCTCTTATTTAAAAATTGTCCATTTTTAATCTCTATTTTGTAATCCTTTAAATTTTTGATAAAGACTAAAAGTGAGTAATTTCTAAATTAAAAAGACTAAAAAAGTCACTTTTAAAATTAAAGCACCAAAAACAAACTTGGCCCAAATTTAAGAAACTAAAGAAGTATTTAAGCTTATTATATAATTAAGGAGAATATACTTGCATGTCAACCCCGTCTATAATGGACACGCACACTACTTATCTTATTAATCATACATATTAAGTTTCACATCAATAAAAAAAAAAAGCTTCTACGCTTTACTTTTATCCAAAAAAAAAAAAAACTTTTATGCTTTAACGATTAAGATTAAAACCATTCTTAATTTGTATTTTTGCGGTTTTGACACATACTGGATAGTGGACCCAACTACTTCATTCATAATTATTTAACGATTAAGATTAAAAACTTCCAACCCGGTCTATAATGGAGGACACACACTACTTCATTCATGATTGTTTGCTTTAACGATTAAAATTAAAATTAAATACGTAAAAATATTAAATAAAATTTAAATAAAAACTATTCAATAAAATGTAAACAATTAATATCATAGAATTCAAAATTACATTTAATATTTTATACACACTTCTTTTGAGACTACTAATGTCGCCGCCGCCACCTTCTCCACCATTGTTGCTACTGTAACTACTAGCATTGTCGCCACCACCAAGTGGTGGTGGAGGTGGCGATGGTAGTGACGGCGACGACAGTGGCACTAGTGGTGACAACAGTGGCGATGGCGGCAACGATGATAGTGGCAACGGTGGTGGGGTGATAGCAAGGCCAAGGCAACGGTGGGATGGTGGCGACGACGACAACAATATTAAGGTTTAATCTCAATGGTCTATATTGTTTTTAATCTTGATCTAAGGATTGTTATTAGTTGTTTTCATGTTCTTACATAAGCAAGTGTTCTCACAAGAGTCGCTCCTTATATATGTATGGAATTTGCTAACGTACACACTTGTTTTTTAGTTGAAATATGTTAGCAAACTACACCATAAGTGTATTTTAAGATATATTGTAATTATAGTTTGCTAACGTACATACACTTATTTTTTATTAGAGTACATTAGCAAGCTACACTGTGATATATTTTAATAGATTATTATTACATTCTTAGTGTTCATAATTATTCAAAATTTAACAGATATTATTAAATGGTGGAATAAATAAAATAATCAATTGTTTAATATTAGAGATATCCATTCTCAATTAAACAATCATCATATAACCAATTATTTAATCTGAACATACACACATCTTTCTATATATACAAATTAGAACAACTATCTTAAATGAAAGCATTTTTATGAGCTATTCTTTAACAATAGCGTTTTAAAAAAAAATTCTTTAATGAGAATATTTTTAAGATTTTTCTTAACATCTTATCTCTTTCAATCTATTTTTTTCATCTTTATTTCTAAATTAAATTTTTAAGATTTTTTAAAATAAACTATCAATAGTTGAAAATAACCTTATATTATATATTCAAAAATATTTATTTATTTAAAATTTTAATTATAATATAACTTATATATTCAAAAATATTTATTTATTATAAAATTTAGTTATATAAAATAAACATGTGTTTTGAGTATTTCACATATTAAAATATGCATGTGTGTGTGTAATATTAAACAAACAAACTCAATTGAATATTTAACGAGTCGAATCCAAATAATGTACACATAACTCAACTCATTTATACTCCTGCCTTTTATTTTTAATTTTTTTTCAATTATGGAGAGTAATTCTTAATACATCACATTTGTTGTGCTATATGTTGAGGTCTTAACTCGGCTTTGAGTGGATGAATTGTTGGCAAAGGCCCATGGGCACGTGATAACGATTAACTAGTAATCCTATTAACTTAATCCTCAACTCTATATATAAATTAAAATAGTTATATCGAATAATAGCATTTTAAGGAGTTTTTTTTTTTTAACAAAAGCATTTTTAGAGTTTTTTTAACATTTTGTCTCTTTTGATATATCATTTTCATCTTTATTTCTAAATTAAATTTTAATTTTTTTTAAATTATTGATAGTTAAAAATAACCTTATATCACAATATAAATTGTTTACCATAAATCTAAAATATAATAATAGGAAAAATTGTACTTACCTCCCCTAAGTTCTTCTTAAATGACACTCATACCCCTCTAGTTTTAAGAAAAAAAACATTCATCTCCCTTAGATAACATTAAAGAAGGGGTGTGAGTGTCATTCAAGAAACCTTCGAGATGTATTTATTATAAATTTTAATTATAATATAATTTATATATTCAAAAACATTTATTTATTATAGATTTTAATTATATAAAATAAATATTTATTTTGTGCATTGCACAAACTAAAATATTAGTTTTAATATATAGTAAATTATACTGATATCTCTTGAAGTTTCGTCAAATTTCACTTAACACTCCTTTTTTTTTTTTTTACACTAATTTCTCTTAATTATTTGAAAAACATTATACTAACATCCCTTAATTGTTTGAAAACATTATACCGTATACCCCTATAAAGGAAATTACTGTAAATGTTAAAAACCTAGAAAATTATGTGTAATATTAAAAAACTTTAGATGATCTCAGTATAATTTACTCTTTAAAATATTAAATGTTGATTGTATGATTGCATTCAGTGACAAAATGCAAAAATTAGTTGGAACATGTGATAGAGTAGACTAGGTATGACTTTTTGATTTCAGAGGGGTAATTTTTTACAAAAATACCAAAATGAGTAGATTTTAAAAAATTACCAAAATGAAATAAGTTGTGTTTGAAAAATACGATTTAAGATTGAAGTCGTATCCATTTATACAACTTTAGGCATTTTATTTTTGTAGTAGAAGTCGTAAATCAAAGCACGACTTTTGCAATTTTTTTAGAGACCTATGACTTGGTTTATTTTTTAAGTATATAATCTAAATTTTAATATTTATTTTTTTTATAGAAGTCGTGACATTAAAAATGACGTTGGTTAATTTTTTTCATTTAGTGAAGTCATAGAATCAATCACGCCTTTGGATTAATGTTTTTATTTATCGTAGCAAAGTCGTAACAACAATCACGACCTGTCCTTTTTAATTTATTTTTTAATATAAGTAGTGTTAAGATTGTTTTGTTTTTAACGGTTACATTTAGTTTAGTTTATTTTTTAAAAAACATTTTAAAAAAAATGAAAAATAATCCTTAATTTGTAATGCTAAAAAATTTTAAATTAACCAATTTTTAAAATGTTTAAAATAAATTAAATTAAAATTACAAAATAATATTTTCATAAATAATATTTGAAAACAAAATAAAAATAAAGACGTATAAAAAACCACTTTAAAAAATAAAATAAAAAAATGAAAGTCGTGATTGATTGTACGACTTCACTAAATAAAATAAAATAAAACCAAAGTCGTTTTTAACATCACGACTTCTATAAAAAATAACAAATATTGAAAATTTAAATCATAAAATTAAAAAACAAGCAAAGTTGTAAGTCATGTTACGTCTTTGTAAAAAAAATCCAAAAGTCATGCTTTTATTTACGACTTCTATTAAAAAAAATAAAAGTACTAAAAGTCGTGTAAGTGGATACGACTTCAATCTTAAAGTCATATTTCTCAAATATGACTTATCCCATTTCAGGTAATTTTTTAAAATATACCTATTTTGGTAATTTATTTTTTTAAAAAACTACCCCTCTGAGGTCAAAAGGCTACTAGGCACTGATATTGTGGATGCCATAATCAATATTAACTTGTTACTACATTATTTTCAAAAAAAAAAACTTGTTAATATATTATAAATTAGAATAAATGATTTAAATAGTAAAACTCTCACTCTTTTTATTCTTTTAATTAGACTTTTTCAATATTTTTATTATTTGTCTTCTAGAGATACATTTCACATGTTATTTCCTGTAAAACCACAAAAAAATTATTTCTCAACAATCTTAAAATATCTCTCTCTTTTGTCTTTATTTGTATATTTTATTTTTTTCATTATTTCTCTTCAAAATATTTTTTTTCTCTATCTCAATTAAATTTCAATATTTTTAAAAAATAAATTTCCAATAATTAAAAATAACATTATATCACAGTTTAAATTATTCATTATAAATTTAAAATATAATTATATATTCAATTATATACGTTTATTATGAATTTTAATTACAATATAATTTATATATTCAAACTTGTTTCTTTATTATAAATTTTAATTATATAAAATAAATATTATCCTATAAAATGCATAAATACTAGTTTGTAAACAAAGGATTAAGAAATGTTTAGTGTGCAAAGAATAGGAGAGAATTACTAATTACGTCGAAAGAATTGGCAAACTCTTCGAAGAAAATTAAAAATAATTGAAATTAGTCACCTATAACTAATAAACTAATAATTTTTTGTGCAAATTCGGTAAGTTCAACACAATTGGTTTTCTGGTGGACCATGTGTAGATAAGCTAGGTCATAGATTCCTCTTATTACTTATTAGAGAAAGTTGAATTAGTTGAGGTGTAACTATAATTCATTAAAAAAGAAAAACTTACATTAATTAAATAAGGCATTTTTTGCTTACATGACTCCATGTTAAAAATGTCCATGTCTTTTTTAAATTTCAAAACTAACTCATAAGTTTGATCTAAAAAAAAAAATACTGTTTCAGATTAAATAATGCGAATTCAATCTATTCTATTGGAAGTCCAACTATCAACAATCAAAAGGGTTAGATGTAATCTTGGGCCAAGCATTATCCGAGACTTAATCTACCTATACCAGTTCTGTATTCCATACACTTGAATGAGAATCTTCATTACATAGTTAATTACATGATATATATTGAGTGATTTCAGAATATATTCTTTGGTTAAAGCCACTCGTATTTCTTGAGTTTACCTTGTGCCTGTACACAAATGTTAGATCAATGACTCGCTTTTTACCAAGTCTTAGACTACTATAAAAGCACCAAAGTACACACACTTACTCATATATTATTGTTGTGTTGGTTACAGACGAACTTGGTTGGACGTTAAAGTGTTTTTACTGGTATGGTATCTCTCACCTACACGATTATTCTGAACCAGCACCTTACTCATCGTCACCCTCAATTCGAATATTTAGTGAGCCTTAGAGATCCTTAAAGTTTTGCCTAGATCAAAATGTTAAATTAATGAAATTAGTTAATATAACAAGTTTTATTAATGACTAAATAAAAGCATAATGAAACATACATAAAGAATGCAGACGAAGCTGGCCAAATTAATTATCTCTAAAATCGAAATTGTACCAACCAATAATAGCTTAAAACATCTCTATACTGGGATGGGACAACTTGGGCATCCACCGGATGAAATTACCAAGCCTAATTGAGCTGCTCATCTACCTTCACAATTAAGATACTGCAATTAGTAAAAGGGTTAACAAATATGAGAATTAGACTTTCGTACAATACCACGTAAAGGTTCAAATTTTGATGTAGTGTATGTGAAAAAAAAAATCTTCAATCACGGGAAATATCAAGATTCTTTTGCATAAAAGGATATTAAGCATAACGCAATGGAACCTACATAGCGTGACGATTATGTATCTTTCAAAGGGTGTCATGCCATATTTTTATTTGTTGGGTGTATGGCAGGCATATTATTTTTGTGATAAATTTTAGTTTAATCTTAATCGCGACCAAAACCTAAAATTTGTACTTGCCTTAATCATCAAACCTAAAAACAATATGCAATGCTTAGATCATGTGTCGTGTTACACATACACGATGAAACCTAATAATTTATATCCCATCTCTCTTGAGGGGGCCTTTCATTTGACGAAAAAGAATAATGAATGGTGATATATTTAACCCATCATTGCCTGTCTTCTTCCCCAGTAACAAAGTAAAACGTAATTTGTAACCCAAAAGGAAAAAGTAAACGTAATTTTCATAATTATGCCCTTTTATGTGGAAGACAATAACACCGAATAAGGACAGGCCAAAGAAAAGAACATCATATCCACACGCAAACAATCTTTATTTCTGCCTTCTTTTCCTCGCACGATCTTGTTCGGTGTAAAAAGTGACAAAAAAGAGAGAAAATATAGCAACAAAAACAAACGAAAGGACAAAAATAAAAAGAAAAGAAAAAATATTTACTTGAGGAATACGCAATCACATACGCCAACATGGAGCCAAAAACGTGTGAATCAAGACACGAGATAAAACAAAATCTATTATAAACAAAAGTGGAATGTGAAAACTAAACAAAGCGTCATATCAGAGGAAGAAGATTTATATGTTAAAAGTAATGAAAGTAGCGCGGAAAGAAGATTATGGAAATCTATTTCTATATTATAAATGGAAAATTTAATTTAAGGAGTGAAATTTTTATTTTTTATTTTTTAATTAGAAATTTTAATACATTTTTTAAATGTATTTCAAACACTATCTCTGTAGTTAAGTAAAAAAATATTTTTCTAATCCTTTTAAATTATTTCCTTTTATCTTTTATTTATACTTGATTTTCTTAACTACTTATTTATTTAATTTAAAAAACCTTATATCACAATTTAAATTATTTATCATAAATTTGAAATATAATTTATATATTTAAAATATTTATTCATTATAAATTTTCATTATAATAATTTATAAATTTAAATTATTTATTTATTATGAATTATAATTATAATTATATACAAATAAATATTTATCATGTATGTACACAAACTAAACTACTAGTTTATCTTTTTATTAATTCAAAAAATAAAGATCATAAAAATTAATTTTAAAGAATAAAAAATTAATTTCTTTCTTCTTTTTATTAATTTAAATTTTAAAATTTTCTTATTATACTTTCTTTTTCCTCGTCTAAATAAAGAATTAAAAAGGTTTAAATAATATATTTAATATTTAAATTGAATTTATTTGTTTTTTAATTATTTAATAAATCATAATTAAAATCACAATACACGTTTTACATAGTTAACAACAATTACATTTACATCATTCCTACGTATTATTTAAATATAAACTTACTTGAAATGGAGTATTCCTCAAATCCATTATTGTAATGCCTTAGGAACTTCCTTGACTTTACCACTTGTTCTTTCTTCCCACGTTCCGCCTTATAAATACACATCAGTCCACGCTTATTCTCACTGCTCTCATTCTCAAACAAAACGAAAGGCAAAAGATCAGATAAAAACAATTCATCAAAGCAACATTTTGGGTGTACTCGAAATTGAAAAAATGCAGAAAGAACAAGAAGACAAAGAGTATTTAGATTCGTTGACGTGTCCAAGCTTCAACTGCTACTCCACCGATCAACTCGCCGGTATCGCTAATCAAGTTGGACAACATGACCACAACAAGACTCAAACGACGACGTGTTTTCCGCCTCCCAAAACGACGACACCGATTTCGAGTTCGCTGCGTTTCGAGACAAAGCCTTCTTCGACGACGATGCTTTTCCTCTTTTCAACCAAGACCTTCTGAGGGACCACCGGAACAGCGTCGCCGGCGGACGCGGTTTCAACTCCGCGGTCCTTAAATTTCCGATCACCACCGGCGATGTTCGTCGGAGCGAGCACGATCCGCCTCAGGCTCCGTCGTCGGAATCGTCGTCGGAGGCGGACGAATTGGAGGGGGTTCCGGCAGGGACGTACTGCGTGTGGACGCCGAATTCACCGCAAGCTTCGCCGGGTAAGTGCAAGAAGAGCAATTCGACGGGGTCGTCATCGTCGAGGAAGTGGAAGCTTCTGGATTTGCTTCGCCGGAGCAACAGCGAGGGGAAGGAGTCGTTAGCGTTCCTGACTTCGGCGCCGGAGAAGAAAAAGGTGAGCCAGAGGTGGAGCAGTGAGGTCGCCGGAAAACCGAAGGGGAAGGGTTTCGCCGGCGAGAAGAAGGTGGCGGTGTCGGCGCACGAGGCTTTGTATGTTAGGAACAGAGAGTTGAGAAGGGTTGATAAGAAAAAGTCGTTTTTGCCGTACAAGCCTGACTTGGTTGGGTTCTGCACGAGTCGTTTGGGCAAGGCATTCCCTTCATTTTGAAGGATTTTGCTAAATAAATCTACTTTCGTATTTTTTTTTTCTATTTTTCTTTTTTCTTTTAAAAAAGAAGAAGAAAACGAGATTGGAGATGTTAAATTAGATTAAGCTGGTCTTTCTTTGATTCTTTTTAATTTTCTTCTTTGAGTTCACGTTGTATTGAACATAGTAATTTGTAATTAACATCTTAGCGAATCACAATTCATGGAAAATGGGTGAAATGATTGATAGTGGTTTATTACCGGATGGAGCGGGTAACATATAAAATAATAATGAGTTAGCGATTTAGGATCCAAGTCTTGGTCTTCTCTAACTATGTTGAAGAAGCGGCGAAAGACTTGTGGATTCAAAGTGTCCGTTGAGTTTGATATACTAGTTTGCTCACCTAATTTTTGATCGATGTTTAAACCAATGACTCACTGACACGGTCGTCACCTAAGTGGCCAGGCAAGCAAATAATTTTTTCTCTCCGAGAAAAAAAAAGGTTGGTAGAGAAGTCATCATTGAAACAAGAAACAGCACTGAAGCTGAAGGAATCGTCAGCTTTGAAATGAAAGGAATCATCGACGACAGTCACTGTAGTCCATATAAAAGGATCCACCTGAAACATATTTTATTGGAAGGTCAAATGGCTATCTTTTTCCCAATCCAAACAAGAGATACTTGTTCAATGCAGACTTATTGGCCAAATCCTTCATTGGACAAAGAAACATTTCATACTCAGCAAATCATTTAGGTCTGTGTTCTATAGTGTTTTTTATGCCTGAACTCCACATTGGAATTATCTCATTGCTACACTCACATGTCTGGATTGTAACTCATCTACATTTGAGTCCTATAAATGGAATATCTTTTTATATATATTGTGACTCCACTAAAATATATATTGACTTTTTATTAAATTGTTTTTGTAGATACTCCAATCTTTACTTGTTTGTTTAGACCTAACATTTCCACCTTTTTTACTTACTTGAACCATATCCAATGGGCCTTTGATAATAAAGGATTGGCTAGATTATTTTAGCACCATTAGTGAGAAACAATAAAGTTACTCCCCATCACCCACCACCATGGTTGCCAAATGTCTTTCTTGATGGTCACATCGTCAACTAGTGTTCGTATCAGAATCAAGGCTTCAATTTGAACCACCTAGATCTCCTCACTATTAGGAGAACAAGGTCCCTACTCATTGAGCTCACCATCGTGACCACCATGCAAGTGCAAAAGCTATTCTAGAAGGCACAACAAAAAATGTACCAATCTGACCTGACCTAAGATGAAGAGATCATTCATTGATTGGAAGGTGTGTGTGAGAGCTAGAGAAGTTGGGAGTACTAGGCCTTGTAGTTTGCTTACCACTTCATCACATGTAGAAAAATCCCAAGGTCATCACACTCACTGGCTTGGATAAGGTAAGAAAAGGACGAGCCTATACGAATCTTCCTCGCCTATTTCTATAAGTAAGTGACCCTAGTATTGAACTTGTAGTCAGTCATCAACTCCACATCATTATGGAAGTTATTTGAAAGGAACATCTTTTGCTTGTCCTTCTCCAAATCCGAGTTGATCACAATGGTAGAATTTTGCCAATGAATGGCCAAAACACATCAAAATGGCGGACAACTTCATCAACATAAGCTCTCACACCCCTGAATAAAACAATAATCATTTGGGAAAGTCAAAGAATGATAAGGATAAAAAAAGGAATGTTAATAGGCAAAGGAGAAGTCCTAGGGAGTATTTTAACAGTATGCCTTGTTGAATGGATCGTTCAGTCATATACTTTAAGACGTAATGTAAATTGAGTTTACAAGCATACAGCAACCTTTTACGGTAAAAAAGAAATCCTAGTAAGATAAGAGTAAGTGTTACAGACTTCACGATGTTATGGCCACACTATTAACAAGTGTGTGTAAGTAAAAGATGTAATTGAACAACTTATCTAAGATAGAATGCTTAGACTCTACATTTAAAAAACTTGAACAAAGGTGTCGAACACTGAAGGAAATATGACCACATATCACCAAATCTAATGATGAAAGGCAAAGGTCTAAGAGTCATTCTAGGTCCCCCCCTAAAAAGTAAAAGTATACGCAAAAGAGATATGGTATAAGGCCTAACCTTTGCAATGGGAAGGCAATTTGGGGACCTCCAAAATCAAGATAAACATGGTAGTACGGGGCTTTGCTAGGTAAGGCATCATAGCTAATTTGAGTGGTATGATTGGGTTCATTGTCACACACCTCTCCCACTATCTTATGTAGTATTTCAGTTATGTTTGACTATATTCGGTTGTGGATTCCGTACGATGTATGTTGGACATGATATCCTATGTATGTCTTGAAGTGTGAAAAGGGCGCACAAGAAGGGGGTTAAATTGTGCGTTTTAAATTTTT
This sequence comes from Spatholobus suberectus, assembly GCA_004329165.1. Lineage (NCBI taxonomy): Eukaryota > Viridiplantae > Streptophyta > Magnoliopsida > Fabales > Fabaceae > Spatholobus > Spatholobus suberectus. The sequence continues at coordinate 44,078,310 of CM014732.1, forward strand.
ACTAAAAACAGATCAATAAGAACGTTTTTAAAATGAAGGAGTAGAGAGAAGAAAAACACAAGATTTTATACTAGTTCACTCAAACTGAGCTACGTCCAGTCCTTTCACCCAGAAGGTTTCTACTAACCAATCTTTGGTTACAAGTATTGTTCATGGCCTCTTCAGGCTTTACAACGCAATCTACCCAGATTGCTTAGCCCAAGTATTCTTTTTACATTAAGCCTCTCCAGGCTTTCACAACGCTTAAGAGTTTTACAGAGAAAAGATCAACTCACGTAGTGAGGATTTGAAAACTTAGACTCAGGATCACTTTGAGGGTTTTTACACAAAAAGTTGGCTATCGTCCACTGGACACTCTTAACAGAATATCACAGAAAAGAATGTGTACGTGTTGTTTAACAAGTTTTTGCCTATGTCTGTTCTCTATTTCGCTTTCTGTTGATGCTTGTATATATACGATCTTCAGGAAAGAAATCCGTTATAGATAACTTGTCTCTTCACGTGATGAGGCGCATGCAGACTAACTTTTCAAAAGAGTCAGGCGTGGCAGTTGAAAACTTGCACGACAATAGAAGTTTCAAGGCTGCGCTGACAGTCTGTTCTTCTGAACTTTCTTCATCTGTCTTGTCGGCTTGATAAGTTGACTTGCTTTATCCATTCTGCTGTGCTTTTGTACTGACTTGATGTTGATGTTTCAAACCGTTTTGAATGTTGGTTCACTGAAGTGGTACTGTGTAGGTTTCGAGGTGGATAGCCATGATTATTTTTTTTATAATAAAAACTTGATCGTGTGAATATATGATCCTCGGGATTTGGACGATCGCCTTCGGTCTGTTTATCTGGATGGTCTTTGATCGCGTCTACTGGACGGTCTTCAAAGTGTCCATGGACGGTCATTGTTGCATCAACTGGACGGTCTTATTGGCGAGTCTTCGTCTTTCGCTGTGATAGGGTAGTTTATACACATAAATCTAAACATTAATAAGCTTTGTTATCTTCAAAACATTGAAGATTTAGACGCTTCTACGTCTTTGGTTCCAACATGTCTATGTTTCTTGTCTTATCTTTCCTTGTTGATGCACTTCTTTTTCATGTTGTGCGTTAAGATAAGCCGACACATAAAATAAAATAAAATAAAACAAAATAATCCTTACCCTTATTTTCACAAGCAAGTAATCGAAAGATTTTTCGAATTGAACTTAAAATTAATCTAGACGGTTAGCTAGCGCATTTTCTTTTCCCGATTTAATTTGTTTTAAAACGTGATGGCTCATGGTGGTTGATTCGCGGGCCGTCACAAAATTATTTAGGTCAAAATGCTTTAGGATAGTGTTCTAGTTACTTTTAGCTTAGGGAGTCAGTTTTGTCTTAGTTTCTCCCTCCCTGTTTCGAATGTATTATGTCTGAATTGTGAATACATTATTTTGATATGCTTTGTATAATTTTGATCCGAGAAAATTTTGTTTTGGCAATGTAGTGTTGTAGGGCATATGATAGTATTTTATTTCCTTGTCTTGCATGATTACTATTATTACTCAGAACATATCTTCTGCTTATTATTCTTTGATGTATGTTATTCTTTCACGAACATGAAAAATTTACTTATTTTTTCTAAGAAAGTTTAATAAGAGTTTTATTAAAATTGAATTATTTCATAATTACGATAGTTAGTGTCATGTAGTGATGTTGTTACAAATGATGGCAATGAAGTGTAAACATAAGGCCCTATGCAAACTACCCAAATCTTTACCATTACGTTGACCATAATGAGTAAATGTATTTTTAAAATTTGGCATATTCTCGCATCTATCATACCGTATTTGTATCCAATGTTGTACCTATGGTTTGTAATTTTGTAGGAACTGAAATGTCTTATATGATCTTCTTAGTTCTTTGATTAATTTTATCAACACTAATTTGCATATACTTGAGAAGAAATCAAGAAAGAAAACAACAGTTAACATAATGATAACAACAAACTAATAAGTTTTTCATTAACAAATTAATATTTTTTTTAAATGTGCTGGCCATGGGCTAACCCTAACCTACTTGGCCCTAACACTTTTAATAAGGAAGAAAATGGCAGGAAAGAAATGGAGAAGAAAGAAATAGGGAGGATGGAAATAATATTGAATTTTAAGTGAAAATATATATTGTTTGGATTGATGGAATTAGAAAAAAAGGAAGAAAATTTTTTTTGTTTATTTGGTTAAATTGAAGAATGAAGGAAAATAAATTAGACAAATTGATAAAATTATAACTTTACCCTTTTTAATATAATAGTAATAAAAAAAATTTCATTTTTTTTAACAAAATAACTGTAGGCTACCCTGTTTCACTTTTTCAAGTTTCCTCCGACTAGCATTTGACACTTCATCATGGCTTAGCATAATTGGGTGCATTTGATAATTAGACTTTGATAGTTTCATATGTATTACTGATCTTGGTGTTTAGGATATTTCTAAAAGAGAATACTAAATATCAATTTCTTAATATATGAAAAAAAACCACTCAACTAAAACTAAAAAGGAAGAGATTCTAATCATGGAATCAATAGAGGTAGAGGATTGAAGTTGTTCCTCTAAGTTGAAGTTTGTTGGGTTTAGTTAGCAAGTGCTCCATTCTCTGTTAACGACTGTGTTGACAAAAGACAAACATAAGGTGTGGGAAACATCCAATAAAGGGTATGATAGTAAATGATGATTTTTTCTCTTTTCTTCTTCCAATTTCATGCCTACACAGGAGGGAGGTTTAATATTATCTAGAGTGACATTTTCACTACATAAGATCTTAGCCATTAATATTTTAATTTATGTTATAAAAAATACTATAAACTTGTGTTTCAAATCAGAGATGGATAAAATGAATTCACTTTACCCCCTATCATGTTAAATTTCAAGGAGATAATCCATTTCACAAGAGAGGGATATAAACTTAGGTGGAACCCACGAAAATATGATCCTCTCCTTCTCTTTCATGTTTAACCAAACACAACTGACTTCCTTCCTCTCTCATTCCCTCCTTTCTTTTTCTTTTTTCCATTTCATTCCAATCGAAACACACTATAACATTGTGTTGGATAGGAAGCAAATTGAAAGGAAAGAAATAGAGAGAATAGAAATAAGAATTTAAAGTGAAATTTCAACTTCTTTGGATGCATGGAATTAGGAAGGAATGAAATGAAATTTTTTTTTTTATATTATTTAGTTAGTTAAAAAGTAAAAGAAAAGAAATAAGAAATATAAAAAATACTATTTTACCCTTTATTGAATAGAATTGATTTTGGTTTTAATAAATTATTAAATTAAGTAATTTTAATTATATATTAATTTATTAACAATAATGAGTTTTTGTCTCTAATTATTATATTAACTTATTAATTATAAGAAGTTTTCAAAATTAGAAGCTTCATTTAGAGTCACGACAATTGGAGATATTATGCACACCAATGAGCCATCACAACATAAACCAGTATTGAGTTGTAGTTGGAATTCATATTGGTTTGGAAGGGTATACATGGAAACTAGGTTTGGAAGAAAAAATCCACTGCATTTCACGCCACATCAAGAAGGAAATTTCTACCGATGAGTCTCACCAAAATTTAGCTATTTCTCTTCCCTTTATCTCATCCAGACAATGAAATATATCATGTCCTTCTAAATTCATTCTCTCCCATTTCAATCCTTCCAAATCACTATATCCAAACAACATGTAAGAGTTTTTTTTTTTGGCCCTATAGATTATTTATAGACTTAAATATGTTTTTAGTTCTTCAAATTTAGGAAGTTTATTTTTGGTCCCCTAATTTAAAATCAATCTATTTGGTCCCTATAATTTGAAAAAAAAGAGCATGTTTTAATCATTATGACCAAACGTTAGTAAATCTATCACACAAAACTTACCTATTACTTAATCTGTCATACAAAACCTACCTACTAGTATCCCTGTTAGCGCGAAACATCAAACCAAACTCAGTTGATGTAACACTCTCATTTTAGTATCATAATTTATTTCTTAATATATGTGAAATTGCTTTTGATAAATCGAGGAATTAAGAAAATAACAATTAATCTTAATTTCTCTATATCGAGGGTAGACATGTGAAAAAGGACTAAATAACTATAAATTTTTCATTTTGAGCTTAAAAACATGTCATATATATTAAAATATAATTTTGAGAATTTTCTGGAAATTTTCTAAAATTCTTGTAGAAAATGACCAAGCTACCTTCTATTGTCTGCTAAAACTACAGTCAGTATAGGTTTGACATATGGAAGATACAAAATGAACATTATTAGTTTATTTTTTGGGTTAGATACTCAATTTTAAAATTTCTATTAAAATTTTGGAATTTTTTGAGTTAAAATAAAATTTCTATGAGTTTTTTACTTAGAAATACCCAATAAATACTTAAAAATTCAAAATAAATTATATTAAATTAATTTTTAATTCCAAAAAATATTTTTATTCAATAATTAAAATTCTCACAAAGTTCAATGAAAAATTCATTAATTTTCTATAAAAATCAAATTATTAAAGTTTAAATCACTTATATCAACTCTAGTTGATTCGTCTGCAGAGAAAACGAAACGCGGAGACTTGGGAGAGCAGAGACTTGGCACATTCAGCCTTTGCTTTGAAGACTCACTCCCTTATTTTTTCACATGTGGAAAAAGAAAGTTAAAAAAAAAAAATCTTACAAGTTACTTTATGCTACCATTTTTGACTATGCTATCCATTCTCCTTCTATAAAAAGGCTACTTGGGTCATATTTTTTTTCTCACTTCTTTCTCTTCCAGCTTTGGCTGAAGCTCCCCCTCTCTCTCTAGAGTTCATTTCAAAAATTTTCAAGCCACTAAAGCCTTCATTCTCCTCTCCTTCAACCTCCATCCAAGACCACCACCTAGGAACTTCAAGTCTTCACTTTTTCTCCTTTTCTTCAAAGCTTTACCAAAGGTATGGGGGGGAGTGGGGCTGTTCTTATTTAAAATACTTTCATGTAAATGGTTTTGGAGTGGGTTTTTCCCCCAAAAACCTTAGCTTTTACTTTCCATTTAATTGCTTTCTAGTAGATGGTTTTAGAGTGGATTTTACCCCCAAAACCCTTAGTTTTAATTGTTTTATGTAGATGGCTTTGTAGTGGAATTTTTCCCCAAAACCCTCAAGTTTTAATTGCTTTTATGTAGATGGTTTTGGAGTGGATTTTACCCCCAAAACCCTTAGCTTTTTATTTTCCATTACTTCTTTTATTTTCTTTGTTGTTGTTGTTGTTGCCTTTTACTTATGTTGTTGTTCTTTTCTTATCTTGCTACTCTACTTGTTTTATGGCTTTGGATGCTTTTTTGATGTGGTTATTAACATTTAAATGTTGGTTTGTGTTGGTAACTTATCATGAAATGTTAAAGGTTTGATTATAAACCACTAAATTCGTAAACAAGAGTGAAAAGCTTGTAAACTTAATTTCCTTAATGTAACAATATGCTAAAAAGAAAAACATTTGAACTATGGATCCTCCTTGAACCTTATGGCTAAGACCTTCCAATGAAGATTTAATAAATGATCACTTTCTTAAGAACTCCTAAATTTCATTTTGCTCATTTAGAGTTAATAACTTCATGAAAGAAAAGGTTTTTAAAAAGAAGAACTTGATATCTAGTAAGTTGTTTTCGTTTTTTGCCTGAACACTGCTCACTATTTTTGCCATATTTCGAGTTATACTTAATATTTTTGAGTGCCTATTTTTTTGTTGGAAATTAGACACAATTTAATCCAAATGGACTTAGGAAGCACTTAAAAAAGTTAAGAATTGACAAAGTTACACTTTTTCAAAGTTAGAGTTGCTTTTTTGAAAATATTAGCTGGCGATTGGTACAAAAAGGAGATTTTAGAAAGAACTATAGTGTTGCCCAAAACCCTTGAACTAATAGAAACTAGACTTAATAAGCTTTCAAAGCATATATAGTTTGTCTATGTCATTTCCATTTAATATTTATAATAATTTTTAGAATCTGAAAGTCATACACTTTTTTGAAAGGAAACACCTGCAGACAACTGCAAAATTTGAAAAATCACCATAAATTGAATAGACCTTGGTTTTCAAATCTTTGACTTTTTGGAAATTTTTTGTTTGCTTTTTGAAAATAATTGACTTGATTGCTGAAAAATTGAAGTGGGTTATGAAAATGACAAAAGAGAGCCACTAGTCCTCTAGTGGGGTCTGCTGACCCCTCTGTATTGTTATTTTGTATCTATTCTTATAGATTTTTCTTAAAATGATCCCTAATAATTTAGAAACTAGACATAAATATATTTCCAAAAAATTATAGATTATGTCAAACAAAAATCATTTACCCATCCAAAACCGAGGCATGAATCTGTTGCCTCTAGAGTCTATTTTGAGCAAACTTATATGATACCTTTTCTAGTTTGTAAAACACTACTTTCTTAACACGTATAACTTAAATGGAAACCCTTTTAATGAAGGTTAAACATAATTTTTCTTAATAAATATACATTTTCTATTTTTTTTTTCAATTGTAAAGGATTCTCATAATTTGATTATAAAGACTTAGTTTTGATACAATCCACAAGTAACTTGGTTTACATAATTTATTTTGAATCATGACTAATTAACCAAACTTTAGCTTTGATAAAATGAATTAATCATGGTATTAGGAACCTCTAAGTAATTCGGTCATCAATATGAAAAATCAATTATACGCTTAATCTTGATTAAACAAGTTAAAAACTTTCTTAAGTACCTAAGCACATACTTAAATTTTCAATACTCAACTCCTAATTGATAAATAAGTTTCTAAATTAAGATTCCCTAAGTAATTTTAATTATTAAATTTGGTACTTAAAAGTAATTAGATTAATTTAAATTAGATGGATGAAACATTGAGTTTCTTTTATTGCTTACATGTATATCTAATTTTGTGACTCCAAATTATTATATTGTGATACAAAAAGAACTCGACCTCTGTAGTAAGAGACAAAGACGTTAAGGAGATACTGTGTTGGTGCTTAGGTATACTGAGACCAGGAAAACCTCTATCCAAATTATGAGTGTTAAGCAAGGACAGTAATTAGAAAATAGAGTAATGTGATGTGAGGGACATGTAATGGCATGATACCCTGCATGGGAAGTTACAATTGGTACACTGAGGAATGAAAGGCAGGGACCCACTTGCGAAGGTCTTGGGGGTAAGGTGTCGAGTGATGAAGGTCCTAATGACCAAGGTAGCGCTATTGAGTCGGGATATTCGCTTGACCAAGCTCGACAACCCCGACAACTACTCACTCGCAGCATTCCAAGGTTGGTGTGAGAAGTATACCTCTGGATGGACTGTGAATGTCTTAAGCTTATGCTTTGTCCTTCGATGAAAACGGGGACTATACAATGTGAAAAATTTTGAGAGAGGTATATGTTTTCTCAACCACTTCTTGATTTTGTGCAAAGTATGGATCTGTACAGAGTCAAGGGTAGTTATATAACTTAGACAAGTCCTAGATTCCTTTTTACTTATTTTCAACTTTGTTTTATTGTGAGTGATGGTAGGATGCTCTACCATCTATATGAAAGTGATTTTAAGAACAAAATTGCCTCACTCCTTTATTTATTTTCTTTATGCATGATTGTTCGTGGTTGGTACTTGAAGATGGTGACGTTTCGCATCCTGCTCAACATGCATGATGATTACATTGACACGGGGGTCGTATTTTTTGAGAGTAGATTTATAGACACTGCTTTGATTAGGATATTTCTTTATGTATATAGTTGGGGATGGCCAGTGTCTTTTGACGTATTTTGTTATTTTCTTGTATTTTATGATTCCAATTGTATTGCAGTTTCGGATGTATTCAACTTCATATGTATTTCAAAAACCTATGTGTTTGGTTCTGATTATGACTATGTGATATGCTTTATTTTATTTATCTTTTACTACCATTTCCAAATTCTGTTTTACTTATAATTTATCTACTTTAAAGAGTTTTGTAAGGTGATTGCACGTAAAATGAAATGTTAAAAATTTTCTCAACTAAAAATTAAATAAATATGAGTCATGTTCAATGTGAACGAGTGTCACAGTTGATGCTACACAGTAACTCTATCTGCCCCTATCAATGATATTGCAATGGTCCTAAGGGATTAAAATAGTTTTTTTTTTTTCAAATTACAAGGATTGAAAAGATTAATTTTAAATTTAAAGGATAAAAAATAAACTTTCCTCAAATTTAAGAAAATAAAAACATATTTAAGCCTTATTTATAAATGTGGACTTTATAGCCTTATAGGCCTTTTGGCCTAGCCTATATGATTAAGGAGACACAAGTGCCTTTTCTCCAACATAATAATTACTCCATTAAAGCACACAAATAAATAGGTGTAAGTAAAGTTCCCTTTTACATATTCTCTGATGAAGAAATGTATGTGCTCACTACGAAACCTAATAAGTAAAAAAGGAAGTAAATATATAAAAAAGGAAGTAAAAAGAAAAAAGAACTACTCCGACTTTGACAAGGATCCTCTGGTGTGGAATTTAACATGAGAGGATCATGTGAATTCATCTCATCCATCCATAACTTTTAAACATGATTTTATAATATTTTTTATAATATAAATTAAATAATTTGAGTGGTTAGGATCTCATGCAGTGAAAAGGTCACTACAAAGGATCTTAACCCAACAGAGCACACATTTTAAGTTTATATTTGGTATGTCATTTTACAAAAACCATTTCGTGATTGATCGCAATATATAAAGGTGGGCTATATTAATACTTTTAAAAACTATTTCACCTAAACACTAAAATTAAAAATATAATTAATTTTCTTTTTGTTTATAAAAGTACAAATAAATAATGAAAAAATATACATAATAAAAAATATAGTATAAAAATAATATATATCATGAAATTCACATGATAATGCAATATGTTTAGCTTGATAAAAATAATAAAAAATTAGTGAAATTAAATAAAATGACATTATTTAATACTAATATTATTTAAATTATTTATAATAGGATATAATGAAATAAAATCTCATAAAATATATTTAATTTCATTCAATTTTTTTTAATTTCTTTTAAATGAAAATAATGGATGAAATCATAATGGTAATAATAATAATAAAAAAAAGAGTAAATAGTTTATAGACTAGCAATATAAAATATTTTTACATTGTCATCTAATTATAAATTGTCATAGTAAGTTTGTTAACTTTTACAATAATTATTTTAAAATTCATATTTATCATGATTTATGATTAGTTGATAGTATAATTTTTACACAAATAGTGTATATAAATTAAATTCATATTAAAATTATAACTCTTAATATTTCATTTACTTTTTAAATAATGAAATGATTTTTTTATTTATTAAAATATTTACGTAACGGTATGATAAGTTTATTTCTTTATATTTTGTTTTATCTAATTCTATTATATTTACCAATCTTTAAATATTCACAGAGCTATTTTAGCTTAATTAGTGGTCTTGAATTCGAGTCTTGGTATGCAGCTGCATTAAATACTCAAAGGAGAACTTTTTTGCTCATAGTGATCCGACCCAGTTCAAGCAGGATTACTTCCAATAAGTGTTATCATAATTGGATCGGTCATCGACTTAGTCAAGATACTAGATCAATGGGTTGATGGATGAACAACATGAACTAGTATTTATATATATTATAATATATATATATATATATATATATATATATATATATAATGTTAACTGTAAAACATGCTGTCAAAAAAAAACTATAAAAACATATATATACATAATATATGTATTTAATGTATTCAAAACCAATGTTTTAAAACTCAGATAGGCCATCGACTCGGTCACGGCACTGGGTCACTGGTCGAATCGGAGGATCATTAATTAAATTGCATGACTTGGCCTCTATTAAAAATTTAAAAATATTCATGACATATAAATTTCATATCTATAAAATTTATTAAATTAAATTTCAATGGTGATGTATAGCCCAAAAATAAATAAGAAATCAATAATGGTATTTTAGATGAGGGTGAAGGAAAAAAGGACTGAAGTTATGCATTCAGGTCAAACAAACAAGAGTAAGTGAATGAAGGTTATGCATTTAGATCAACACAAAAGACATTTATGTCGTATGCATATGTGCATTCAAATTATGATTTTGGTGATTATTCATTTCACACATGAATATTTATTTTTTATAGTTAAAATTTATAATAAATAAATATTTTTAAAATATAAATTATATTATAAGTTGAGGTCTCTATTTTTTTTAATAGTTGTAGTTAAAACAATATTGTTTCATGCTTTAAAAAAAAAAAATTCTTTGAATCGGTCCGGGTCAACCCACTAATTCATGAGTTCAACTTACTGGTTCAGTGGTTCAACTTGCCAAGTCAAATTGATTCATACAGGGTCGATGACATGTCTGATCCAATCACTGGCTTGGACCAATTGCACCACCAGTTCCCGGTCCAACCAGTTCGACTGGCTGATTATAGTTTATTTTTAAAACCCTGTTCAAAACTGTACCTAATGTAGTGGTTACGTTTGCTATTTCCTCAC